>KE546985.1:338499-668331 GCA_000442125.1 Opeltia flavorubescens
AAATAAAATAAATAAAATAAATAAAATAAATAAAATAAATAAAATAAATAAAATAAATAAAATAAATAAAATAAATTGAAAAAATTAAAAAAATTAATAATAAATAGAATTATAAATTAAATAAATAAAAAAAAAATTTAAATAGAAAATTATATTTATATAATATTAAATTATAAATTTAATTAACTATTATTATAAAAAAAATTAAAAAATAAAAATATAAAAATAATAAAATAAATTTAATATAATTAATAAATATTTTAAATTTAATATTTTAAAAGTATAAATAAATAAAAAAATTAAATAATTAATTAATAAATAAAATATAAAATATATTTATATAAATTAAAAATAAATATTATATAATTTATTTATAATTATTAAATATATACTTTAAAAATTTATAAAAGAGAAATTTTAATTCGCCGCTGCAAGCGGCGAGTCTACTAGTCTTTAATAATTTAAATATTTAGCGTTATAATTAATTAACGAATTTCTTATTATAATTTAAAATTATTATTTATAATATCTTTTAATTTATTTTTAATAATTTATTTTATAATTATTTAATATATTATCTATTGTTTTAAATAGTTTTTTTTAATAT
Organism: Opeltia flavorubescens; assembly: GCA_000442125.1. Lineage (NCBI taxonomy): Eukaryota > Fungi > Ascomycota > Lecanoromycetes > Teloschistales > Teloschistaceae > Opeltia > Opeltia flavorubescens. The sequence continues at coordinate 339,107 of KE546985.1, forward strand.
ATAAATAATTATTATAGTAAATTTATTTATTATTATTATATAAAAATTATTTTTTTTATATAATTTTAATAAACTAAAAATAAAATCAATAGTAAATATATAAAATAGTTTTATCGGAATAAATACTAGCTATAATATTTTATATAAATAATAATAGAATATTTAAAAAATTTATATAGCTTTATTAATATATTATATATTAAAAAGCTTTTTATTAAACGTTTATATATATATATATATAATTTAAATAGTTTATTGTATTATATATTAGCTACAATATTTTCTTTTTATATTTAAAAATATTATTAAATATAAATTTTTTTTTATTAAAATAGAATAACGCGTTAATAATATAATAAAAAATTTAAAATATTATTATTAAATTTTATATTAATTTTAGTTATTTTTTTAATTTTAATCTAATAACTTTTTTTAATATATTTATTAATTAATTATATATAAAAAATTTAATTAATACTTCTAATAATAACAGCGATTAATATTATTATATTATAATAAAAATTATTTATTTTTATATTTCTAGATAAATATATATTAATAATTTTTATTTTTTTAATATCGATATAAATAACTATATTAGCGTTTAAATTATTTATTAAATTAAACTTATATATAATAATAATAAATTATATAGTTCTTTTATTAAATATAAAAATTTAAATAATTATAAATTTAATAAGATTATATCGCCTTTTATTAATATATTTAATATATATAAAAGCTAATATTTTATAAGTAATAGTATATAGCAGTTATTTTAATAAAAATTTTCGATTATTTAAATTTAATATATAGTTTATCTATTAATAAAAGCTATAAATATTAGTATTTAATTTTAAATAAATATTCGCGATTATATAATAGTTTTTTTAAAAAATAAAGTTTATTATTAATATATTTTCTATAATCGAATAAATTATATATAGTATTTATAATAGAAGTTATTTAATAATTTTTTATTATAAAAATTAAAAAATTAGTTTAAAAAATATATAAATTTAAATTATTAAAATAAATAATTTATAAAATATTATATATAAAAAAAAAAGAACTCGCTACTAAATAAATATATAAATTATACCTATTAATTTTTTATATAAAATTAATTACTAAACGAATATTATAAAAAAATTATTATTTTAAATTTATATATTTATTTTTTAAACTAAATATACTAATATTATAATAATAGCTTCTTTTTTAATATTTTAAACTCTATAAAAATAATTTATTTAGATAGTAATAAAGGTCGCTAGCGGTTAATAAAAAGAAAATTAAAAACGAAATAAAATTTAAAAACTATTAAAAAGTCTTTTAAAAAAATTTAAAAAAAAGTTCTAATAATTAAAATATTATTTTTATATTTTTATATATTAATTTAAAATATAATTTTATTATAAATTTAAATTCGCGATTTTCAAACAAAAATATTCAAATAAAAATATATAGAATAATATTATTAAAAATTTATAATAATTATATATTATAATAGTTATTTATTTCAATTATAATATTATAACAATAGAATTTAATATAAAATATAATATTAAAATTATTATTTAATAATAAATTTAAATATAAAGTTTTAAAAATTTATAAAAGTATTAAATATAAAAAATAGCTAATAGTTTTTTAATATTAATAAAGTTTTTAATAAAATTTAACTATAATATATTATAGTCTTTTTATTTAACTTAATAATATAACTAGTTATATTAATATAAAAAATCTAGAATATATTCTAGCTTATATATTTTTTTATTATCGATTTTTATAAACGGTAATAATAGAATTATTTATTCTAAATAAAAGTTATTAATAATAGATTTTTATAAAATAAAATAAATATATAACTTTAAAGATATATTTAAATAATAAATATAAAAGTTAATAATTTCGGATATAAAATAAAACCTATTATATTTATAATCTAGCTTTTTTAAAAATCTATATATTTTAATATTATAGGTATTAAATTGAATAAAATTACTAAAAATAAAGTCTAGTATTAACGCGCGGCTATTATTAGTATATTTAATATATTTAATTTATATTAGTTTTATTATAAAATAAAAATATTTAGTAATTTTTTTTATAATATTAATAAATTCGTTTATTATATTAGTTTTTTTATAAAAAATATCTAGACCGGAAGTATTAAAAGGTTTTAAACCTATTTAAAAATAAAATCTATAGTTAATAATAATTAAATTTATTATAATAGTTTTAAAAATACAATTGTTTATATTAAATTTATTAACTAATAATTATTTAATTTTATTATTCTATAAATAGATAATATATTTTTAAAAATATTATTTTATAATAATATTTAAACGTTTAATTTAATTATCGATTTCGGAGTAAAAAATATTAAAAAAAATTTTAAATATTTAAGTTTTTTTATTAATAGTTTTCTAAAATCGATTTATAAATAAAATATTTTAAATAAAAATATTATTTTTAAATAGATTATATATTTTTTAAATATAATTTTTAAATAATTTAATAAATTTTTTAATACTATTAATTATATAATAAAATATATAATAGTGTATTTTTAATAAATAATCTATTATTATTATAATTATATTATATTTATTATTTTTTAATAATTTATTAATAAAATTTATCAAAATATTTTATTAACGCTAGATAAATATAAATAAAAACTTTAATATACTGATTTTAAATTTATATTTAGATTTATTTTAAATATAAATTTAATAGTTTCGAATATATTATATTATATATATATAGTTTCAAAACTATTTATAGCTTTAGTCTAATAATTTATAGATTTTAGCTCTTTTAAAATAGTTAATAGTAGGATAATCGTAATATAATTAATAACAGTAATTTTTTAAAAGTTTAGAATTAGAAATAAATAAACGGTTTTAATAATATAAAAATCTATTTCGTTTTTTATATTTTATTAAAAAGATATATTTAAGATATATAGTTTTATTATAAAAGAATTTAAACGTTTTTTATATAAAAAAATCGTTTTAAAAAATTTTAATAATAAAATTTTTTAAAAAATATAAATAATTATTATTTTTATTATTAAATATTTTAAAAATATTAAAAATATTTTTATATTCCAAGTTTAAATTATTAATAGTTTTTATAGAAATAATATCGATTATTAATTTAGGTTTAATAAAAATTTACTTTTAATATTTTAAATTTAATATTTTTTTTAAAAAAAATTTTTAATATATTAAATTAAAATATTAAATTTAATATTTTATTAATTTAAATAATATTTAATTTTAAAATTATTATAAAAAAAAATTTAAATTTATTAGATTTACAAACGGTTAAAAATTTTAATAAATATAAAATATTTAAAATTTTTATAATTAATAAAAATAATAAAAATATTTAATATTTTTTTAAATTTAAATTTTTATTATTTTAAATACTAGATAATCGTTTAAAGTTTTTTATTATAAATTTTATAGTTAATTTATTATATAATTATTTTATAGAAAAAATAAATAATAAATTTAAAAATTCTATTATTATTATATTAAAAAAGTACTTTTTTAATAATAATATTAAAAGTATTAGTTTTTATAATATTTTTTTTATTAAAATTATAATAAACGAAAATTATATTTAAATTAAAAATTTTTTTTAAAATATTAAAAGTTTATTAATAACTAGTAATTTATTAAAAAAATATATTTTTATATATAAATTTCTAAAAGGGTTTAATAATAAAAGCGAAATTTTTAATAAAATATTAATAAAAATTAGTAAATTTAATAAAAAATAATATTTCTTTAATATTTTAAAGATTATTTTAATTTTAAATAGTTTTAATTTTTATAAAATCTATTTTAAAGTTTTTAATAATAATAATAAAATTAATATATTTAATTTAAATAATATAAAATTTATATTTAATAATATTTATTTATAAATTAATATTTTTAATTATTATTTATAATTTTTAAATAAACTATTTATATTTTTTTAGATTATTATTATAAATAAAAATATTATTAATATAAATAGTATAAAAAATTTTAAAGTATTTATAAAAAATATTATTAATATATTTTTAAAAAAAATTTGGGCTATTAAATAATTTAAATAGTAATACTAGTTATTTAAATAAATTATAATAAATTTTTATTATTATTTTCTATTTGTATTTTTTAACGAGATAAAACTTATTAAAAATAATAATAATATTTAAATTAATAACAATTTTAGCTTTATATAAATAATCTAGAATTTTCTATAATAAAAAGATAAAATAATAGTTTTTTTTAATAATTTCGTTAAATTTATAATAATCGATATAAAATTAAAAATTTCTTTTAAATTTTTTAATAAATAGTATAAAAGATAAAATTTTTAAAAAATTATTATAGATAAACTTTTTATTAAAATTTTTTTAAAAATTTTTTAAAATATAACTAATTTATTACAGTTTCTATTATAAAAAAAATTTTTAAATAAAAGTATATTTCTTATTAATTTAATTTTATAATTATAAAAAGATTTTTTAAAAAATATATTAGTTATTTCTTTTAAAAAAGTTTCTAAAAGATTATAATAATCGATAGAATAAATAAATTAAAAATCTATTTTAAATTTATTAATAAAGGCTTTAATAATATTAAAAAATAATACCGTTATTAATATATAATCGATAAATTTATAGTTTATATAGTTATAATTATTTTTTAAAACTTTAGCGTAAATTATTAAACGAAGTAAAATTTAAAACCTTCGAGTAAATATAAATTATAAAAGTTTAAGTTTCTTTAAATATTTATTAATATTTATTATTAAAAAAATAAAAAATTTATTATCTAAATTATATACAAGGGATATAAAAGATACTAGATCTATTTATTTAGTATTTAAAAGTTTTAAAAATAAATTTAAAATATTAAATAATTAAATAAATAGTTTTTTATAAACGGGCTTCAATATATTTTAATATTTTTTTCAATCTAATTAATAGAGTTTTTTAAATAATTTTAATAATAATAATTACTTTTAAATATAAAAGAGATTTTTTTTAATTAATTATAAAATTATATTTATTTAATTAAATATATTCGAAAACTATTAGATAATTTAATTTAAATATTGCAAAAAAAAATTAATTCGATATAATCCTTTAAATAAATGAAAATAAAGTAGTAATATTTAATATAAAAAACAACTTTACTATTAATAAAACGAAAATTTTTATTATATTTTAAATAATAAAAATAAAAATAATTATTACGCGTATAAATTTAATTAATAAAATTAATAATAAACTTTTTTATTCTTAATTATTGTATAAATAAAAAATATAAAATTGATTATATAGAATTCTATTATAATTAATAAAAGTTTATTAATTTTAAATTTAATAGATTTATTATTAATTATATAAATAATTTATAAAAAAAAATTCTTTAAAAACTTTTAAAAGCAATTTAATTTAAAAATTAAATATTTTTTAATTTTATTATAAAATTTATATTCAAAAAAAAAAGCTGGTTATATTATATTTAATAGCTATTATAAGCGGTTAATTAAATATAAAAGGTATTAATAGAATATTATCTATAATATATATAGAATTTAAAAATAAAACGTTATTATTTTTTATTAATTTAAAGCTTTTTATTAATAGTAAATATAGATATATTTATAGCGTTTCTTTTATAATTAATAGTAATAACGGTTTTAATAGCGATTTTAGCGGTAATAATAGTAGTAATAATAAAAATAGAAGATAATTATTAATTATTATTACTAAAGCGCTAATTACTAAAAGTTTTATTATATTATAAATTCTAAAACTAATAATTAATATAACGATTTATAATTTTAAAAATATATTTCTATTTAATTTAATAGTTAATAAAAGAAAGTAAAATAATTAAAAAACTATTAAACTCGCGGTTTAAACTATAAATTAAATAATAGTATTTAAAAATTTTATTAATTTTAATAATAAATATAAACTTTATAAAAGAAGCTAAATATTTTATAAAAAATTTATTTTTTTATTATAAATATTCTAGCTGAATTTAAATATTAATTTTATAGTTTAAATCGCCGAAAATTAGTTTTAATTATTTTTTAATATTTTTAATATTATTAAATTCGAGATTTTAAATATAAAATAGAATAATTCAATTAATAATATCGGTAGTATATAAACAAATATTTTATATTTAATTATATTTTATTTTATAGTAATTATAATTAGTTAAAAATTTAGCGTTTATTTATTAATACTAGCTATAAAATTTCACGCGGTTCTTTTTAAAAATTTTAGGGTCGAGTTATTTAAATATTCTCTATATAATAGTAGTAGTAGTAGCTATAAATATTTATTTTACAAATAATTTATTTTAAATAATTATTAGTTATATAATAATTTTATAATATTTAATATATAAATATTAAAAACCGGTTTAAATAGCGATTAAAGATTCGATATATTTATTTTTAATATAAATAAATTTAAAAACTTTAATTATAGCCTATTTAAAAAAATTAATAAATTATTATAAATAATTAAAAGTAATTATACTATTATAATTACTAAAAATAAAATTTTAAAAAAGTTAAATTAAATTAAAATATTTAATTTTATTAAAAATCTTTTTAAATTTATTGTAAATTCTTAAAAAATAAATAAAAGTTCTTTTAAAAAAGTTATAATTCGCTATTTTTATAAAATAAATACTAGTTAAATAAAAAGATATAATATAATATTATAAAGTTAAAAGTATTAATTACTAAATATATAGATTTAAATTATTAAAGTAAATAATATATAAAATATTATATCGAAAAAAAAAAGAAAAAACTTGCTATTAAATAAATATATAAATTATATCTATAGGTTTTTTATATAAAACTAATTATTAAATAATTATTATAAAAAAACTATTGTTTTAAATCTATATATATATTTTTTAAACTATATATATTAAGATTATTATATTTCTAGTATAATAATTTTTAATATATTTTTTAATAATTTATTTAATTTTAAAAAAATTTATAATAATATTAATAGAATATTTAATTTAATAATAAATTTAATTATTATTGCTATTATTAAAAGTAGTTTTCTATTATAATCGGAATATAAATACTAATATAAAATAATATTTAATTTAAGTATTAAATTATATTTAATCTATTAATATATTTTTATTAATTTAAATATCGCGCGTTTTATTTTAAAAAATAAAAAATAAAAAATTAATTATAGTATTATATTAGTAAAATAGTTTTATAATAATATATAAAATCTTTTTGAATTTTTTAACTATTTTATATTTAATTATAATAAAATCTATTAATTAATAAAAGCTATTTTAATTATTTCAAAACTATTTGTTAAAAATTGATTTATTAATTATTCGGCTAGTAGTTTTTATATAAATTTTAGCTATTATAATATTATTAATAGCTATAAATTTACTAATTTTTAATTTAATTCTATAATAGTAAAAGAATAATTTTAAATAGAAGTTATTAATAATTATTATAAATAATACGCTAATTATTTTATATATTAAATTTGTTTTTAATTAATAAAATTTACAAAACTATAAAAAAAATTTAGTATTAATATATAGTAAAAAATATTTTCGGCTGATTTTTTTATATATAATTTAAATATATAAATAAATATTTGAATATATAAGAAAAAGTTATTTTAAAATAGCTAGTATATTATAAATTTTTTATATTATTTATTTTTTTTTTATAAAGAGTTTAATTTTAATATTTCGCGGTTTTTATTATTATTATTCGAGATATTAAACTAATTATTTTTTTTTTAAAAAAAATTTATAAATAATTTTAAAATTAATTATTATACTTTTATTTAGAATTAATATTTAGATTCGAATATTAAAATATTCGATAGTATTTATTATAGAAATAATTTTAATATATACTATTATTATATTTTTTATTTTTATAATAATATTATTAAAATATTTTAAATAAAAATTTTAAATTTAAATATTATTAAAAATATAATATATTTATTTTATTCAATTATTATAATCTATAAAAATAATTATTAATTATAAAATTATATTATATAATTATTTTACTTTATAAATAAAAATTAAACTATAATATATTAATAATATATATATTTTTTTATATTTTATTTCTATATATTATTTAAAAGAATATATATTATAATAAATATTATATAATTTTATAATTTTTATAAGCTTTTTAATACTATCTAAAAAAAATAAATTAATATTATATACTTTTGGTTTCTATTTAATAATAATTAATATAATTATTAAATTTGCTAGTATAATAATTAATTAATATTAAAATTTTTATATAAAAAATTCTAGTAGTTAAATTAAACGAGCGTTTACAAATAATTATTTAGTGAAAAAAATTTATAATTATTATAATAAATTATTTATATTTTTAAATTAATTCTATTATTATTATTATAATAGAAATATATTATAAATATATTATAATAGCTTTAAATATTATATATATATATATATTATTTATTACGCTATAATATTTTATTATATTATAGTAATAAAAAACTATATTTACCGTTCTAGAAATTACTATTAATATTTGTAGTAGATTCTCGGTAAATTAAATCTATAATTTTATATAATCCAATATTTAATTTATTATAATATATATTTTCAATAAATAATTGTAATTTATTTATAGTAATAATAAAAGATATTATTTAAATTTTTTTTTATTAAATTATTAATCTTTTAAATATTTAAACTATTAAATTTTTTTAATTTATAATTAATTCTATTATATTATTATTTTTTTTATATTTATTTTATTAATAATTTAGTTTTTATTTTAATTTACCTAATCAAATATATTATAAATATTATTAAAAAATTTTATTTTTTATTTTTATTATCGCTTTATTTTATAATTAATATAATTATAAAATTAAAATTTAATTATTAAATTTTAATCTTTTTATTAAATTTTTATTTAAAATATTTTTTTTTATTATTTTTTTATTTAATCTCGATTATTTTTTATTATTATTTTAAAAATTTTTTAATATTTTAATTTAAATTCTCTAATTAATCGGTAAAAATTATTAAAATTTTTATTATAACGGTATTTATTTAATAAATTTATTAATTACTTTAAATTATATTATCTATTATTTTATTAGTATATTATTTTAACGATTTTTTAACTTTTAATTATAGATATATAATTTTACTAGTTCAAATATTTATTATATACTAGTATATTTTACTATTAAATATTATTATTTAAAAAAATTAAAAAATTTTTATTACTTTAAACTTTTTAATTAATTAAAAAACGTTTAATAAATTTGAATTATTTTATTTAATTTTTTAAATAAACTTTTAATTATATAAAAATTAAAAAAATAATCAAAATTTTTAATATTACAATAATTAAAATTTTTTAATATTTATAATATTTTTTTCTAGAATTAAATACTAGTAATAATCTTAGATTATTATAAATCGAAGAATAAAATATAAAAAAGTCTAAAAATACTAAAAATTAAAATTAAAATATTTAAAAAATTTAAAAAAATTAAAACTATTAATTAATTATTTAATTAAAAATAATTTTTTATTTAATTTTTATATAAATTTAATAAAAAATAATTTTAATAATTTTTAAAAAAATAAAAATTTTTATATAAATTATTGTAAAAATTTAATATTTCCCTTTAAAAAAATATTAAAAAAAATATTTTAATTCAAAAATACCTTTAATAGATTCAATCCGCTATTAATTATAATAGCGAATAATAGTTTTTAGTTTATAAATAATTAAATTCCACTATTTTTTATTTTTTTATAAATATAATAGAATTAAATATCGATTATTATTATAAATCTATTAGTTATAATAAATATATAAAAGTTATTATTAGCTAATAATATCTTTATAACTTTACTAAATATTTATTAATAGTTTAAAAATATCGATTTCTTTAATTTAAATTTTAATATTTAAATTATAAAAATAAAAAATAGTTCAAATATATACTATAATATATATAGTTTTACTAATTATTTAAAAATTAAATCTATTATTATTAATATTAAACTATTAATTAAATATTTAAAAATAGATTTTTTAAATAAAATAAACGAATAATATATTATTTAATTTAAATTTATTATATATAATAATTTTTATAATAATTTTTAAAATATTATAAAATAAATTAAAATTTATTAAAAAAATTATTTATATTATTTAAAAAAATTATTTATATTATTTAAAAATATTAAATATATAATAAAAAATATATATAATTAAAAAAATTCTATAAATTTTATTTTTTCTATTATTTTAAATATTTGGAATACTAAAATTATTATTATTAAAAATATTTAAATATTGTTTATATATAAATATATTACAAGATATTTATTAAAAAAATTTATTATAATTTATATCTATATTTTTAGTATTAGTATTATTAAATAAATTATACTTTTATAAAAAAATATAATATAATATTTATAGATAATTATAAAAATAATTAATTAGTATATTATATTACAAATAAAATATAACCTAATATATAAATTAAAATTAAAATTAATATAATATAAATAATTTCTTTTTTATAGTAATAATATTTATAATATTTATTTTTATTATAAATTTATTATCTATAATAGTTAATCTAATAATTAATATATTAATAATTTTTACAATAATTAATAAAGTAATGAAATTACTTATAATTATTATTAATAATAATATTTTAATTATATATTCAACCAGCTATATATTTAAATATTAATTGAAATTAAAATAAAATAGCTTTTTAATAGTAGCTAGTAGATTTAAATAAAATAAACAATAAAAAGTATATTAAATTTATTTAATCTTCTAGAATTTATATTAAATTTTAATATAAATTTCTAAAATTATAATTAAAATTTATTTATATTTAGTAATAATTATTTTTAATATTTCTAGACCTATAAAAATAAAAAAGAATATAAATTTATAAATATATTAAATATATCTTTAAAAATAAAAAATAAGATAAAATAATTCGAAAATCTTTAAAAGTTTTTTTATTAAAATACCGATTAGTAAAATTATAACTATAAATTTTAAAATTTATATAAAAATTATAATTATATTATCTATAAATATAATAATAAATAAAATAGCTATTTTAATAAAATAATTAAAAATAATTTTATTTCTATTAAATAAATTATTATAATTAAAAAATATAATAAATATTATAAAAAGTTTTTTTTTCTAATAATACGCTTTATAAATATTTTTATTAAAGAATTTATATTTAAAATTAAATAAAAAAAATATTAAAAATTAAATTTTATACTTTAATTTCTAATTAAAATATATTTATTTTTAAATATACTTTTTTAATATTTTCTATAAAAATTATTAAATTTATAATTATAAAATATTAAAATAATAAAAAATATATATTTAAAATATCTAAATTTATTATTATAGCTATTAATTTTATAGAAAATAAATACAAAATAGCTATATTTTAAAATCGACTATATTATAAATTTTATAAATAAAATCTTTTTATTTTTTTATTTATTTAATATAGTTTTTAGATAAAAACCTATTATTTTAAATATTAAAAATCTAAAAAAAATTTGGTATAATATATTTAAATATATAATTATATTTATATATATTTCTAGTAAAAATAATTATATAATATTTATTAAATAGATAGTTTATATTATTAAATACTTTATTATTAATTTTTTTATTAATATATATATTTTTATATTTAAAAATATTTTTATCTATTATAGCTAGAATATAATAATTATTAAAATATATTAAAATCTAATAATTATAATTATTTCTACTTTTAAAAATAATATTATAAATATTATTATATATTCTAATACTAATATAATAATATTATTATATATAAATATAACTATTTTAATAATACTATTATATATAAATATAACTATTTTAGTTATTAGAAATAAATTATAATTTATATAACTATAAAATAATAAATAGGATTTTCTTTTAAATTTAAAAAATTCGAAAAATTTAATATTTATATCTATTTAATAAATAAAAAAATAAGTTATATTTTAATTTAAAATAATATAGATTTTTTTATTAAATTATCGCGTAAAACTAAACTAAAAAAATTATAAATAATAATTTTAAAATTGTAAATTACTATATAATATTATTAAATAATATATTATTTATATTAAAACTTTTAAAATAATATTTAAATTAATTTCAAAAATTAATTATTATAAAAGCTATAGCATTTTTAATAATTATTAACTTAATTTTTATAAATAATTTTAATTTAGATATTAATTAATTATTTATAAAAAATATTATTTATATTATTAAAATAATTATTTATAGTAATTAAAATATTATTTTTATTATTAATTAAATAGATAATAATAATTTAAATTTATAATATAATATTAAAAATATTATTATTTTAAAAGAAAATTTTATAAATATTCTATTAATAGAAAACTTATATAATATTTAGAAATCTAATTAAATAAAAATATTTTTAATTAAATAAAAAAATAAAAAAAATATTAATTAAAAATTTAATAAATTATATAACTAAAAATATTTAAAATAGATATTTATATTAGTATTTTTCTTTTTTCTTTATTTTATAGTATAAAAAACGCTTAAAAATAATTTTATTAAAAATTGTATAGTAATAAATATCCGAGTTTTTAATAAAACTATTATATTAAATATTTATTCTATATTTATATAAACGAAAATTTTAGTATTTATTCGTTATATAAAATATATTACTATAATAAATTTTATAAATTTTTTCTATTAATAATAAATTAAATTTAAATACTAGTATTAATTTATAATACTAAATTATAGAAATTGATAAATATTTAATATATTAATTATAAAATATAAAAGTATTTTTATATATATCTAATAAATAATTAATATCAATTTATATATTTATCGCGCGTTTTATTATATATATATAGATAATATTATTATATTTTTTAAAAATTTTATAAAATATATTAAATATTTATACAATATTTTTAATATATTTAATTAGTTAAACCTTTATTTTTTTTAAAAAAAAATATTTTTAGAATATCTATTAGTAAATCTATAAGATTAAAAAGTAAATATTTTTAAATTTATTATAATAAAAAAAAAATTTAAAATAATATTTAAATTAATATTTTTTATAATTTTAAAATAATTAAAATATTATTTAAAATTAATCGAGTATTTTAAAAATTATATTCTATATTATACTATTATAATAAAACTATTATAATAATAAAAAATATATTTTTATTTAATATTTTAGAATTTAAAAGAAAATATATAAAAAAATACAATTATAAAAATTTATTTAATTATATTTATATTAAAAAAATTTAATATATTTTATTATTTATAAAAATTTTTTTTTGTTTAATATATTAAAATATTTTAATAAAAGATTTATATTTTATATAAATTTTAGTATTAATAAAAAGTTGAATTTTATAATATAAATATATATTATAATATAATTAAAAAAAATTATTTATTAATAAAATTTTATAATATTTTATTATTTAATTTATATAATAATTTATTAAAAAATTCTATTTTATTTAAAAAAAATAATATATAAAAGAATAAAAATAAGTATATTAAATTTAAATAAAAATTTAAAAAATCTATTTTATTTTTAAATAACTTTTAATAGATATTAAAATAAAATATTAATTTATAAAATTTAAAATAATTAATATAATTTAAACTATTAAAAGAATTTATTATATAATTAAAATTTTAAAATAAAAATTATTATTTATATAAATTATTTAACGGTTATATTTATTATTAAATAATTAAATATTAATATATACTTTATTAATAATATAAATTTATATTTAATAAAAATATTTAAATATTTTTAATATTATTATTTAAATATTCGCTATAAATTTAATAAAACTAATATAATATTAAATATATTTTTTCGTTTAATTAATAAAAGAAATTATAAATCTAATAATTAAAAAATATTAGATTTATTATTTTTAATTAATAATTTTTCTATAATATTATTTAAAATATAACTAGAATTTTATTAATATTTTATTTTAGGCTATAATAATAGAATAATATAGATATAAATTTAATTTATAAAATAAACTAATAATCGATTAAATAGAAATATAATTAAACTATTATATAAAATTATTCAAAATATTATTTATTCTAATAATTTTAAAAAAAAATTTAAACTATATATATCTAATTTTATAAAAAAAATTTTCTTTAATTTATATATAATAAAAGAAACTATTTAAAATATATTAGAATTTTTAAATAATTAATAGAAAATATATATATATATATATAATAAATTAAAAAAATTATATAATTTTATATAATACTATTTTTTAGATAAATAAAATATTTAAATATATATTTTATAGTTTTTAATAATCTATTTTTACTTTTATTAAATTATTTTATATTATAACTATTAATTTTATTTTAAATTTTTCTATAATAAAAAAAATATTAATTATATACTATTAATTATAAATAAATTTCGTAAAACCGTATTATTTTTTTTAAAAAAAACAATATTTTTTATAATTTAATAATTAAAAAAATTACTAGAATATTTTTTAAATTTTGATTGAAATATATTTAAAGTTATTATTTTTAATAAAAATTATAAATTTATATTTAATTTTTAAAAATAAATTTTTAAAAWTTTTAAAATAAATTTTTTTTTTTATTATTTAATATCTTTAAATTAATAATATATCGGAAAAATTAAATTAAATAATAAAAATCGCGATATATTATTATATTATAATATTTTTTAATTTTAAATATTAGCCTTTTATATTATTATAAATATTTATAATATTAAATAATTTTATTAATTATAGTTTTATATTGAAAATATTTATAAAAATTATTTTTAATTTTAAAATAAAAAAAATATAAAATTTAATATATTTAAATTATTTAAATAATATTAAAAATAATACTTTTAGTAAAAATACTATTATTTTTATTATATAATTTATTATAATAAATATATTTCCTGTTATAATATAAACGTAAAACTAGTAATAAAATATAAATTTTAATATTTTATTACCGTTTTAGTAATTTATTTAATTTATTATATAATTAATTACTTTTTAAAATCTAATTATTATAGCGGAATACCAGTCTATTTATATAAATAATAAAAAATATTATTATATTTACTATTATAAAAATAAAAGATTATTATAATATTAAATATATAAAAAAGTTTTTTTTTATTAGAAATTATATACTTTTAAAATTTTATAAAAATTATTTTATTTTAAATTCCTTTCTATTTTTAAAAAAGATAAACTAGTAATTTATAGAGTTTTTTAATATTATTAAATATATTAATTAACTTATATATAAATTTATACTATTCGAATAAATAAAAATTTATAATATTATTTCTATTATATCTTTAAAGCCTATTATTAATTCGATTAGAAATCCCTTTAATAAATATTAAATTTTTATACTATTATTAATTATTAATAATAATAATAAATTTAAAATTAAACGAATTATTATAAAATAAAAGATTAATAAAAATAAAAAATAAAATATTTAATATTTAATATAATAAAAAAGCTATAAATTTAAAAAAAATTAGTAGATATTTTTATAAAAGCTCGAATATATTAAAAAATTTATTTAAAATAATAAAAATATATTTAATCTAATTAGAATAATATTAATTTTAATTTTATTATTAATTTTGTAAATTTTATAATAAATTTTATATATTAATCTATAAATTCTATTTATTTAAAACTTTTTATAAATTTAAATTCCTATATATATATAAATTAATATTTTTAATATTTTGAATTATACTAGATTTATATAATAATTAGAATATATAAATTAAAAAAGCTATATAAAAAAAAATTCAAAATATATTTATTTAATATATTTAATAATAATATTTCTTTAATTATTATTATATAAATTCTTTTATAAAATAAAAATCGATTTATTATTAGTAGAACTATATATTATAAACGATATTATTATATATAATAATTTTTAGTAGTTAAATTAAAGGTTTTTTATATAATTTATATAAATTTATAGATAAAAAATATAAAAAAAAAGTTACTAATATATATATAGAATATATTCTAATATATTATTTTAGCGGATAAAAATATACTTTTTTATTTATTTATTTATTTTTTTATTTATATACTTCGAAATAAAGTATTTTTTTAAAAAAAATAATTATTATAAATATATTATAATAGCTCTATATATTATATATATATATATAATATATTGCGCTATAATAATTTATTGCGCTATAATAATAAAAAACTGTATTTATTATTTTTAAAATTACTACTAATATTAATAGTAGATTTTCGGTAAATTTAATCTATAACTCTATATATTATAATATTTAACTTGCTGTAGTATATATTTACTACAAATTTTTATTATATTTTACGGCGGTATAATATTTATTTTCGATTTTAGTAAATAGAATAGATTAAATTTAATAATAAAAAAAATATTATTTTATTATTTAAATATTTAAATAAATTTAATAATATTTTTAAATTAATTTAATTCTTTTAAATTTTTTAATAAATTTAAAAAATAAAAATTTCTATTTAGTTTTAATATAAATTTAAAAGCTTTTATTTTTAAAAATTATAATAGTATTATTATAAAAATAATTTATTTTTTTAATAAAAATCTATAAATATTCGTTTTTATTTATAGAATAAATAATAATAAAAATTATATTATATTAAATTTCCCGATTATTAAAAAATTTCTATATTAAAAAATAGTATAAATTTAGATTTCTTTTATAAATATAATTAATATAAATTTTAAAAATAATTATAAAAGCTCGATTTTATTTTAAAAATCGTTTAATATACTTTTAAAATATTTTAATAAAAAAAATAATTATAATAAAAGCTAATATAATAATAAAATCGATTAAGTTATTTAAATTATTAAAAAAAATATTTAAAATTTCGCTAAAAATAAAAAACTTGAATATAATTTAATTAATTCTATTAATTAATTATTTATACAAAAATAATAATTTAATAAACGAAAAAATACTAGATTTATTTAAAAAACTTAATATTATATAATAATTAATAGTATATATATATATAGAAATCAATAATATTAATTCCTATTAAAACTACTATTAATTACTATTATTTACTATATTATAAATATAAAATAATAATACTATATTAAAAATTGAAAATTGATTATTTATAAAATTTTTATTTAAATAAATCCAGGCGCTAAAAAACGCTAAATTTAACTGGATAAATATATTTAAAAGGCTTTTTTCGAGTTATAATAGCTATTTAATTTTATTTATTCTAATAGTTTTTTATTTATATAATATATTTGTAATAATATTATTTAATAGTATTTATTCTATTTTTAATTATTTTAACTTTAAAATTCCGTTATTTAATCGATATAAATTGCGTATCGAATATAAATAGCCTGTATTTAACGAAAATTTTTAATTCAATTTTTATATTTTAAATATATAGTTTTTATTTAAATCGATACGCGTTATTTTTAAAAAGAAATCTCGGGTAAAATTAATAAAATCTATTAAATTCTATTATATATTTGTAATTTTTATATTTCTATTTAAAATATAATATAATAATTTTTTTTTATTTTTTTTTTATTAAAATAAATTTTTATATTTTATTTTTTTATTTTATAAATAATAATAAAAAAAATTAATAATATTAAAATTGTAAATTATACTCGAAATTTAAAATTTAAATCTCTAGAATAAAATTAATAAATTGAATTTAATCGAGTCGAATATTTAGTTTATTTAATAGTTATTATCTCTATATATTATTTTCGTTGCTTTCGAAAATAAAGCAAAAAATCAGCTACGAAGGCTGATAACCTGAAATCCTCTTCGTGTCTTAGATAATAATTCCAGAATACAAGGAACAATCACGAAGCTTTTACTACGGCGAAAACCAATTCACTATCTCGAATTCGAGTGCGATCTGTTTGGTCGCTTGCAGCGTGGGAGCTGGCGAGGTTTGAAGTTCCAACAATACCAAAACATTTGGATAGGCGGATACCTGGCTTGTCTTGGTGCAAAAGCGGAGTTGGACGTTGAAAACAATTTACTACTTGTTCAAGTAAAGCTAGTCGATATAGGCTAAACGCGGATGTCGTTGACGAATACGCAGCAAGGATATAAAGCATGGCCATTGTTTTTTATTTTTCTAAAAAGCTACCAGTAACGCCGCCGAGAAGCTGCTCCGCTTTTCTGGCTGTACTTTGAAGACACCTTGCCTCATGATCTGCTTGCTGAATTTCTACCCGCAACGCGTCTTTGGTGGCCTGAGAACGTTCCCCAGCGAGCATGCAAAGGCGGTCGCAGAGCTGCCCTGCAGCATCCCATCCTTGTATGGATGCCTCGGCTTCTTTCCTTCGCGTTTCCCCCTGCTCGAGCTTTTGGGAAATCTCCTTGTGAACCTTACTTAACCCTTCCAGGGCATAGTTGAGCCCGACTGTGATGCGATCCCGGAGTGCAGTGCTAGTGTCATTCAAGAAGACCAACTGCTCTGCTAGTCCCTTGTTTTCTTGTATTGCCGACGCGACGCGCAATACCCGCGAGGGTCGGACTACTTGACTGGCACAGCGAACGATGGTTGATAACTCTTGACTATGTGAAATGTCCCTCTGACACTGTTCCACCGTTCGTATTGACATCTCGAGCCTGTGGAGCTGCGTTGAGTCTATTTTGGGGGAAAGTTTTGTTAGCTCCGCTGCAGTATCTTCTGATGCTGCTACTCCGGATATCAGGTTGGGCGCCGGGGGCCCTAAGAGTGCTATGAAAACCTTCCTCCACGCCGCGCTATCGACCGCTCCTGGAAGCTTTTGATTTCCAACCATGCAGAGTACCGCGATCAGGATGAATAAACCGCAATCGAAACCGTTGGACTGTAGGAACTTTGGGTTGGTATTTATCGTCCATCCATCGGCACCTAGTGGCGCAAGCGCAGCCTCGAGGACTGCTGATAAGTGCTTCTCATTTAAAGAGTTTGGGAGTGAATTGATAACTTCGGCGATTTTCACCTCCAGCCTAAGGACGACCAGCATCCAATGGTGCTGAAAGCATGTGGGTAGGAGAATGTGATCTGCCTTCGTCACTCGCTTCTTGACCAAGGCTGGGATGGATGGCAACTGCTTCTCGGGGCTATCGATAGATGACCAGTCGTCAGGTAAGATTCGTGAGAGGATGTACTGTATTGCTGAGGCTGAGAGATACTTTCCTGGCGCCAATGTTGTTAGCGCACCAGGGAGGTCGGTCGTCGGTAATGCCAATGGTGTCTTCTTGCCTCGAGGCGAAACTCCAGTGTGTAGACTTGACCGCAAATGTGAATCATCGTACTTTTCCTGCCTTTTCGTGGAGATATTGCATGTAGTCGGACTGGGTGAAAAGGTAGCGCCGGGTATTGGATAGGGAGATGAATCAACAGGGAAGGGGTGAAACGGATCCTCCGAATCTGCTTTGGAAGGTCGCGTATGTAGCCACGTTTGCTCAGTGTCTTGCCCTGCCGTTGGATTCGTTGGTAATGCGGAAACGTGGCTCGGAGCGCCAAAGATATCGGAAGGGCTATGAACATATGCAGTCAGCAGTGTCTATTGAGACCGATCCTATCGTCAGACTAGGAGCTTCCACCTTTGTGTAGCGTTTGGAGACACAGCAGATCCAGCGTCTCCGTCGTCAATGGAGAAGGGCGGCGTTGTTGCCCTCCTTGCGCGCTCAATGGACTGTTTTCGTCAATCACCCATTCACGTCGCATACGAGGTCATCAGGAAGCAAAGCGCTCCGCGAACAAGCACCTCAGGTTATGCTCACCAAAGAAGACGACCCATAGGAGATCTCTAGCTCTTCCGCCTGTAACCCTTCCCGTAAATCATCCCACAAAACCGCTGGACGGGGATTCCGGGGCCTCGGAAAGGCGCGACTCTCTGATGACTGTTTACGTCGGCGCTTCAAAGTAACTTCACGCAGGATAGGGGGCGGTGTGTTCTGGTTCTTGTGTTGGCTGCTGCTGACTGGCTCCTCCAACTCATTTGCTCCGGCGGCTTCGGACTCCGGAGAGTCCTCTGTGTTGGTGGACTGATTTGCTGTATTGGTGGGCTGAAACTGATTAATAAGAACTTTTATGTCTTTAATACTGAGGCCGAGGTACGAGGTCCTGGGCTTGTTGAGACGTTTTTCAACGATCTGCGTCAGCGCCGTCCTTGCATGTGAGAAAGGTTGGATGGTGGCTGACGCTGTAGCAAGAAGTTTCACTGCGCGAAGAGACAAGGGTCCCGCGTAATAAGCTGGATCCAGAATTGAGTATGCGCCGTCGCATTCCGGCCAATTCCTACGAATCTCCGCATCAAATTTAGCTATCTCCGACCGTGGTTGCCGATCAAGGACTAAGGAGTTCGAAATTTGCTCCTCGCCGAATTGCTGCCGTATTGATGTCCAAAGTTGATCTACCTGTTGTTGACTGAGGATGCCTTGGTCTACTTGGCCATTCAAATAACCATTTATGGCCTCGATTGTTGTGTCGCATGCCTCTTGTGCTTCTTGGCGTGTTTCGAATACGGTTCGAATCAAGCTTTCGCACTTGGCTAGTCTATGCTCAGTTGATAACTGACTGCACCAGTGATCGATCAACGCCTGGTATGTCATGTTTGGGAAGTCGAGGTGAAATGGACTGGTATGAGATGGATTATGCCAAGACGAATATTGCGCTAGACCTTTTTTGACCGCCGGCATGACTCGACACCTGACCACTTTTTGTTTAATAGAGCTTAGCGCACGGCATCGTTGACTCGTAGACTCTGCCAACGAGTCTTTCAGCAACGATATCCGTAAGGTTCACGGAGAAGACACATCGCATGACTCCCAGGAGGACTCTTCGTAAGCCTCTCTGTCAAGAAGTCCTCAACATCAACATGGTCTCCTATAACCCTCAATCGGCTCCACTGCATAGAGCCGTACCTGCTGGTCAAATATACAGGTCTCGCTCTTCATGTTTCTCTGCATCTGTCTACCATCAAGTGAAGGGATATAATAAACACCGATCACTTATGGCCCTAGTTGGTCAATCATTCGATCAATTTCGAGCCCTATCGTTGTACACCATACGTCCCCCATGTTCCTCACGGTATCCGGAGGTTCTTGGAACTCCTATGTCTGATAGTAATTTTATCACGAGCCTAAAATGCCCAGCACAGGGTGTAACACGATGCTCCGCCTGGACCAACTCTTCAGCCGACTGACCAATCTGACTATACAATGCTTCCGTCCACTAGTCTTTGGAATCTATGCCACCTGTCTGAACAACCGATTACGTATACTGATGTGACTCCTATCCAGAAGCTCCGTGTCGATCCTATCAGCAGTATCGACACGCTTCCGTTGTAATCATCGATTTTTCAGACGCCCATGCATAAGTTTACTAGCCTATTATGCCCTTCTCCCATGCAGGATCACCCATCTGCTCGGAAGGCTCACCTTTCCCTGAGGGTTTGCACCGTCTCTCGTATCTGTTGGTGGCGGCTTGTTACTTCGTCATGTCCCTATCGCATCAAACTGCCCGACTTCGCATACAACTTCGATGGCGGCTCTTGGTAATCGTACCTGAGCTTGTAGTATTATTTTTCCGGTTCTAATTAATACCGCAATTATAGCCATGCTGGGAACACAAAAAAGCGGCTTCTGGAGTATTGCAGGCGCTCAGGTTTCGAACATTTCTCGTTGAACCTTCTATATCGGTGTCGCTAAGGTCACCGATCATGCCCAGATATCATTTTTACCGGAAGTAGCAGACGGTACGTATTTTATCGTGGACTAAGGTGCCTGCGATTTATTCTTTCCATGATATCCCTATATTTTGCTCTTGTACATTCGATATTTTCTTTTCTACCTATTTGCTTGACTACCGTTTTTATCTTCCTGCTATATAGTATATAGTCTCTGGCGTTCCTCGGTTTAAATTACCTCTATTTATCGAATACGGGGACGAATTGGTTCGCTAAAATATAGAGAAAAAAAAAACGAAAGGAAATTAAATATAATCGTATTATTTTACTAATAAACCAATATATAATCAATAAAAATATTAGATAATATATTTCTTTTCGAGATAAACTTTATTTTTAAAATAGAGGTAGAATTAAATAATAAAATTTGTTGGTATATATTAAAGTTTCGATTTTAATATACGTAATATCTATTTTTTTTTTCGAACTAAAAACTATATTTTTATAATATAAATTTTAGCGTATAATTATTATATCGAAGTTTATAGAATCTTTTAATAAATATTTAAAAAAAAAAATTAATATATAAAAAAAAACTCGAGAATATTTATTTAAATATTAATTTTATTAATAGAAATATTTATAAAAATATATATTTATAGCTTTTATTATTTAAATAAAAAACTAAAATATTAATAAAATTAAATTATTAATAAAAATAATATACAATATTTTTTATTCTATTATTTTTAATTTAAAATAAAATAAATAAAATCGTTAATAATTTTATACTAAAATTTATTATATAAATAAAATTATTTTTATATAACTTTTAATTAATAAATAAATACTATATAATAAATATAAAATAATAGTATTATATTAAAAATAAAATATTATTTATTTATAAAATCTATAATTAAATTAATATAAACGCTAAAAAATATAAAATTTAAATAGATAAATATATTTTAACAAAAATTTTCGAGTTATAATAGCTATTTAATTTTATTTATTTTATTAATTTTTAATTAATATAATATAGCTATAATTAATACCGGTAATAAAAAAAACTTTTAGCTTTTAATACCAAGCTTTTTTTTATTAATAAACGGCTTTTTAGTTTAATTTTACTATTTAATAATAATATTAATAATATTAGTAATTTTATTATAATTATAGCTAATTCTAAATTAAAATATTATTTATATTTTTTTATTAATATTCTAGTATTATTTAAACGGTATTCGAATATATATTAATTAATTTTAAACCTATAATCAATTTAATAATTAAAATATTTAATAAAAATATTTTTATTTTTATAAATATAGTATTTATAAAAATCTTATATAATAAATAAAAATTTTGAATAATAAAATACCAGTTTATTATATTTAATAAATTTAATTTTTTTATAATTAAATTCTAATATAATATAATTTTCATAAAAATATATTATTATAAAAATACTATTTTTAAAATAAATTAGCTAATAATATATATTATAATTTTTTTCTATTTTTATTATAATAATAATAATAAGATTTATAATACTAATAACAATAAATTAATATTTTATTATAGCTATTAGTATTATAGTATTTTATATTATAAATATATTAATAAATTTATTAAATTTTAAAATATTTCGATTATAATAATAAATTATATATTTTATAATTAAAAAAATCGTTAATTTTTTAATAGAAATATAAATAAAAGTTTTAAAATCTAGTATATTTTTTAATTGAATAATTTATTTAAAATTTAGTAAAAATAAAAAATTTAATAATTTATAAATTATAAATATAAATAATTTTTAATTAAAAATTTAAATATAGAATAATAGTTTATAAAATTATTAAAAGCGATTAATATTAATTAAAAAACAAAAAATTAGAATTTATAGCTAGTAAATTTTAATAATATATTTAGAATAATATTTATAACTAAAAAATAAAATTAATTTTAGATTTAAAATATTAAAATAATTTAAAAATTTCTATTAAATAAAAATATAATTTTTTTATAAATATTATATTTGAAATAATTTAGCGAAAAATTCTATTTATAGTAGAATAATATAAATAGTTAATAGTATTATATTTAATTATTTTTATTATATAACGAATAAATTTAATTATTTAAATAATATTTATAACTTTTTATTTTATAAATTAATAGTATATTTTTACATTTAATTATAAATAGCTAAAAAATACAATCAATTATTTAATTTTCTATTTAAATTTTTTGATTATTTAATAAATAATTTTATTTAGATTATAATAAATATAAATTCTAAAATTATATTTTTTACTAGCGTTAAAATCGATATATAATATTAAACTTTTATTAAAATAAACCAGAATTAATACTAATAAAAAAAGCTTTTATAGATAATAAAGTATATAAAATCTTTTAGATATAAATATTATTTATAACGGTAATATCGCGGATTATATAAATTCTATAGTTTTAAATAAGTTTAATAATAATTATATAATTATTAATCTATTTTTAAAAATAGTTTATTAAAATATTATATTTTTTTAATATTTAAAATATATATAAAAATAAATATTTTTAAATTATTTCTAGCTTATTTTATACTATAGTAAATTTAAATATATTAGTTTTTTAATTTAAAGATTTTATAAATATATATTTAATAAATAATTATATAAATAAATAATAAAAATTTATAGTATTTAATATATAAAAAACTTTATTAAAATATTTTATAAATTTTTTAATAAAAAAAAAAATTATAATATTATTAATATAAATTTTTAAAAAAAAAAAAAATAAATATAAAATTTTATTTATTATTTATTATATAAAAATTAATAAACTATAATAATTGATTATCGATATTTTAAATATTTTTAACTTTTAATATAAAATTATTATTAAACGGTAATAATACTATTAATTAATTTATTATTAATAGAAAAAAATATAAAAAATATTATAAAAAGAACTTTAGCGTTATAAATCTATACTAGATTTTTTTTTCGATAATATTAAATAGATATTAAATATTGTAAATTTATTAATTAGTTAAATAATAATAATAATATATTTTTTAAAATTTTAATCGATATTTCTTTATATTATAAATTAAAAAAACGAAATAAAATAATTATAATAATTTTTTGTATTTATTTTTATTTATATAATATATTTAAAATTCTATTAATAGTTTTTTTATTATAAATATAAATTGAATATATATTAGTTTATAAAAATTTATAATTTAATTTTTAGTTTTTTATTTATAAAATATTTATATATTTTAATTTTTATATATTAATTATTTTTTCGATATTTTATTTTAAATAAAGATCGCGTTTAATTAAAATAGCTAAAATAGTTTATTTAGCTTATATTTTAAAGAATATTATATTTATATAATATATTACTTTTATTCTATTTATAATATTCGTAAATAATATATAAATAATTTTATAAACTATAATAGCTATTAGAATAGCTATTTTAAAAATTATTTAAATTTTTATTTTAATATTTTAACCGCTAGTTTATAGTTTTTTAAATTAATTTAATAATATTTATTAAATTTATATTATTAAATAATATCTAGCTAGATTTTTATAATTTATTGAATAAAAATTAATAAAATATTAAAAATAAAAGTTTATTTAAATATATAAACAATTAAAAAAATTTAACTAATAAAAGTTTTTTAATATTTTCGGTTAATAAATAAATTTATAATTTTATAAAAAATTTATAAAATTTTAAAATAAATTAATAATTTTAATAATTTTATTAATATATAATATTATTATAATATATTAAATATTATATATAGTTTTATTTATTTTAATAATTTTAATATTAATAGCGATAATTATCTTTATATAATTATAAAAAATAATAATTATTATATTTTAAAATAAATATATATTAATATTTTTAAAATCTACACTATTAATATTATTAAATACTATAATTTTAATATTAAATAATAATATATTAATAATATTAATAAATATTATACCGTTTAATTTATTTATTAAATAAAATTTATATATAATAATTATAAACTATAATATTTTTTTATAAAATATTAAAGTTTTTGTAATTATAAATTGAATAATATTATATCGCCTTTTATTGCTATTTTTAAAAGTTATAGAAACTGATTTTTTTTAAATTATCGTATATAGCAGTTATTTTAATAAAAATTTTTAATTAATTAAATTTTTATATAGTTTATATTTTAATAAAAGCTATAATTTTTTATATTTAATTTTAAATAAATATTTACAGTTATATAACGATATTTTCGAAAAATAAAGTCTATTATTAATATATTTTTGGCGGTTGAATAAATTATTTATAGCGTTTATAGCGATTATTTTTTATATTTTCTAATTTAATAGTTTTTAATTTAAAAAATCTCTAGTTTAATAATTATTAGTATATTTTTAAATAATTTAATAAATTTTAAATTTACTTACGCTAATATTAATAAGATATTTAATTTAATAATTAATTTATTTATAACAGCTATTATTAAAAATAGATTTTTATTATAACTAAAATATAAATTATAATATAAAATATTATTTAAATTAAAAATTTCGTTTTATTTATTATATTAATTTATTTTTATTAATTTAAATATTGCGCGTTTTATTATAATAAAAATAAATTTTATTATATTAATATACTAATTAAAATATTTAATAATTGTATATAAAATTTTATTAAATTTTTTATTTATTATATATTCGATTCTAATAGAATTTATAAATTAATAAAAATCGTTTTTATAATTCTAATATTATTTCGTTTTATTATTTAAAATTTATTTATTAAAAGTTTTTTATTAAAATTAAATTTATTAATTATTCAACTAGCGGTTTCTATATAAATTCTAGCTATTATTATATTATATAATAGCTATAATATTACTAGTTTTTAAAATAATATTATTATAATATATTAATAATTTTAAACGAAAATTATTAATATTTATTTCAAATAATACGCTAATTATTTTATATATTAGATTTCTTTTTAATTAATAAAGTTTCGAAAATTATAAAAATAACTAATAGTAATATATAATAAAAAAAATATTCGGTTAGTTTTTTTATATATAATTTGAATATATAAATAAACATTTAAATAAATTAAAAAAAGTATTTTATAATAATTAATATATTATTAATTTTTATTTTAGTTACTTTTAAATTTTTTATAAAAAATATAATTTTAATATTTCGCGATTTTTATTATTTTTATAAATATCGAATTAAATATATTTTTTATTATAATAAAATTTATTAAATATACTAATAGTAATTATTATAATTATATTCGAGATTAATATATATATTCGAATATTAAAAAAATTAGTATTAGTTTTACTTTAAATATTTTCAAAAAATATTAATTTTATATTTTTTCTATTATTCAAAATAATTATTAAAAGTTTTCGTTTGCAATTATTAATATATTATAATAGAATTTATCTAAAAACAAGTAATATTACAGCTATTAAATATATAATAATAGCCGGAATCTATATAAAAACCGCTAGTTAAATAATTTATAAACTTATTTTTTATAAAAAAACTTTTAGTAAATAAATATATTTCGAATTTTTTTTTTGAATCTATAAATCGTTAAAAATATAATAAATCTATTTTAACTAGTTTAAAATAGTAAATAATAATTCGTTAAATTAAAATTCAAAAAATATATTTTATAATTTAATATTTTCGTTTAAATATATTAATTTATCAATAAATTTATAATTATAATAGTATAATATATAATTATTTTATTTTGAAAAAAAATTCTAGATTATAATATATTAATAATCTATTTATTATTTTATATTTAATTTCTATATATTATAAAAAAATTAATATATTATAATCAATTCTATATAAATTTATATAAATTAAAGGTTATTTATTATTATAGAATTGAAATTAATTAATATTATAAATTTTCTATTATATATTTATAATAAGTAATATAATTATTAAATTTATTTATATAATAACTTGTTAATTTATAAAATTTTATATAAAAATTTCTAGTAATTAAATTAAACGGGCGTTTATAAAGAATTAATTATTCGAAAATATATAATTTTAATATAATAAATCGCTAATATTTATAGATCTAGTCTATTATTATTAAAATAAAAGTTCTATTATTTTTATAGTAGAAGTTTTATTATATTTAGCGGCGGTATAATATTTTATTCCAATTTTATTAAATAAAATAAATTAGATTTAATACTAAATAAAAAATTTTTTTATTATTTAAATATATTAATAAATTTAATTATATTTATAAAATTTTTATATTATTATAAATTCTTTAATAAATTTAAAAAATAAAAATAAAAATTCAAATTATTTTAAATAAATTTTTTATTAATTTTTTAATATTAATTTAAAAACTTCTAACTATTTTTAAAAACTATAATAGTTTTATTATAAAAATCGTTTAATAATTCAATAGTAATATATAAATATTCGCTTTAATTTATAAAATAAATAATTATAAAAACTATTTTAATTTAAATTATTAGACTATTAAAAATTTTTTAAAATAAAAAAAGATATAAACTCGAATTGATTTTATATATATAATCGATATAAACTTTAAAAATTACTATAAATATATAATTTTATTTTAAAAATCGATTAATATATTTTTTAATTATTTTAATAAAAAAAATAATTATAATAAAAACTAATATAATAATTAAATTAATTATATTTTTTAAATTATTATAAAAAATATTTGAATTTTTATTAAAAGAACCAGAAATTAGAATATATTTTAATTAATTTTATTATTTAAATACTAATATAAAAATAATAGTTTAATAAACGAAAAAGTATTCAATTTATTTAAAAAAGTATAATATTATATAATAGTTAATGATATTTATATACGAATATTAAAAAGAAAATATTTTATATAAATTATTTTTATTTACTATTATTTATTATATAATAGATTTATATTAATAATATTATATTAAATTTAAAAATCTATTTAATTTTAAAATCTATAATTAAATAAATTTAGATTTTAAAAAACGCTAAACCCAATTAAATAAATATATTTAATAGATATACCTCGAGTTATAATAGTTTTTTCAGTCCTATTTATTCTATTAGTTCTCTATTTATATAATTTAGCCGTAATAGTAAAAATTAAATAATAATATTATTATATATTTTAAAAATTAACAATAAAAAAATTTCGTATAATAATAATTTTTTAATATAGTTGAAATCGAAATTAATAAATAATTTTAATATTAATTTTTAAAATATATAAATTAAACCCAGTATTTTTATTTAAAAAATATTTAATATTTATAAAATCTATTAATTATATTATTAGAAGATATTTATAATTTTATAGATATAAAAAACTATTATATAATACTTAAATCTATATAATATTTATATTATATAATTTTAATAATATAAATATATATTAAAATTAAATTAAATTTTATATTTTTTTTATTATAATAATTTAAATATAAAAAAAGTTTAATCGAAAAAAAATTTAAATTATTTTTTAATAAATATAAAATAAATTAATATAAATTAGATTTAATCTAGTATAAATTATTATATATTATTTTTTTTATTATATTTATTAGAAATAGAGAATATTTTTTTATATTTTCTATTATTACTATAATATATCCTTTATACTACTATAAGATCGCTAGATAAACCGCCTGCGAATCTCGAGTTAACGGAACTATATAATAAAATATAGAAGATATTTATTTTTATAATAATAGAACTATTTACTAAAAAATTAGTGGTTTAAAATCTATAGAGTTTTTATTAAATATAAACGCTATCTGTATTAAATATAGCTCTATTTTTTATAAACTTTATATCTATTCAGCCTTTAGTTTTATAATTATATTTTTTTTATTTAAATTTAATTCTTTAAGTTCTATTAGTAAATAATAAATTTATATAATATATTTCTTCTTTTTATTAACCGGTATATAGCTATATTAAAATCTATAAAAGTTAAATTTATAAATTATAAATAAATAGATCTTATATATAATTATAAAATTTAAATATTTTATAATTTAATTAAAAATATAACTATTTTTTTAATTTATTTAATTAATTGAAATCAATTAAATTAATTATTTTAATTTTATTTAATTATTTATAATTTATAAATTTTTTATTTATAATATTTATTTAATATTATTCTATAAAATTTAAAAAGATAAATTTATAAGTAAATATAGTAAAATTTTATTTTTTTATTTATTATAAAATAATTTAAAATAGTATAAAACTTTTTTAAAATTTTTTTAAAAGATAAAATTTATAAATTTTAGTTTTTAATTATATTAAATTATTTTTAGATATTAAATTAATAAATAAATAGTACTTTTATTATATAATCTTTTTTTTAAAAATATTATTATATTTATTATATAATAATAAAATATTTTAAATTTTATTTTAATAGTATTAAATTACTTTTTACTATATAAAGTCGTTTAAAGTTTAATTTTTAGTTTCGATTTATTTTTAGAAAATATATAGTAGTAGATATAAAATAAATTAGAGTTTTTTCTAGAATTATATTTTTTAAAAAGCTATAAATATAATAAAAAAATAAATAATTATTTTTTTATTTAATTATAATTTTTTTTTATTTTTATAATATTTTTCTAGTAAATATTTTTTAAAATATTTAAATAATTATATATTTTTTTTAAATCTTTATTTTTTATTAAACTATAAATTTTTTTTAGTTTTTTTTTTATTTTATATTTAAAACTATAGTTTATTATATAAATATAATTTTTAGCTATTATTATAATTTATTTATTAAATTATAGTATTAAAACTATAAATTTTTTTTATTTCCTTAAAATTTTCGTTTAATTTTACGAATTCTAGTTAATCTAATAGATAAATAGGTTTAAAACTAATTTTTTTTAATTTTCTATATAATTTTTACTATAGCCTTTTTATTTAAAAAAAACTATAAAAAAAAACCGCAGCTTAAAAATATATAGAAAATAGATTTTTTAAATATTTAAATTATTATTTTATAATTTATAATTTTAATAATATTTTTAAATAATTATTTAAATTTTTAAATTTTTTTAGTTAAATATTAATATAATTTTTTATAGTTTATAAAAATTTAATTTAATATATATAATATATTAAATGCTTTATAATAAACTTTATATATATTTATTCTATATTTATAAAAAAAATTATTTAATATAATTACTATTTTTTTATTAATTATTAATATAAATAGGATATTTATTTTTTAGAAAATTAATTTATATTTAGAAATTTTTATTAATATTTCTATTTAAAAGCGAATTTTAAAATTATCTTCGCTTTTTAATAGCGATATTTCTAGAAATTTAAGGTAAAAGTTACTATAAAACGCGGGCCTATTAATACTACTACTTTAATAATAGTAAATATAATTAAATTTTTTATTTTTATAATAGCGGAAGTTTTTATTTTATTATAAAATATAGTAGATAATATTTAATAAATTACTAAAAAAATATATATTAGTAATTTTTTTTTAATTATTTATTTAAAACTTTTATTAATAATTTACTTTTAAATATAATAATTAGTAGTTTTATTAAAAAATATAAATATATTATAGATTAATTTATATAAATAATAATTATTTAAATTAATATAATAATATAAATTTTCAATTTATATATAAACTTCTAGTAATAATTTTCTATAATTAATCAATAGATTTTATATAGTCTATTTTTTTTTTTTTTTTTTAAATATATTTTTTATTCTAGTTTTTATTCTATTTAATATATCAATTTTTAATTTTATTTATTTAAAATATTTAATAGATTCCTTTATATTATTTAAATTATTAACTAGTTTTTAAAATTTTTTAAAAGATATAATATTAATTTAATAGATCAATTATTAAAATTTATTTTTAATTATATATTTAATAAATATCTATTTTATTTTTTATTCTTTTTTATTTTCTATTAGAATAGGTTAAATTTTAGGGTTTTTACCGTAAAAGTACTATAGTTCGAGTAAATTAATATAAAATATAGAATAAATCCTTCTATATTATTTAAATAATTTAAAAAAATAAATTTATTTATTAATTTTTTTTAGAACTTTAAAAGACTCTAATTATCTATAATCTAATTTTTTTTTAAATTATAAAATACGAAGATTAATATACTATAATAGTATTTAATTATTTTTTTAAAAGTTTATAGCTTAATAATAAATATTATAATATTTTATCTATTATTTAAAAATTTTTTTATAAAATTTAATTAAATATTTTTTTAAATCTTTTAACTAATTTATTTTTTTAAATATTAAAAGCGCTTTTTTTTTAAAAAATATATTTTTTAATTTAATTTTTAAAAAATTAATATATTTTTTAAATAAATTATATTACGGTTTATTAATAATTATATATTTAATAATTATTATAAATAAATTTTATTAAAAATAATAATTATAATTAATTATTTTACTTATAATTGTAATAAATTTATAGATAATATTTTAAAATTTAATTTTAATATTTTATTTTATTATTAATTTAAAGGTTAAATATTATATTAAATTTTTTTTTAATATTTAAATAATAATAAAAAATATTTTAAAATTTATTTATAAAAAAAAGTTTTTTATTATTAATAATTTCCCGTATAATTTTATAGTATTTAAATTCGCGTTATAATAGATTTATAAATCTTTTTATATTAATATTTTTAGTAATAGAAATATAAATTATATATTTAATTAATTTATTTATTAATATAAAAATTAAATCGCAGATTCTTTTTATATAAAGGTCGGTTATAAATAATAAATTAAAAATAAAATCTATTATTACTATATAAAATAGTATTATACTTTTTAATAAAATTAATTTTAATTAATTATAAAATTTATAATAATAAGTTTATATTTTTTAATAATTAAAGTATAATTTATAAAAATTTTCTATTTTTTTAACTATATCTAGCTAATAATATTTTCTATAAATAAAATTCTCTATTTTATTCCGTTTTAAAATTATTATAATTTATATAAAAAATTATTTTCTTTTATTATTAGATTATTAGGTATATAAATCGCTAGATTTTTTAAAATAATTTATTTTTTTTAATCTTTTATTTAAAAAAATCTTTTTAATTAATAGTAAATTTTTAATATTTTTCCTTTTTAATAATAAAAGGGTTTTTTTATTAAAATTTAAAAAACTATTCTACTATAAATAATTATATATTTAAAAAAAATTATTTCGATTAAATAATTTATTAAATTAATAGCTAAAAATTTATAAAATTTAAAATTTTTTTTTATTTACAAATTCTTTTTAATTTTTATAAATAGCGAGAGTATTTATAATAATTATATTATTTAATTATACCGTTAAAATTATTATAAATTTAATTATTTTAAATATTTTATTTTTTTTTTATAATTTAAACTAAGAGTTTTTATTATAAAATTTATTTTATAAAATAAATAGGAAATTATTATTATTATTTTTATTATTATTAGATTTTATAATATTAGATTTTTTAAATAATATATTAATTAAATTTAACAAATCTTTTAAATATTTTATATAAAAATTAATATAATTAGTTTTTTTTACCTATTATATTTATTTTATAATAAACTTTTTTAAAATTATAAAATATTTAAAGTTAATATAGTTTATAATTATAAAAATTATTTTTTTAATTTTTTATAAATAATATCGCTAATTTTAAAAGCTTAATATTATAATATAAAGCTTTTTATTATATATATTTTAGTAAAATTTTATATTTTTAAATTTATAGCTAAAAAATACTATTAAATACTAGTATAAACTTTTTTCTAGTTTTAAATTAAAAATCCCCCCTATTTTACGCTTTAATATATCTATTCTTATATAAATTTTAGTATTTATACTATAATACTATAAAATAGGGGTTAAAATAAAAATTTTTTTTAATTTTTTAAAAATTTTTTATACTTTTTTAAACTAAATAAATTTAAATTTAATTTATCTTCTTTTATATTTTATATTAAATTGGTTAAAAGAATAGTTATTTATAAAAAACCTTTTATAAATCGCCTATAAAATTCTATAAATTTTAAAAATATTAAAATATTTTTTATATTTTTTAATACTAGCTATTTATTTATAACCTCGATTTTTAAAAATTTTATACAAATTTTTTACTAACTTACTATAAAATTTAAAAAATATTTATAATTAAAAATATATTTTAATAGTTTTATATATAAATAATACTTTAATAAAGCTTTAATAACTATATAAATATATTTTTAAAATAGATTAATATATTATTTAAATAGATTATATAAAATAAATCTAGATAAAATTATAATCTTTTATTAATATATAATTAGAATATAATAAAAATATTTATAAAATTAAATAGTAAAATTTAATATTCAAACTATTTATAGTAAATTCGAAATATAATTTTCTATTTATTTTTTTATCTAATTTAAATATAATAATAAATATTATAAATATCGATTTTAATAAATCGTTTTATATATATAAATCTATCTAAAATTTCTAATAATAAAAAAAAAATATTTATTTTTAATAAAAATTTTATTAAAATTTTTAATAATAATTTTATTAAACTTTTTATAATTTATATATAGTAATACTATTATTTACCTTTTTAATAAATAATACTAGTATTTTAATTAAATTATTTAAAGGTTTTATCTAGCTTTTAATTTATATATTAATAAAGTAATTTCGAATTACCGCTAATTTATCTAGTAATATATTATAAATTAGGCCTATTTTTAATTATTTATCTAGTTTTAAATTTATAAAGTATTTTATCTAATTATATATATTTAAATTATTAGTAAATTCTTTTAAATAAAACTCTATTAAACTTTATAAAGCCGGCGGAATTTTAGAATTTTTAGCCTATATTATACTATACCTCGCGATTTTTAAAATAATTATATCTATTTTTAAATTAAATATTAATTAATAAAAATATATAATTTATATATTATTACTTTTATTTATTATTAGTATTATTAATTTAATAAATTTTTTTATAATATAAATACTAACCTAATTTAATACCGTTTTATAAATAATAAAAATATTTTTATAAATTTATTTCTAATTTTATTAATAAATATTAAAATCCATTTTTATTAATTAAAAATAGCTTAAAATTATATAATATTTATATATATTTATTATATAGTAATTTTTTTTTAATTTTTTTTTACTTTATAATTATCTATTAAATTTATATTTAATAGGTAGAAATTATAAAATAGAATCTAATAACTATTTACCGTTTTAATTTATTTTAAAACTATTTAATCTTTAAATAAAAAAATTTTTTAATAAATATTTATAAAAAAAATATTTTTTTTATATTAAAATTAATTAAATAATAAACTATTTAAAGTTTTATAAAAGTATTAATATATTAAAAAACCTTTATAATAAATATTTACCGTTAAATTATAGGTAGTTTTAGTATAATAGTAATATATATTAAAATTCTTTTTTTTTTTTATATTCTTTTTCCTTTATTATATTTTTTTTATTTTTCTATAAATTTAAAGTATATAATCTTATTTATTTTATATTTTTTAATTTTATAAATTTAATATTTTATTTTTAATATTATTTTTTTATATTTTTTTAAATATTTAATTAAATTTTAACTATTATTTTTACTGTATTTTAAATCTTTTTTTTTTTTATAAATTTTTCCTTCGATTATTTTATTTAAAAAATTAGATATTTTTATTAAATATTTTATACTCTAATTTAAATATAATATTTATTTTTTATAAATATAATTTTAATATAATATATTAAAAGAATTTAATAAATTTTTAATTTTTTAAAATATTATAATATTTTATTATTAATTCGTTTATTTACTTTAATTTATAAATAAAAAATTTTTATAAATTTATTCATTAAATAATTTAAAATATTATATTATTATTATAAATATTAATTAAATATTAATATTAATTATAACTTTAGTTATTTTATAAATTCTAATCGGGCTTTTATTTATATATTCCGGATTGTTAAATTATTAAATATATTTTTATAAAATTTAGTAAAAATATTTTTAATAAATAATTTTTTTTAAATACTTAATAGTTTAATTTAATTATATTAATAAATTCTAAATTTATTACTAGATCTAAAAATTATTTAATAAATTTTTTCTTTTTTAATAAAAAAATCTTTCTATAAAATATTAATAAATTTTTTATAATTAATAAACTATTATATTAAAGCTTTATATTTAGTATATAGCTATTTATTAAATATTTTCGATTTTTCTTTTTAATATTTAAAAAAAATTAGTAATATTTATCGCTATATTATTTTTAATAATTTATATTAGTTTTCAATTTAATAATTTATAAATAAATTTTTAATAATTTATTTTTTAATTCTAGTTTTTAGATATAAAATCGAGCTTATAATATTTATATTTTAGTTTTTTCTTTTAATAGAATCGATTCGTTAAAGGTTCCGTTTATTTAATTATCTACTATTTTAATATTTTTTTTACTAGATAAAACTTCGTTTATTAAATTATTTTTATTATTTCCACCCGGGATTTTAAATAGATTTTATTTACTATTACTAAATTTTATAATTCGATTTTTTTATAAAGTCTCCGGCTATTTTAAAATCTATATATAAGGTTTTTTTCTTTAAATTTCTCTCGCTATTTTATTAGGTAACTTCTTATAATTAAAAAGTAAATAAAATTATAAAATCGCTAGATAAACCGTTTATAAATCTCGAGTTAATAAAATTATATAATAGAATATAAAAAACGTTTATCTAGATAATAATAGAATTAATTACTAAAAAATTAGTAGTTTAAAGCCCGCAGGGTTTTTATTAAATATAAACGCTATTTATATTAAATATAGCTCTATTTTTTGCGAATTTTATACTCGCTGGGCTTCCGGTTTTATAATTACTAAAATATACCTATAAAAGCTACTAGAATATATTTTTTTTAATTTAGTAAAAGTTTTTAGTTATTATATTTTAGCTAATTATATTATAGAAATTCTATATTTTACTCGCTTTTTCTTTTATACTTTAATATATATTTTTAAAAATTATATCTAATTAATTAATTTAATTAAATATTTGAATATTCGAATTGGAAAAAAATAAAACGTTTATAATTATATATAATATTATTTATATAATATATATTAGCTAAATTTATAGAATATAATAATATATATTTTAAATACTTTTTTTATTATAGATTATCTATTTATATAATTCAAAAATAAAATATATATTTTATAATATTTTTTTTATAGATAATATCTTTTAAAATTATACTTCGCGTAGTTTTTTATTATATAATATAACTCTTTTTTATATTTAGATTATAAGTTTTCGTTATTTTTTCCATCGTTATTTCTATTATAATTTATTTATATCGTTTAATTATATAGTTTTTAATTATTTTAAATAATAAAAGCTTTTTTTTAATATTATTTTTATAAACTCGCTAGCGCTTTTTTAATATTATACTAGATTTAGTAGTATTTTAAAGCCGTTTTTTAGCTTATTATTATACTAAAAGATCGAAAATAACGAGAATTTATTTGATATCTAGTAAAGAAATATCGCTATTATTACTAGAATCGCTAGAGTTTATATTTATATTTAAATAAACGATCTCGCGATTACTAATAATAGATTTTAGAGATTTTACTTATAAATATATATAAATTTTTATCGCTTTTATTAAATTTTCTATTTTTATTAATAATATCGAAAAAATTAGAATAAATACTAGAAATAATATTTAGCTAATTAATTTCGCCAATATTATTTATAAATAGTATTGAATAGCGAGGCCGCTTAAATTTCAAGAAATAATAGTATTAATATAAATAGATATTTCTAAACGATAAAACGTTATACTTTTTAAATATTAACTAGATTATTTCCGCAATTTTATACCTATATAATAGATTTATCGTTTTTTTAAAAATTCTAATATACGGGGGCAGTATTTAATTTTTTTATAAATTTTTTAGCTATAAAATACTATTAAAAAACCTTTTTATACGCTATAAATAAGATTTTAAAATTAAAAATCCAGAAAATAGATATAGAAAGTTTAGTTAAAATATATTTTATCGCCTATATAATATTTTAATAGTAAATAACCACCTAGTTAGTAATTATTAAAGCGATTTTCTTTATTATTATATATAAATCGCCTATAAAAAGCTCGAGACAATTTTTTAATAATATATATCCTTTTTAATATAATTAATATTATAACTTCTATATATAGTATACAATCGGTAAAATATTTAATAATTTTATTTATATATAAATTTATTTATAAATAATAAATATAGCGTATTAATTAGAGGTATTTATATTAATATTTTTCTATAAATCTTTATTAAATATATACTAATTTATTTAAAAATTTCGTATAAAAAACTTTTTTTTATATTTTTATAAATATATTTAGCTTTTTTTTAAATAGTATATATTTAATTGTATATTTTATAATATTTTTATTTATCTGTTAAATATATAAAAAATATATAATATAGAAAAAAATAATCTAGAAAACGTTTTCTAAAGTTTTATTAATATTAGTAATAATAACTATTAAATCGGGAATATTATAGACTTTTTAATAAAAATATTTTAATTAAATAAAAATCTAATAATAATTTCTTTTTATTAAAAAAAAATAGAAACGCTATTATAAATAATAAATATAAAATAGTAATTTTCTATAAAATAATAAAAAATAATCGGAATTTATTATATTTATAAGTATAATCTATAATTAAAATCTTGTAATTTTTCTCTAATAGAAGTAGTAATTTCTTATAGATAAAAAATAAATATATTAATTAGTTTAATTTATTCGTTTTTATTTAAAAAAACTTATTATTTTTATTGTTTTCGCTATTAATAGACTCTTTAATTAATATTTATATAGATATAAAACCGCTGAAAACTTTTTATTTAATTTTATATTTTTATTTTAAATATCTATTTTACAAATAAAAAGTCTTTTTTTTTTATCGGCTATATCGCGAAAAGCGGTAAAAATTTAATTTGGTCAAGCGTTTAATTTAATAAAGCGTTTAATCTTATTAAAAATATTTTTTATTATTTTATTATAATAATAAATAATAAAGTTTTTAAATTTAAAGAATTTTTAATTGTATTTTCTATTTTATATAAAAAGCTATTATCGATTATTTAATTTTTTTTTATAACCGTATAAATATTAAATAAATAATTATATTTATTTATAGCGATTTCGCGATAAATTTCTCTATTAAATATATAAATACCGCTTTTAAAATATTAGAAATCTATTTTAAAAATTTCGCTATTATACAATTTAAAACGTTTAATTCGTATTATATATTTGTATTTTTTTATCTAGTTATTAATAAAGATAATAAACGTATTAAAACTATT
Organism: Opeltia flavorubescens; assembly: GCA_000442125.1. Classification (NCBI taxonomy): domain Eukaryota; kingdom Fungi; phylum Ascomycota; class Lecanoromycetes; order Teloschistales; family Teloschistaceae; genus Opeltia; species Opeltia flavorubescens. Next base: position 378,644 of record KE546985.1, read on the forward strand.
AAAAATATAAATAATAAATAATAATAAAAGCTATATAATATTTAGAAAAGTAAAAATTTTAATAAAAAATATATTTAATAGATATATAAATAGTATATAAGTTTAATAATATTAACGGAATAAATATAAATTTTTATATTATAATCAGCTAATTTATTATAATTTAAGAAATTTATATCCAAAATAAAAGAAATAAATTTTAGTATAATATCTAAATATATTTTAGTAATAAAAAGGGGGTTTAATAGTAATTCGTGAGGATTCGAGACTTATTTCCCTAATAATATTATAAAAAACCTAATTAATTAATTTATTTCTAATTTTTTTAAAATTAAAAAAAAATTTAAAATAAACTAATTTTATATATATAGCTAGTATATTATAATATAAAAATATCGATCGAAAAAATATAAATATCGCTTTATATTTAAAAAATAAAAACGAGATTTTATTGTAATATAATAATTAATCGAGTATAAATAAAAAATTTTCTAAATATATAAAAATTATATATTTTCAAATATTTCGGCGAAAGAAAAAAATATAATTAAATTTTATATCGGCGAACAATTTTATTTTTTTATAAAATTTAGGCTTTTTAGAAAATATAAAATTATAAATAAATAATAAAATATAAACTTTTATTCCAGAAAAAAAATTAATAAAAATTATAATATTAAAAAAATTTATTCAAAAATTAAAGTATTTAAATCGATTATTATTAATTTTTTTATATAAAAAACTAATCGCGGTATAATATAAAACTTTCGATATTATTAAAATCTTATTTTATAAATTTTATATTAGCGGAAAAATTAGCAAATATATTTATATCTATAAATAAATATTATAGCGAGCAAATAATAAATAAATTATTGATTTTTATAAAATTATTATTTTAAGAATATATTAGTTTTAAATATAAAAAAATTAATAAAATATTTTAATTATTGATATTATTTAAAAAAATTATATTTTTCGGCTATTTCTTTTTATTTAAAATAAAATAAGTCTATAAAATAAATAATATTTTAATATTTTTTTTTATAAAAAAATTTATATTATAAATTAAAAAAATTAATATTTATAATAAAAATACTAAATAAAATTATTAAAAGATATTATAATAATTTAAAATATTTAAATATTAATTAAATTTTCTTAAAATATAATTATTTATAAGTTTTATAATAGTTTTTATTATTTATAAAACTTTAAAAACTTTTATAATTTTTATTAAGTTTAGAATTTCTAAATATCTTTATCGATATTTATAAATTTTTATAATATATATTGATTTTATCGATATATAAATTTTTATAAAATTTATAAATATATATATATAATTTAAAAAAGATTAAAAATAATTAAAATACTTTTAATAAAATCTTTATAATAGAAATAATAAGAATTTAAACTTTTATAATTATTATAAACTTATATAATCTAGAATTTTAAAAACTAGAAATAAATATTATTAAATATTTAAAAACTTCTAGTAATAATATATTAAAATAAATATTAAAAAAGTTATAAATTTTTTAAAAAAAATATAAAAATAAAAAACGAATTAGTTAAAAAATATATAAAAAATATCTAGTATAAAAAATTCAAAATTTAAATTATTTATATAAAGAATTATTTAAATAAATAAAAAAAGTTTTCTATAATAAATTTAGTAATATTAAAATTTAATTAATTATAGAAATTATAAAATATAATTCTATAATAATTTTATAAATATTTTTTAATATATTAAAAAAATATAGAAATTAAAATTAAATACTAATAATAAATAGTTTAAATTATAATTATAATTGATTAGAATATTAAATAATATAAATTTTAGATATTATTTTTAAAAGATATAGCAGTAGAATAGAAACTATAATAGCGAATTAGAAATTCTAAAAAATATATATTTTTATAGATATATATCTAGTTTTTTTAATATTAAATATATTCTTTTAAATTTAATTCCTATCGAAAATATAAAAAACAATCTTTTTAAAAAAATTTAAATTAAAATATTAGTAAATTAATTATTTATAAATAAATATTAAAATCTTTTTTAATTTTTTATTGAATATTTATATATAAATTATTATTAAATATCGATTTATTTAATTAATCTACAAATTAATAATTTTTAATTGAATAATTAATATTTTTACTATTATAAATAATAAAAATAGTATTTATTTTATTTATTTTAATTTAAAATATTTTTAAAATATATTTTTACATAAACTATTTTTTAGATATTTTTTATTAAATTTTTATATTTTATTTTAAAAATAAAAAATAGTAATATTAATTTTTAATTAAATATATAATTTAAATTTTTGTTTTTAATATTAAAATTATAAATAGAAATTATATATCAAATATTTTAAATATCGATTTAATCGATAATTATTTAATTTAAAAAATTAATTATAGTATAAAAATATCGGATTATTTTTTTTAATAAATTATTAGTATTTATCGATTAAATTAAATTTATAACGGTTAATAATTAAGATTATCTAAAAAATATATTATAAAATATTTAAAATAATATAATTTAATATTTTATTAACTGATTAATAATAAATTAAATAATTTTAAAAACTAAAATTATTTAAAAATACAAGAAATTAATCAAAAATACAAGAAATTAATTAAATAAAAGAATATATTTAATAATATAATTTTAAATTTGATAAACTACTTATTATAATTTTAAAATAATTTTTTTATAAAAATAAATAATAATAAATCAATAATTCGGTTGAAATAATTATAAATAAATTATATAATTAAATAAATACTATAAATATTATTAAATTGATAATAGAAATATATTTAATTTAAATCGATAATAAAAAAATAATTAGTTTTAATAATAATTATAATATAAAAATTTAAATAATTAATTAAAGAAATTTCTAGTATTTATTATTAAAAATCGGAAATTTAGATTTTTTAATATAATAGCTAGTATATTATATTAAAATCAAATAATTAATTAAATATCTATAAATATTATTAAATTTAAATATTTTATAGCAATAATTTTTTTTATATAAAATTATTTAATTAGAATTATATTTAATTTATTAATTTTAAAATAAAAAAATATATTTTAGTATTAATATAATTTATTAATATATTTAAAATTGTTTTAATAAAAAAAGATTATTATATATTATAAATTCTTTTATTAATATAATAAATTTATTAAAATTTATTTTTTTATTTTATTTAAAATTATAAATTATATAGTAATATTTTATATATAATACTTTTCTATAATAAATATATAAGACAATAAATTAAATTTAAAATATATAAAATTATAGATTAAATTTATCGAAAATTTATTATAAATATTAATAGTTATATTATTAATAATAAATATAGTTTTTTATATTTATAATAAAAGAAATTATATATAGATAATTATAAATAAATACAATAAATAAAATATTATAAAATATTTACAATATTTTTTATATAAAACTATTTATTATTTAAAAATTAATAGTTTTTAATAATAATTAATTATATTTAATTTTATATTAATAAATTATATTTTTTTTTCAATTATAAAAAAATAATAATCGCAATTTAAATATTATATTATTTTTTAATATAAAATAAATTTATATTTTTTATATTATATAATTTATAATTATATTAAAATCTTTTTATATTTAAAAAATTTTTTATTTCTAGTTTTTTTTTTGAAAATTATCGAAATAAAATTTAATTTTATTTATAATTTTATAAATTATAATATTCGGGCTATTCGATTAATATTTATTAAATTAGAAATAAATATATTTGAATTTCGAAAACTAATAAATAGAATTTATAAAATTTATTTCGAAATAATAGATTTTTAAAATTAAATTTAATTTTAAACTATAATTATTTTTTTATTCTATTAATATTTTTTATATTAAAATATTTATTATTATTAATAATAGTAAATAGTTTAATTTCAATTACCGATAATTTAAAAAATTTAATCAAAAATAAAAAATAATAAAAATATTATAATCGATTTAAATAATAATTAATCGTTAATTTTATAAATTACTTTTATTTACAATTTACCGGATATATTTATTTTTAAAATCTAGAAATAGCAGATTTTTACACGAGATTAAAATTTTTTTAACCTGTATTTAGCTTTTAAATTTGCGTCTAGCCGAATAAATCGATTGTTTATCGATAATTTAATAATAATAATATATAGATATTAATTATTTAATAAATTTTATTTAATTAAATATTAATATATAATTTCAGAAAAAAATAGCAATTTTATTAATATTAGTTTATATTAAAAATAATTATTAAAATTAAAATTATATTATAAAATAATTTATAAAAATATTATATAATTTTTTATATTTATAAATTTTTTAAAACAGCTATTTTACAAATAAATTAGTTTTTTCTATAATAATTATCGAATTTTTTATTTTAATACTATTTATTTTAATTTTCTATTAATATTTTATATTTTTCAAATTAATTAAATCTTAAAATTATTTTATTTAAATTTTTTAAGAAAAAATTTATAATAATAAATTTAATTTAAAAATATTAATAAATTATATAGATTATTAATAATAATATTAAATTTATATATAGATAATTTTTTATATTTTTAATCAAATTTAATTGAAATTTTTATAATAATAAAAACTATATATATAAATTTTAATATTAATATAAAAAATAAATTTTCCAAATATCGATATTAATTTAATAATTTTCTATTTTTTAAAATAATTAAATCGTTTGTATTTAATTAAAAGAATCAATTAATATAATATTAATAATATATATAAATTAAATCTATTTATTTAATATAAATTATTGAAATTAATAAATTCTTGAATTTTAAAAAAATATAATAAAATTAAATAATAGTTTTATTAAAAATTGGTTTTAAAAAATATAATTATTATTTCAACTAGTTTATATTATAAATATATMGCTAGTTAAATTTAATAAAATATATAAATAAAGTTTAAATTCTAATAAATATTATTATTTTTCTATTTTAATTTAATATAATCGTTTTTAAAAATTATAATAGATTTTTATAATAATTTTATTTTTAATAAAAATAAAGAATATAATTATAAATATCGATATAATTATTTTAACCATATAATATTTAATAAAAATTTTTTTTATTATAAAATATTTACTAAATTTTATTATAAAAAATTTCAAAGAAAATATAATTATATAATTTTATTTATAAAAGTTTAATTTATTATTTTATACAAAAATCCAGCTTTAATAATATATTTCGCGATAACTAGAAATTAAATTTAAAAATTTCTATTAAATAAATCAATAAAAAAACTAAAATTTAGAAAAAATATTAAAAATAAAAAATTTAAATTATTTAAAATATTATTGAATTTATTAATTTATTTTAAATTTATAATAATTTTTCCGTTTAATATTAATTTTAATTTTAGATTTTAACTATTTAATATTTTTTTATCTATTATCGAATTAAATATACTAGATATTTTTAGAAATAAATATTTATAAACTAATTATTAAAAATAAATTAATTATTTATTAAATTCTTTTTATAATCTATAGCGTTTTTTAATAATATTATTCTATTAAAATACTTTAAAAATTTTAATAAATTAGTATTATATTAAATATATTTAATAATATTTTATTTAAATATATATAATTTATTTTTTAAAATTTTCAATTATAAAATAATCTATTATTTATATTATTTTTTTTTAAAATTTAAATTAGATAATTTATTATATATTTATTAAATTTTTTTTTAAATTATTTTTTTTAATTTATATATTAATTTTAATTGATTTCAATAATTTTAAATATTAAAAATTTAATATAAAAAGTTTTATATAATTTTAAAATCGATAATAAAATAAAAAAACTTTAAAATTTTAAAATTACAATTATATAAAATTAAATTATTCGAAAATTATAATAATAATTCTAATATATTAAAATTTATAAATTCTTTTTTAAAATTATTTAATAATTTAAATTTTATAATTTATTATTTTATTTATTATAAAAAATTTATTAAATATTAATAATATATATTAATATTTTATATTAATATTTTATATTTATATTATATATTAATATTATATATTAATATTATATATTAATATTATATATTAATATTATATATTAATATTATATATTAATATTATATATTAATATTATATATTATTATTATATATTTATAAATATATTAGACTTTTAAACGAAAATTCTAAAATTATTTCTAAATATATTTTATTTTATAATTTATAATTTATTTTAAATTATTAAAATAATTTTAATTATAAAATCTTAAATATTATTTAAATTTTAAAATTTTAATTCAAATTTTAATAATAAATTTTTTTTTAAAAAATTTAAAATAAATATATTTAAATAAAATTTAAAATTAAAAAAACTAATTTAATTAATAAAATTCTAATTAATAAAAATTTCAAATATATTATATTCTATAAATATTTTTTTTATTTTAAAAATATAGAAAATTTAATTATTAAACTATATAATATACAAATAATTAATATTATAATTATTAATCTAATAATATATATAAAACGCGATAAATTTTTATATATATAATAATCCCGGGTAGATTTATAACAATTTTCAAATTATTTATTTCTATTTTAAAAATATTATATTTAAAATTATAAATATAATTTAAAATAATTTTTAATTTAAAAATATATTAAATAATAATTTATTTATTTTAACTAATAATATATTAAAATATATTAATTATTTATATATATTTTTTAAAAAAATAAATAGCCTTTAATTATTTGCTTTCGTCTAGAATAAATTAAATCAAAGCTATTTATACGCGTCGGAATAGATTAAATTTTAAAATAGATTTTAGCAAATTTTAAAAATTTAAAATAATCCCGTTAGTTTTTTTAGCGCTAGAAGCTAATACTAACGCGCTAGATTCTAATATAAGCTAGACCTATACAAAAACTATATTTTCTATTTATATTATTTTTCTATAGCTTTTATAGTTTTCTAGATATTTAAAATATACTAACGCGGTTTTTTCTTCAAGTCCGTAAAACGCGGCCTCGTTTCGACAAGGAGCTGTCTAATAATTCAATAAATGCAACAAATCAACGGCCTTATTCCTCTTTTTATTGGGGCTCTTCGGAGACCGTTTATAGATTTTTAACTCGTATAGCGCCATAAAGTTTGCTTGCCCTCTACGCATGTATTTACGGATATGCTTCAGGTATAAAAGACCAAGGAACCCCGAGCCCTAGTAATATCTATCGATCCCTTTTTTACCGCGGATAACCCGCGCGATAGCGGGTATTATATCTATTTCTGGCTGCAGACTCTATTTACAGGATATCGTGGGGAATTTACATCTAATATAAAGTTTCAACCGATGTATAGGACGTTATCAGACTCAAGCTTCGTTTATACTATTTTAACCAGGCGCTCCCAAACCGTCCCCCCGACCAATAGGGCAGAAGTCCAGCATTTGCCGTCGATCTGACCATCGCCCCATCTGGTCCTTAGACGCTGTAGCAGGATTTTATGTTGGCAGAAGCGGTTGCAAACCTATCCGCTGCTCTTACTTTGCCATGACGAACCGATTCCAAAATCGTTGGTGACTCCTTGGCTGATATGGATCTTATATGCCGTAAAAAGTCCTACTTGCTATCTTGAGAATTTCCCCCGTTTCTATGGAAGCGTATATGCGATACCTCTAGATTCAATACTATAACGGTGACCGTACCCAATCGGCTCGCCCGGAATCGCGTTGACTTTGCTATACTACATTAGGCTGATCCCTTGGAATCCCGGTTCTGCCGCGAATAAAGTCGCGAGAATCCTCTTGCCGCCTGATATCCCGGCCCACTGGAGAGACAATGCATGGAAACATCTGTCCGGTAGCGTAAGGTGGGTTTGCAGATTCGAGATTGAGAGAGGCGTCCGGGTCCGCTGTGGTCTTTATTTTCAAGTCGGCAGTTACTATCTTGACCTTCCAAAGATGGTTCATGACCAGACGGTGCCTTCTCTTCAGGTATCCACAGCCGCCACACAAGCAAAGACATCCGATGCCAGTATGGCTCGCGATCCATCACGGGCTTCAAGCCTGTGATCACCCGCGGATTCATCCACATCCTTCAGCAGAAAACCCTCTCCGGCCGCTGCTGTCAGGTTCGCTGGTTTGACGAGGACATACGTAATTCGTGGTTGAGAAGTCGATGACCGTATCGCTCTCACGCGATGAAGTGCCATGTCCACGGCCGAGGATGATTCATTCGACCGTGATACTTGCGAGCAAAGCTGATTACGGAAGCAGTCTCCTCTGGTGTCGTGACCAGCGCAATAACGCCCTCGAGATACCAGTAGGTTGCGTATGGCCGGTTCAGCTTGACGAGAGTTCTCCAGCTGAAAGCTCTGTCCTCTGTAGTCTTACACTACCTTTCGAGCCAAAATCTCACCACCCTTCGACGCGGCTTTCTGTTGGTCTTTGATGGAGTAAAGGAGGGCAGTATTCCAAGCATGGTGAACAGTGATTGGTTAGTCTTATACTAGCATGGGGAATTCCCGATCACTCGACTTCTCTTATCGAAACTTTTCCACGGTGTGCATGGCGCAGGGGTCAAGCGATTAGCTAGATGTCCGTTCCAATTTTGCAATCTGGTCCTTTAAATCGGCGAGCTATTGCTTCAGGCCTGCTAGCAGAAGCTGAATCTACTCTCAAAGCTCTCTTGATATCTTTGGAAGGCCCGTAGGATACTCCCGGTCGCTTGTGCTTTTCTTCAAACCCCGCAACATCCTGCGATAAGGACAGCCTTCGTTCATTTGACTCATTCAAACTTGACATTGACCTTGGTACAAGAGATATACAACCACTTGATCCTACCCTCCGGTCATGTATCCGTAGCTGATACCCAAAATCATACCGCCGATGCCAGTCTAGTCACGATGTCAGCAATGGCGGAAAGCCCACAGTAGTCTGCGGGCTCACCCTATCTCTTTTCGTAGGTTGTAATGATCAGCCGCGGATGCTATATCCATCTAGTCGACAATGGATTATGGTGAATGAATCGTCAACGATATTGCCGTCGGCCAAGGGGCCACCATTCGTTCCGTGTCCACCGCTACGCCTGGTTAGATTGAAGTGATGCTTGAGAAAGGGGGCTGGTCGCGTCGGCAAACTCTTCCACTGTCGTAAGCTGGACCGAAGCGGGTTGTTCGGAGAAAGTGAGCGACTTTACCCTTGGATTAGGAGTCCAGAGATGAGTAAGCGCAGGCTCAGCGCAGAGCGACAGACCTATAGATTAATTCTCTGCAGCCTCAGTCAACCTTTCAAGGCTCGCCTCATAACCTTCGGAGAGTAGGGTCAATACCGTCGTGTCCTTTTACTTAGCCGTTAGTTGATCGAAGAAGAGAGACGAGCTGTAATGTTCTGGATGTATCGAAGTGTGTCGATAGGGAGTAGTCGATCTGGTGACTGTCAGCTTTATCACGATACTGGGTACATTTTATTACTGTCCTTCCCTTGTTTGTCACCTTTGTAGCGAAAGAGTCAGGAGATAAGGTTCTAATTCGGTAGTAATTCCAGCAAAGATACCTGGCCTTACAAGTCACAGAGACGAGTTGGGTGAAGCAGGGCGTCTCGGTAGCCCCATCTGATCCGATCCATTCGTGCCACAACAAGTTGGTTGAATTGTGATTTCCATGGCTGCTGTGTGACTAGGGTACCAGACTTTCGTTATTTGATTTGGAGAGCTTGCGAAACAAGTCGTTCTAACCAAATCCAACGTGAAACTCAGTGAAAAGGTACCAAAAGCCTCTATGAATCCCAAACCAGATGCAAAGATGTTCAGCAGCTGAGAAGCTACGAAAATCGAAGGTAATCAAGACCGTTGCCAAGCCGGCTATACCCGAAACAGATCTCGTGGTAGAGTAACGACTTGACGACTTGAGCAGTCTTGGCATATCAGCAAAGCTCCAAATTTCGCTTTCTCCACAACGCAATCAGTCTTTCACAGTCTCGTGCTCATCTCAATGGCATTCCAAGAGAATCACCCGCCTAACCGGGAAGTTAGCTCTCAAATCTCCGTCGAGTCGCACATTAACTCACCCGAGGAGCATCCATCACATCTACCACAACGAACCCCATCTTTCACCCAGGCCACTCATCAAAGAGACAACGTCTCGCCAATCATATCACCATCAATTGAGTCTTTCGACGATGTAGAATCGGTCAAATCAGATCCTTTTCAGCAAATTCAGCCTTTCCCCATCCAACCTTCACTCGACACTGATTCCATCGTTGCCGAGGACTTTCATACCCCGCTGACATCATCTTCTATTCAGCAGCGGCGCGCCGTCCATCTTACGCTGCGTCTTCACAACTCAAGAACACTACCAAAGATTGCGACAGCTCACATTGGAAGTCCATCTGGGCTCGTGCCCACAGAGAGCCAAGACAGTCATCCAATCCATTGCACCTGTCACCAAAGATCCACCGTCTCATCGGAACACATCGAGCCCTTGAGAGAGCCAATAACTCTCACTGATTCGACTTTTGTCTCAGACTCAGCCAACCTCGGATCAAGCGATCAACGAGCTGCAACTATTCAGCACGAGCAGTCCTCTTTGACATATCCTCCTACTTGCCTACTTCAAGATCGCTCACTCCAGTCATTTTCGCGAGAGAAGAGAGAGCGGTCCACCTCTTCATCATCTAACGAGTCCTGGGAAGATCCGCTGCTTTGCAGACCATCGGAGAAGCGCCTCCGTATCATTTCAACCGCAAGAGACCAGCCTTGGGAGGATCCACTCCTGTGCAGTCCTCCAAGAACCCGATATCCTACTGTTACCACCCCTCAGCCACCCACCGAAAGTGAGGAAGACAAGCTTTCCGATACGTTTGAAGAAGAATCACCCACTGATTCCGAGACCAAGACAGCTGTAAGTGCAATCATCACTCCAATAAAAACCTCCGCTCATGCAAGCTTAGGGTAAACGTCACAAAGCCATCAACAGCCCAGCCCAAGGCAGCTTATCACCAGTCCCTGATTCGATGGAAACCAGCCACGACGAAGAGAAGGTTCCGACCGATCCTGTTTGGGTGAGACAGAGCTTGGAGGCCTACAGAATGGTTCAAGACGACCAGAAGGCGTACCATCGATACCCTAAGCTTGACGAGCTAGTGAATAGGATCCTTACGCGCAAGAGACATTCAGGCGTGACTGCAGAGGAGTATCAAGAGTTCAGGCTCACGCTGAGTGAGTATCGAGACTCAAATGAGGATACCATGGTGGACAATGTTCTACCCTTTTTGATTAAAGGCAGTCGGATGGTTCCGCCCAATCGTGCGCCCAAAGCAGAGGAACCAGAAGACGACGAGGACGGGTCTGACAGTGAGGACTATGATGATGAGCGCGAAGATGACCAGTCCGACGATATCGAAAGCCTCATGCAACAGAATTTGGATACCCTCGCGAAGAAAGCCGACCTTGCGAAGGACGAGGTGTGGGTATCAGTCTCTTACCTCAGGAGTGGCGCGGTCAAAGTGTCCAACCGGGAGTATTGGAGGACCCCCCTCCCCCCTCGCTTTCCCGGTGTCAAAGGACTCGATCAAGACCTCTTGAAAGCTATGGCGAAGGAGGACAATCTCACAAACCCCAAGCCTGACCGCATTTTTGGGGTGTCGCGTTCAAAGTTCCGGTGGCCTGTCGCATTTCGGATTCCATCCAAAGTGCGTATCATAATGACAATTGTCCAACCTTGTTTCCATATTTACCTGATCCTCGAGGCGAAGTCCGCGGGTGGAGATATCAGAGAGGCACGCAACCAGGCGTGTAGAGCTGCTACCGCCGTGGTACTCTCAGAACGTGAATTACGAGCACTGCTGGGTGAAAAAGATGCAGTCGGCGCAGACCTACGAACCATTGTCTTCAGCGTCGTCTTGACGCCAGAAACAGTTGAAATCTGGGTCCACTGGGCCGAAGTTCCGCCCAAGCCCAAAAAGGGAGAGACACCCCGGCTCCCAATCTTCCATATGAACATGGTGCGCTCGGAGTCAATGAATAACCAATCCGGGATGGAGAAGATGCGCGCAAACCTACATAATGTCATCGATTGGGGCGTTGGGAAGAGATGGGATGATCTGCAGCCACTGCATGACAAAATCGTCGAATTTGCCCGCAAGGAGGATGAGCAACTTGCAAAGGGCAAGGGCAAGAATACAAAGATCCAGAAGCAGAAAAAGGCTGGAAAATAATCATCATCAGGTCTTTTCGACTTTGATCATCAACAGTCAATGCCTGACTTTCACTGAGACTTTTTTTCCACAGGGTATTTGCAGTTGATTTGTATCAGGGAGTGGTACTGCACCATTCTTGTGGCTAATAAATTTTGTACAACATGAGTCACTATTTCTTCTGACTCCGTAGTAATGCAATAGCAGTTGAAAGCAGATTGAAAGTTCGCATCTGAATTTCTGTCGATAATTGCCAATGAGTACGATTAGAAGGTTTCAAAGGAATCCATCCACCAGCTTAGATGCTGATCTCCACAGGCAGTCCTCATACGGCGGGGTCAAAATGGAGTCGCAACGCTGTTAAAAGAGTCCTCGATCGACTGTTAGTCCTGAAGGCATACTCGAAATAAACCACTTGCAAGCCACCCTACCTGTAAAACATGCTGAGATGATCAGCGAGGATTACTATAAAAGATATCAAGTCTGTCCTCAAAAACTTCAAAAAGAGCTACAGTCTTAGCAATCTAACTCCAAGGAGTATAACTATCATGCCAAGACCCTTAGCCTGTTTCGCAGGTGGGTTATATAGAGTATTGAAGGCCTCGAGTCCCTAGGAGATGCTGGGTATTCGATAATCTTCAGGAGCTGATCAATTGTGGTGACTCTACTTTGGAATCTACTTTTCTGCACCGAGTTGCCCTAAACCCTACGAGAATAAGATTTAGCTGTCCTTGGTATCTTGCCACTGACCTGATAAGAAAGAGGTCGATGGCGTTCGTTTCATGATTAGAAGAAGTCGTCTTTACTGTATCGTGAAAAGCCTAAAGCCGAGATTTACGTAGGCCTTGCAGCGTGATAATCCACTCATCATCATTCACATCATATGGCTTCGACGTCCGATTCACTGCTAACCTCATCTCCGCCCTCGTCCTTGGATACACACTCTCCTTGTCCAGCATCCTCCTCTGAAGAGTTGTCGTCTTCCACATCATTAGGTGACGGGTCGATTCCTTGGTCATTATCACGTCCAGAGCTATCTAGCTCTCCATCCTCCAATCGTATCCCCTCACCCATTTACTCATCGACGCTCACCGTACATAACCCTCATTCTGCCAAGGATGTCGCCGTTCAATCTACTGGAATCGTGCCTTCGTGCGCGTCCGCCGGTCGTGGGATCATCTCATTGGCGCCGCCGTCGCTCTCCATTTTTCGAAGATCTGACGTCACGAAGAAGCAAACCCCCTCATACGCAAAGCGGAAAACTCAGCATACTATCTCTATTATCAACGCAACCTACCGTGTCTGCCAAGGCAGAAGGCCCAATCTCGAGTCCGGGTACAGTATACCCCGGGTCTTCAATGGTTTATACCCTGACTGATCTTGTAAAAGCGTCCAACCATATCGAGTCTACAAACTCACTGACGACAAGTTTCTTGTGCCTGCAACACCTGATGATTTCCATCATGTAGCAGCACTCCAAGCCAAGACTGAAGCGCGTCACGCCACCGTCCGTCTGTCTCGGAAAGATCGCCTCCCACGCCAGCAAAGACGCACGTCTTGCATTGTGGTCACCATGCCGAGACCTGTTCACGAAATCTTGAAGGGGGTTGATCGCCTTCTGTTGGAAATATTGCGGGCCAAGGACTGGTCATACGATGGAAACAGATTGGATATCTTTGACGCCGGGAGCCCGAGTAAGCTCTTGGAGACCCTATCCTGTCGTGAATCCGACTGACTTTGGCAACAGATTTCAAGCTGAAATTTGGCGAAGCTTCAACCATGCTGTCCTGCGAAGTATCACCAGATTCATGTCTTCAAGTCGACGGCGCTCCCCTTCCTTTCCTGGTGATAGAAGTCGCCCACTGGGAGACCGACCAGCATGTCGCTGATAAAATCACCAAGTGGACGCAGGGAAGCAAAAAACACGTCAGAATTATCATCTACCTCTGTGTTCGAGACGCCCCAGGTACCCAGGAAGGCTTCCGTATCCTCGCAACGGTTGTGAAGCCTATGGTGCGCTCTCGCCCGACTCCGGAGAACCCTTCAAATTTTGTCATGGAGGAAAACTTCGTCGTGAACCTTGCCGAAATCTGGCCTACACAGTCGGAAACAAGCTTCAGGATCTATTTGGATGACGTGCTCCCAAAGTACTGGCCACGAACCAGTGGAGCGCGGTCATTCGTAACCATCAATCTCTCGGTGTTCTATGAGAGGGCTGAACGAGCAGCGAAACAAGTGACAAAGCAGGCGGAGCAGCGTGCCAGTGAGGGCGGGTCAAGCCCCTACGATCCGAACCAGGAGGCTTCCCCGCGGCCCGCGCCCTCAGTCCAGGCGATCTCGGATAACGGCAGCGAGGTTGATAGCAAGGAGCGCGATGGCGATTACGAACCTGATGACTCCGGAAATGACTCACCGTATGAGATGATTGATAGATAAAGAATAGCGTCCTTCCTCTTAGATCTATTGCATGACACGTATTAGGGTAGGCAACTCCGATCACTGCAATGCCGCTCTTGAATGAGTCGATAATAGCGGCAATGGCTCCTAGGTTTCAATAAATATGCCTAGTTGCTAATGTGTCTGAGTGCTTCCTTTTCCTAATTGATCGCTGTGATTACCAATCTGGTAGTAGACGGCATTCATTTATCTTTATCATAAAGTGGTTGTGGACGGGAGAACGACCCTAAGATTGGCCCCCAGGAAACTCAAAACAAGGAGTGCGGAAATGTCCAAGTCGGATACTTAACCTCATACTTGATCGATCATGAGCTTGACCATGTGCAGGGCCTAGGCTTCTTAGTGTTGATTGGGCCTTATCTAGGGGTGTCCTCGTGAATAAGATTTCCATAAACTATATTACATCATCCATCCTGGTTTCAAGCTGATGTTCCGGCAGGAAGATAATGCATGGCAATGCCGTATCTTCCCGGCTTTCTAGCACTTCCTGCCGTGAAGCTTGTCCACCGTCTAATCGAATCGGCAATCCATAATCAAGCAGTAAAAGCTGTTACCTCTACTAGTACGCCCTTTGGAAAGCTGCATCGCACACAAAATTCATCTTCATCCAATCAAGAAACCGCAGCTGTTGCTTCCCCGGCAGGTAGATCTAGCGAATCGTTTGACAGCTGATACGGCAAGCCAGAGCCAATACCATCGTGTAATAGAGTCGCCAAACGAGCTCGTAATCCAAAGCCTGCAATCTAAGCTCAGGCTAGAACACAACACGGTCGTCGCTCTAACCTCTGGGTTAGCGAGAGCGAAACGAAGAGCTTAGGGGATCAAGCAAAAGCCGAAGGCTAGAACACCGCCTTCCACCCGGCTCTCAAAAACATGCTCAAGACCACAATGGAGAATTGCAGCGGACGCTGGACTGGATGGTCGATGAACACGATTAGCGAGAGGAGATGACCGAGCTCGAGCGCGATCATGAGCGTTGGGAGCAGCGAGGCCTCCAGCTCCTCCACCAATATACCGAGGCGGCGGAATGGCTCGAGAGAACAAGGTGGGAGCTGGATGGGCATATGTATCGATTTGACCGAATGATGGGCACTGCGATTACTGAGGGAAGAATTGTTGCCGAACGTCAAGCAGGTGGCGAGGTTTCAACGATGATGCCGACTGCCCTGCTACATCCACGACCTTGCTGGTGGATCTGCCCTACCGCCTTAAGTGAAAGTCTACCGGCCATCGAAGGAGGTGATCAAGAGCCCGTTATGCCAAGAAAGACGCTGAAATCGACTGGGCTCTTGTTGGGTCGAGTGTGGCGTGGCTGAAGATGCTCGTACCGAAAGTGCTTGGCCTCTATAGTAGACCGATGTGTGGAAAGATCGTGCTCCGAGCTTGTGGTTGAAGGATTTGAGGTGGGGAAGGGAAAGGATTAGCGGCTGTCATCATCTTAGCAGTGTTGAAGGGTCTGCACAAATCACTTGCACAGGGCATTGCTTGGCGTTCATAAATTTTATGTAAGGTCTGCTTCTGGTGATCTCATTGTTCAAAGTTGCAGGTCGAGCATATCGAGTTCAAGCTATTTCTCGAAGACTGTTGTAATCCTGCTCAGGAGATGATGTGGGTACGTAATTTTATGACCATCTAGATAATCAGCTCTAAGCATCCCTAATGCTTTTGAGAGCCACTAAAAGCCCATTCAGTCTTCATTCATGACTTCAGATACATCACTGAAGCGGCAGCGGTCCAGCTCTTCACACATCACTCAACCAATTACCCCTCTTCACCCTGCCTCTACCTCTGACCTTCATGATGCCGCGCCATCTTCGGAAACCAATCTGAAGCTAATCAACCCCGAACGACTGTCACCTAAGCCAGACGGTCACATCGCCAGCGAGCCGTCAGATTCTTCCTCGCCTGATTCCTACACTCACTTATCCTTTCACGGAAGCCAGCCAACATCTGCCTCACCGCTGACTCGCGCCAATCTCAACCTGTTCTCGCAAGGCCTAGCGCCCTCACTGTGTCATCAAAGCCCATCTGACTCCGAGGCAGAAACGATGCCTCCAAAATCTTCATCCTCCTCTGCCATTGACCCCACTACTGTTTGGAAGAATCTGAATCGCAACCATATCTACAATGAACTCCCGCGTGGTAGAGCTCTAGGCCAGAACCTCATCAACAAGGCGAATGGAATCATCAACAACTTCCGCAAGAGTGCCATGACTGAGGGCGAGCAGGAAGAAGTCATGCAAGCAATCAAAACGAACAAGTTCAAGAATGAAACGACCATGATCATCGAAGTATGGCAAGTTTTGCTGAACAAGAGCCGAACGAAGAGACCAGATCTAGAGGATGAGGAGTGGATCCTGACCGCATGGAAGAAGGATGGGCTGGCAAGAGCGTGGCAGTTGCAATTCAACGCAAAAGCTATCCCTCAACTTGATCCGGATGGCCCAGAGTGGCAGGAATGGCAGAATATTCCACGAGTGACGACTCCCTACCCAGATATTCTCTACGGGTACGAAGATTTTGCGTTGCCCCAAGCAGTTCTCGAAGTCTTGCAGGATTTGGAAATTGCCCTGGTCAAAGCGATGCACCTCCCATGGTTTTCGGTTGATGCGAAGGGTGTACTGAAGCCCATCGAAGAAGCTGAGACGCAGTGTGCTCGCGCTGGAGTTTCCATGGTCCAGCACCTGCTGGACTTCTTTGCCTTTATTATGCAGCAGATCGCCGCAGCTGACAAGCAACACGCCGCCAAAGGATCAAACCCAACTTTCCCCAATGCTGCTACGACTGGTCAACCCACCATCACCACTCCCTTCACCCCATACGTCGACGAATTCGCCATAGCCTTTACTTTGGCACTCGTGCCGAGCAAGGCTCACCTCTTCGTGCACTTTGCAGAACGACACACGGCTACTCAAACTCACTACCACATGCACGATCTTGGCAGCTACGACTTCAAGAAGGTCGACGATTTGTCACTGCTTCGAAAGCATATTAACAATATCCTGGATTGGGGTCTACGTGAGCGCGTGCAAGAGCTTGAAACGCAATGTGAGTCGCTCATTGATTCGGTCCATCAAGCGAAGAAGAGAAAGCTCGATGAGGCGGAGAAGGATAAGGAGGCGAAGAAGGGCAAGGAGGCGAAGAAGTAAAGCCAACGGGATCATGCAGAGGAGATGGAATGGAAGTTGGTAGCTTAAGAGGCAATGAATTGAGAGTTTGCCCTACTTGCAACGCTTGTGCTGGGTGTATCACGGTCTGATCCTTCCGCTCCTGCAGCCCGCTTTCCTCTACCATGCTTCCTCGTCCAGCCGTAAAGGAGATTCCCTCCGCCTGCTATCCCCTGCGATAGCCTCAAACCCCTTCCCTGTCTTATCATGCCTCTGACTGTTCTTACTGTGCTCTCGACCCATATCCAGACCTGTTACCTTCTCTTGACGCGGCTCTGACTGACTCGATTGTGAAGACTAACCCCTAGACGTCCGCAGTGGCAAGCTAATAGGAGTCAGACAAGCATAACGACTGAACCATTGGTCTATCTATACTGTGGCATCCCCCACAGCCAACTATTTCCCTTAGAGCTTCCTTACCGACCTTGCGAAACCTCTTCTTCTCCCTTCGTAGTACATCGATGCCAGCGCCCGTCTTTCGGTCCAACATCGGCGGCCTAGGCTTCGGTGCTTTCCATACCTCCTCTGATAGACGAGCCCGTGTCCGCTCCGGCGCCGGATTATTGCCGGGCCCATATTCATGCCTTCAGAGTCATTATTCGAATGACGTGTACAGTCGCAAACTCGGAGCCGAGTTTATCGTCGGTATGGTCTTGGTCTATGAGCTGGGAGAATGCTTGCGAGGGGCGAGGAGAAGAGTAGCGCGAGAGGAATAGGAGAAGGAGGAGTAGTGCGCATTTCCTGCGCCATCGATGTGTCGCCCTCCTCTTAGATTTCGGCCAGCGGACAGATGAGGCTTTGTGGAGGCTTCCGCTCCGGGGCAACCGCCTTGACCGCCTTGACAGCAGCGTTGGTCAGAGATATGGCGCCAGTCTAGGCTCGCTGATAGGCAGTCGAATGGAACTGCTTGAAGGAGTCAGCACATAGTGATTAGTCGGGGCTAGAGTCATACAACTCTCTGGCTTGTCGCGAGTATTACTGTGCTTGAGTAGCACCATAGCTCCTTCCCGCCAGGTTCTGTACATGATAATAAAAAAATCGATGTATGCATCAAGTTATGCTATTTCCCTTTGCACCTTCCTTCTTTGCCCTCCGATATAAATGGCCAGTCGAGGCGACAGGATGAACAATGTAATAATACTCTGCGGTATAGGGGAGATTTTTCTACCAGAGGAAAATATAATAAGTGTTGATTTATTTACCTTGAAGTTCTCATTTATCAGACCTCGGAAACAATAATTTCGTGATTGCCCATTTATTCCCACGTACGATCATTTGCTCAGGCTATTAACACTATATTCCACTATCGCCATGTTCCTTGAACATGGAAGGCATGTATATATGAGACGCACACTGCGTGCCGGCTACTCGCAACGCTCATTCTGCACCCGATCTATATAAATCTCCATAACCTCCACGAATCCACACGGGAAGAGAAATCAAGCTGCGCCGACTCCGACTACCTCGGCTCCCCTCGTCCCTCGAGCGAGTTAGACGAGGGGCCTAACTTAATGCCGTTTCGCGAAAGATTAGCCATTATAACCTTATACCTACGTAAAAAGGGCGCGCGCTCCGATATTTATTAATATTAGGAGAAAGAAAAGGCTTGATAGAATATGCTCTTAAATAATAGTAGAGCGTTAGATAGCAGCGAAATTGAAAAGCGGAGCTATCTGAGGGGCAAGGAAAATAAAAAGTAGTATTCGATATCCTTAAATAGCTAGAAGTTTTAAATCAATTGAACCCCCTTTAATATTTAAAACCAAAATATTCTTTATTAATTGAATATACTACAGTTATATTACGTCTCGAGGGATAAATAGCACGTATTATTTAAGTTGTATACAATTATTTTATAAAATATAATAATATTTATTAAAAATAATATTTATAATATATATCGGGTATTAAATTAGATATATATTATTTAATATTTATCGCGATAAAAAATAAAATTATTATTTCTCGTTATTAATATTTAAAAGAATAATTTCGAGAATAATTATTAAATATATTTATATAAATAATAATCGCGATAAATATTAATTAATAAATAATATATAGATTACTAAATATTTAAATATTAATCGAAAAAATATAATATTTTTATTATAAATAATATTATAAAAATATACTAGAAATTATTAAAACCTAAAATATATATATATCTATTTTTTTATTATAAAAAATTTTTTATTATTTATAATACGATTTTATTTTATAAAATTCTATAAATAAAATATTCAATTATTTTATTTTATTTTTACTAAATAAAATTAGTATATTAATAATAATATAATTTTCGAATTAATATCGCGATAATAATATAGCGTTTTTTAATTAAAAAGATTTATAAAAGAATATAGTATAGAAAAAAATATATAATAAAATAAAATAATTAGATATATATATAATCGATTTTAAAAGTAAAATTTATATATAAAATTATTAAAATAAAATATTTTTTGTATAATTAATAGATATAATTTAATTAAATTCTTGAATTTTTATTTAAAATATTATTAGATTATTTTAATATAGATTTTTTCTATAAATATAAAATTTATAATAATTTAATATTAATTTTTTTTTATAAATACTAGAATTAAACGGATTTTTTTTTTATTTATAGTAAAAAAACCTATTAAATAATAATTTTTTATACTATTTTAGCGATATATTATATTTTAAAAATTTTTATTATTAATAAAATACTTATATAAAATATATTATAATTCGAAATATTTTTAATATAATATATATATTACGAGGTTAAAAAAATTGATTTAAAAAATATATAGATTTAAACTATTAAAATAATTAATATACAAGATATTATATTAAAAAAAAAAAAAAAAAAAAAGAACTCGCTATTAAATAAATATATAAATTATATCTATAAATTTTTTATATAAAACTAACTACTAAATAAATATTATAAAAGAATAATTATTTTAAATTTATATATTTATACTTTAAACTATACACGCTAGTATTATAATAATAATCTCTTTTTAAAAATATTTTAAATTCCGCGAGGATAGTTTATTTAGATAACGGCGGAAGTCGCTAGCGGTTAATAAAAAAAAGGTTAAAAATATAAAAGTATTTAAAGACTATTAGAAGATTTTTTAAAAAATATTAAAAAAAATTCTAATAATTAAAATATAGTTTTTATATTTTAATATATAAATTTAAAATAAAATTTTACTATAAATTTAAATTCGCGATTTTTAGCTAAAAATATATTTTTAAAATATATAAAATAGTATTATTTAACGTTTATAATAGTTATATATTATAATAATTATTTATTTTAATTATAATACTATAATAGATAGAATTTAGCGTAAAATATAATATTAAAATTATTATTTAATAATAAATTTAAATATAAAATTTTAAAAATTTATAAAAATATTAAATATAAAAAATAGCTAATAAGTATTTAATATTAGTAAAATTTTTAATAGAAATAAACTATAGTATATTATAGCTTTTTTATTTAATTTAATAATATAATTAATTATATTAATATAGGAAATCTAGAATATATTTTAGTTTATATTTTTTTTTATTATCGATTTCTATAAATAATAATAGTAGAATTATTTACTTCGGATAAAAATTATTATTAATAGGTTTTAATAGAATTATACTAATAATAAAATAAATATATAATCTAAAAATAGTATTAAACGGTAATTATAAAAATTAATAATTTTAAATATAAAATAAAGTTTTTTATATTTATAATTTAGTTTTTTTAAAAGTTTATATATTTTAATATTATAAATATTAAATTAAATAAAATCGTTAATATTAATTCTTAACGCTAGCGCGCGATTATTATTAATATATTTAGTATATATAGTTTATACTAGCGTTATTTTAAAATAGAGGTATTTAATATTTTTTTTATAATATTAATAAATTCGTTCTTTATACTAGTTTTTTTATAGAAAATATCCGGGCTGAAAATATTAAAAGGCTCTAGATTTATTTAAAAATAATACTTATATTTAATATTAAATAAATTTATTATAATAATTTTTAAAATATAATTATTACTATTAAATTTAGCGGCTAATAATTATTTAGTTTAATTATTTTATAAATAGATAATATAATTTTAGAGGTATTATTTTATAATATTATTTAAATATACAATTTTATTATTAATTTTAGAGTAAAAAATATTGAAATAATTTTTAAATATTTAAATTCTTTTATAAATAACTTTTTAAAATCGGTTTATAAATAGAATATTTTAATTAAAAATAATATTTTTCAATAAATTATATATTTTTTATATATAATATTAAAATAATTAAATAAATTTTTTAATATTATTAGTTTTATAATAAAATATATAGTAATATATTTTTAATAAATAATTTATTATTATTATAATTATATTATATCCGTTATTTTTAAATAATTTAATAATAAAATCTACTAAAATATTATACTAACGCTAGATAGGTCTAAATAGAAATTTTAGCAGGCTAGTTTTAAATCTATACCTAGATTTATTTATAATATAAAAATAATAGTTTTAAATATATTATATTATATATTTATAAATTTTAAATTATTTATAATTTTAATTTTATAGTTTATAAACTTTAAAATTTCTAGAATAGCTAATAATAAAATAGTTATAATATAATTAATAAAAATAATTTATTTAAAATTCGGAATTAAAAATAAATAAATAGTTTTAATAATATAAAAATTTATTTCGTTTTTTATATTTCGCTAAATAGATATATTTAAAATATATAATCCTATTATAAAAAAATTTAAGCGTTTTTTATACAAAAAAATTATTCTAGAGAATTTTAGTAATAAAATCCTTTAAAAGATATAAATAATAATTATTTTTATTATTAGAAATTTCGAAAAAAATAAAAATATATTTAAATTTTAAATTTAAATCGTTAATAATTTCTAAAAATATAATATTAATTATAAATTTAAAATAAATAAAAATTTATTTTAAATATTTTAAATATAATTTTTTTTTAAATAAATTATTAATATATTAAATTAAAGTATTAAATTTAATATTTTAATAATTTAAATAATATTTAATTTTAAAATTAAAATAAAAAAGAAATTAAACTTATTAAATTTATTAATAGCTAAAAATTTTAATAAATATAAAATATTTAAAATTTTAATAATTAATAAAAATAGTAAAAATATTCGGTATTTTTTTAAATTTAAATTTTTATTATTTTAAATATTAGATAATCGCTAAAAGTTTTTTATTATAAATTTTATAAATAAATTACTATAAAACTATTTTATAGAAAAAATACATAATAAATTTAAAAAATCTATTATTATTATTTTAAAAAAGTATTTTTTTAATAATAATATTATAATCGTCGGTTTTAATAATATTTTTTTTAATAGAATTATAATAAATTGATATTATATTTAAAATATAAACTTTTTTTAAAATATTAAAAATTTATTAATAAGCGGTAATCTATTAAAAGAATATATTTTTATATATAAATTTATTAAAGAATTTAATAATAAAAATAAAATTTTTAATAAAATATTAGTAAAAATTAATAAATTTAATAAAAAATAATATTTTTTTAGTATTTTAAAGGTTATTCTAGCTATAAATAGCTTTAACTTTTATAAAATCTATTTTAAAACCTTTAAAAATAATAATAAAGCTAAATTATTTAATTTTAAATAATATAAAATTTTTTATCTAATAATATTTATTTATAAGTTAATATATTTAATTATTATTAATATTTTTTAAATATTCTATTTATATTTTTTTAAATTATTAGTATAAATTAAAATATTATTAATATAAAAAATATAAAAAATACTAAAATATTTATAAAAAATATTATTAATATATTTTTAAAAAAATTTAGACCGTTAAATAACTTAAATAATAATATTAGCTATTTAAATAAATTTTAACGAGTTTATATTATTATTTTTTATTTATAGCTTTTAATAATATAAAATTTATTAAAAGCGGTATTAATATCTAATTTAATAAAAATTTTAGCTTTATATAAATAGTCTAGAATTTTTTATAATAAAAAAATAAAATAACGATTTTTTTTAATAATATTATTAAATTTATAATAATCGATATAAAATTAAAAATCTTCTTTAAATTTTTTAATAAATAGTATAAAAGATAAAATATTCGAAAAACTATTATAAATAAACCTTTTATTAAAATTTTTCTTAAAAGTTTTTTAAAATATAATTAGTTTATTATAATTTATATTATAAAAGGATTTTTTATATAATAATAAATTTTTTATTAGTTTAATTTTATAATTATAAAAATATTTTTTAGAAAATATATTAACTATTTATTTTAAAAAAATTTCTAGAAGATTATAATAATCGGTAAAATAAAAAAACCGAGAATTTATTTTAAATTCATTAATAAAAATATTAGCGATATTAAAAAATAATACCGTAATATTTAATTAATAAGTTTATAGTTTATATAATTATAATTATTATTATAAAATTTAATATAAATTATTAAATAAAATAAAATCTAAAGCTTTTAAATAAATATAAACTATAAAAATTAAAATTCCTTGAAATATTTATCGATATTTATTATTAAAAAATAAAAAATTTATTATCTAGATTATATATAAAAAACGCGAAAGGTATCGAGCTTATTTATTTAATATCTAAAAATTTTAAAAATAATTCTAAAATATTAAATAATTAAATAGATAATTTTTTATAAATAAATTTAAATATATTCTAATATCTTTTTTTAATTTAATTTATAGAATTTTTTAAATAGTTTTAATAGTAATAATCGCTTTTAAATATAAAAAATTCTTTAATTTTATAAATTTTAAATTTATATTTATCTAATTAAATAAATCTAAAAATTATTAAATAAATTAATTTGAATATTATAAAAAAAAAATTTATTCGATATAGTCCTTTAAATAAACGAAAATAAAATAATAATATTTAATAAAAAAAATAGATTTATTATTAATAAAATAAAAATTTTTATTATATTTCAAATAATAAAAATAAAAGTAATTTTTATATATATAGATTTAATTAATTAAAAGTTAATAATAAAGTTTTTATTATTAATTATTATATAAATAAAAAGTATAGAATTATTTATACAAAATTTTTTTATAATTAATAGAAATTTATTAATTTTAGATTCTAGAAATTTATTATTAGCTATATAAATAATTTATAAAAAAAAATCCTTGAAAAATTTTTAAAAATAATTTAGTCTAAAATTTAAATATTTTCCGACTTTATTATAAACTCTATATTTAAAGAAAAAGCCAATAATATTATATTTAATAATTATTATAGGTAGTTAATTAAATATAAAAAATATTAGTAAAATATTATTTATAATATATATAGAGTTTAAAAATAAAATATTATTATTTTTTATCAGTTTTAAATTTTTTATTAATAGTAAATATAGATATTTTATAGCGTTTTCTTTATAATTAATAGTAATAACGACTTTAATAGCGGTTTTAATAGTAGTAGTAGTAATAATAATAAAAATAAAAGCTAATTATTTTTTATTATTACTAGAGCGTTAATTACCGGAAATTTTATTATATTATAAATTTTAAAGCTAATAATTAGTTTAGCGGTTTATAATTTTAGAAATATATTTTTATATAATTTAATAATTAATAAAAGAAAATAAAATAATTTAATAATTATTAAACTCGCGGTTTAAACTAAAAATTAAATAATAATATTTATAATCTTTATTAATTTTAATAATAAATGTAAATTTTATAAAAAAAATTAAATTTTTAAAAAAAAAATTATTTTTTTATTATAAATATTTTGAGTTAATTTAAACGTTAATTTTATAATATAAATTATTAAAAGCTAGTTTTAATTATTTTTTAATATTTATAATATTATTAAATTCGGGATTTTAAATATAAAATAGAATAATCGAACTAGTAATATTAACGGTATATAAATAAATATATTATATTCGATTATATTTCTTTTTATAGTAATTATAATTAGTTTAAAATTTAATATTTATTTATTAATATTAGCTATAAAATTTAGCGCGGTCTCTTTTAAAGATTTCGGGGTTAAATTATTTAAATATTTTTTATATAATAGTAGCGGTAATATATTATAAGTATTTATTTATTAAATAATTCGTTTTAAATAGCTATTAATTATATAATAATTTAATAATATTTAATATACTAATATTAAAAATCGGTTTAAATAGTATTTAAAAATTTAATATATTTATATTCGATATAAATAAATTTAAAGATTTTAATTATAATTTATTAGCGAAAATTAATAAATTATTATAAATAGCGAAAAGTAATTATATTATAATAATTATTATAAATAAAAATTTAAAATATTTATATTAAATTAAAAGTTTCGATTTTATTAAAAATCTTTTTAAATTCGTTATAAATATTTAAAAAATAAATAAAAACTTTTTTAAAAAAATTATAATTTGTTATTTTTGTAAAATAAATACTAATTAAATAAAAAAATATAATATAATATTATAAAACTAAAAGTAATAGTTAAAAAAATCTATAAGTTTTATCTATTAAAGTAAAAAAGATATAAAATAAAATATAAAAAAAAAAAAAAAAAAAAAAAACTCGCTATTAAAGAAATATATAAATTATATTTATAAGTTTTTTATATCAAACTAATTGCTAAACGAATATTATAAAGAAATTATTATTTTAAATCTATATATTTACTTTTTAAACTATATACGCTAATATTATAATAATATAATATCAATTTCTATTTATCTTTTTTTAATAAAAGCAGTAAAAAATATTCGATTTCTAAATTTAAATAAATAAAAAATTAAAAATTTATAACTTTAAAATATTAAAAAAATTAATTTAAATTATTAATCTATTTATTTTTAATATTATAAATATTTTTATTATTAGAATAATTATTTAAATCAAAGAAATATTAATATAAAATCCAGAAAATATATTTTTTAATTCCGTTATAAAATTTTATTCGATTTATCAATTTTTTATTAAATTCGAAAATAATAAAATATTCGATCTATTTTTAAATCCGTCCGTTATATTATATTTGATATTAAAGAAATTAAATAAAAATTTTATTCGCTTTTAATATAAAAATTAAATCGAAAATTATAATAATATATATATATTATTCGATTTATTATTTGAATTTTTATCGAATATAAATATTTTTTTTTTGAATAATAAAAATCAATTAGTTATAATATATAATTTTATATATTAATCGAAATTGAAATTATATACTATTATATACAAGCTGCTACTTTTATATTAATAATTAAAAAAGAATTATATAATTAATTAATTATATATTTATTATTTGACTTTTTATTATTAAAAAAATTTTATTTTATTTTGAATATTTTATAAATTTAATTGAACTATTAAATCTAGTATTATAAAATTGATAATTTTAAAATTTAATTTATATTAAAACTATTTTTTAAAAAATTATTTATAAATAAAAAAATTTAATATCGATTTATAATAATATTTCTATTCGATTTTCTATATAATCTCAAAAAATCTATATATTTTAAACTATTTAACGTTTTATCGAATTTATAATTGATATTTTATAATTATATATATTTTATTTATTTTAATTTATATTAAAATTTTTCATAAAAATTATTTATAATTTTTCAATAAAATAAATATAAACCAAAATTTTAATTATATTTTTTCGAAAATATTAATATAATCGAAAAGGTAAAATATATATAAAAATTAAATATATTTAAATTTATCGATTATAATCGTTTAACTAATTTTATTTTAATTATTCTATCGTAATCTCGATCGATAATTATTAAAATAAATTTAATTCTATTAATAATATTTAATAATTTAATTTTTAAATTTTCGATTTTTTATAAATTAAATATATTAATAATATAAAATAATAATAGTTAAGTTCTCGATTAAATTTAACAATTAATTAGTTTTAAATCAAATAATATAATAGTAATTTTTATTATTATAAAAATTCGTTTTTTTGAAAAAAAAATTAATATAATAGTAATCTGGAAAAAATTATAGTAATTTACCGAAAGATATATATTATAAAAAAAAACTAAAATTTTATAAATTGAATTTTAAAAAGATTTAATTAAATATAGCTATTGGTTTTTTTTATTATTAGAAAAAGTATCTATTAGTAAAATATATCGCTTTTATTTTTAAAAATATTTTTATCGAAAAAAATATTTATAATAGAAAAAAAAAAAAAAATAGATAATTTTTTATATTAATTTTCTAATATTAACGATTATTATTAAATATTTAATACTTTTTAATATATTAAAAAATTTCTCGAATTATTTATTATATTTTATTTATTAATTTTAATTATAAAAAAATTTTAATTTATTTTTTAATAATAAAAAAATAATTATAAACTATAAAATATTAATATTTTAAAATAGTTATTATTTTAATTACTATATAAATAAATTCGATAATAAAAGTTTATAAATTCTATAAAATCGAAAAAATAGATAAAAATATTTAGAAATTAAAACAGCAATAAATATAAATAATATCGATAAAAAAAAACTTTAAATAATATTATATAAAATCGCGCGATATTATTAATAAAATTTATAAAAAATTTAATAATTATATAAATAAATATAGTTTATAATATAATTATTATATTATACTCAAATATTTATTATATAATCAATATTTATTTTTAATATATTATCGATTTAAAAAAAATAAAAAAAATAAAAATAATATATAAAAATTATATAATTTAAAAATAGAATTCGATAGTATTATAATTAAACTATTTTTATTATTAATAAAAATAGATTTTTTTTTAAAATAAAAGGTCTAAAATTTAATATCGAATATTGAAAAAAAAATAAAGAAAATAATATTTTTAACTAGTAATTATAAAAATAACTCGATATAATCGTTTCGAAATATAATTAATTTAATTTATTTTTATATTTTTTTAAATTTTTCGAGTATAAAAAATAAATAAAAATAATAAAAAATAGAATTATAAATTATATTTAATATTTTTTAGCTTTATTATAAAATTACTAATATATTTTCAATAATTTTATAAAAAAAAATTTGAAAAAAAAATAATATTATTAAATTATAAATAAAATAAATATATAATTAATATATATTATAAAATTTATATTATTTATTCTATTTTAATTAAATTATAATTATTTATTTTATTTATACTAAAAATTATATTTATTATATTTTATTATTTAATTTATTAAAAAATAAAAAATTAAAATTAATTTATATATATTAAAATATTTGCGAGTAATTTTATTATTAATTATTTATTAAATTATTATCGCGTATTTTTTCGAAAATAAAAAGTTTTATCGATTTAATACTGCTATAATATAATAAATATATACTAATTATAAATTAAAATAATTTATAATAATATATTTAAATTTTTAAATTTTTTTAATTAAATTATTAAAATAAAAATATAAATTGAAATAATATAAAATTCTAGACAATTAATTAAACTCTACTATTTATTTATAATTTATTAGAAATTTTAGTTTCGATTTTAAAAATAATAGATATAGATCGAATATTATTTTCTATTCTATAATTTCAATTTTTTATTCGAGTTATTTCAATTGATTGTATTATTTTATATATATATTTAATAGATAAATCGATTTATAATATAATTATATAATTTATAACTTTTCTAAATAGATATTTATTCGCAAGTTTACAGGAATCGATAAAAACGGTATAATAAAGAATAAAAATCTTGCGGTATTAAAAAATAATAATAAAAGAGGTAGCGATAATAAAAAAACGGGATAATAATTGAAATTGTACTACGTTAAAGGTATATAATTATAGGCTTATTCGCGAATTATAATTAATTCGCTGAATTTATCGAATTTATTAAACATTTTTTCTTTTTATAGCGGTATAGATTCTTATTTTATCTATCTTATTTAATTACTAGAAGATATATCTATTCTACCTGAGTCGAACGCCTTTTAGTAAAGAGTATCACTGCTATCAAGGAAATTCACAGCCGTTATTCGACTGTAGATGCATTAAAATAATATTTGTAATTTGAATACTTTATAGCAATCTGTATAGCCGTATCTTATATATTATCGAAGGCCCAAAAGATTCGACTAATCCTTCCTAACCGCTTTTGCCATCACATCTAATCCGCTGCCAGGCAAAAGCATGCGGTCCTGCCGAGTCAGTCAACGTAGGGTTCTCGATCCATTCATTCGATGGAAATGCACCTACCAGCAAGCTCGTGGGAGCATGATAACCCATGATCCTTGTCGTTTGCGCCATAGCTCCTCTCCACACCTGACCCGACGAGCGACTCAAGATATCATCCATGAAGCGCTTTGCAAAGTCCTCCGGTGGTTCTTTGTTTGGACCGATTTTACCCTCGGCTGTCTTTGCGACCTGGGCCTCAACGGATTTGTACAAGGAGGACTCGGGCAAGCCTTGCCAGAAGTCGTTATTGTGGAAATTGGATTCGATATTACCAATCATCGCGGTAAGAACAGTGACGCCCAGCGGTGCCAGTTCGAGACGTAAGGTTTCGCTGAGGCTAGTGGCAGCGGCTTTGGAAGACGAGTAGAGACCTTTGGGTTTGAATGGAAGGGGTCAGCATAGCTTTGGGCAAAAGGAAGAAGACTTCTCGGACTCGTATGTCGCCTTTCGGTATACCATGACTAATCTGGGTGAAGATTTGGAATGACTAGGAGGCGCGAAAGTGAAGCGGAGATGGAAGGACAACATACCCAGCCAGGGCACCGACAGTAAGGCACCCACGCTACTGATATTGACGAGCGTACCTTTGGCGGCGATCAACATCGGAGCGAGAGCATGCGTGACAGCCAGCAATCCCAGAACATTGACGTCGTAGAGCTTTCTCGCTGTAGCCAGGTCGGCTTCAATTAAAGGGCCTGCGGCTCCCACGCCAGCATTGTTGATTAGGATATCAAGCTTTCCTTCGGGAAGACGCTTTTGCAGATGACTCGTTACGCCATCGATGGATTCTGAAGATGTGACATCAAGGCAGATGACTTCGATCTTCTCCATGCCCGAGAGATGTGCGGCTTTGGAGATGTTGCGAACCGAGGCGAAGACGAGGTATCCGTGATGTGCAAGTTCTCGTGCCAGTGCATCTCCGATACCACCTTGACTGCACCCCGTGATGAGAGCTGTGGGCATAGGCATGCTGGGAATGGATATGAGGCGTTCACACAGAAGGCTTCTCTGATGTTCTCAATTCCAGTCGGCGAACGATCCAACCTGGTGAGAGTGATAGTTAAGGCGATGCGTTTCGCCTGAGGTAAGCGTGGGAGACGTGGAATTACGAGCGAAGAGTGATGAACATAGCATACCGCGGGGTTTAGGTCTACGTTCTCCGTACGCTAAGCCTTGCCGATCTCCATACGGTTAGCGTTCAAAATCTCCGTGCGTTTGGCGCTGATGGAATCACAACCAGGTCTACTGATATGCATTATGCCTATCTCATCCGCTACCTGACGTACTAGAATCAAAGGCAATCGAAGAATCTACGTTCCCGTCATCTATAGTCTGTACCTATCAATGGTCTCCACCTTGATGTGTAAGAAAGCCTACCCGGACTGATGACTGCCCACGACAAGGAGAGATATTGATTTGAAAGACAAGACTAATCGGATCCGTCGCAGTAGAACAGGTTCAATATGGTGCATGCAAAGCGGGCAGCAGCCCAAATGCCAACATCAATGAGGTTTCTACGGTATTGCGTGTTTCGGTGCTCAACTCTGTCTGAGGTGACCGTGAAGCAGCAGTTGGTGACAAAGTGACACTTGATCATACAGCATAGAATTCCCATCACATGTTACCTGCAGCTCTCATTTCAAGCCGTTGAACCCTCTCTTCGAGCCGCAGATATTGTGGTGTTGTCGATTCACTTCGTGGCTGTGACGTTCGGAGTCGGGCTTGAAGGCTTGTGAGGAGTCGAGGTCTCTCAACGTACGGACGACAGAACTTTGCGAAGGCTGGCATGCAACTGACGATGACCGCTACCCAGTTTTCGACAACACTTGTGGTGACCTCATCAGCACCATCATGCAAGATACTCGTCACCACTTACACGCAGATGAGCTGCTGAGATTGCGCCCATAATATATCTCCGCCGCTGGTCAACAATCGGACCCGGTACACCTCAGCGAAAACGCTCGCCATGATACCCCTGGAAGCGTGAGCCTTCATCACCACCAACCATTGTTCCGGACAAACGTACATGAAGGCCGTCATGAAGACTGCAAG
Organism: Opeltia flavorubescens; assembly: GCA_000442125.1. Lineage (NCBI taxonomy): Eukaryota > Fungi > Ascomycota > Lecanoromycetes > Teloschistales > Teloschistaceae > Opeltia > Opeltia flavorubescens. The sequence continues at coordinate 410,959 of KE546985.1, forward strand.
CACTTGCAACTTCGACCGTCGGGAAAGCTGTAGACCCAGGATGATCGGGATCGGCAGCACGAAGATATAGAGGTCGATCCAGACTGCGCCAGCCCCTTGGACGACACCCCAGTAGCTGTTCCGTGGGCAGCGCTTGGCCCAGGATGCTCCCGCTAAGATGTCCCAGCTCTCGCCAACGTGTGGAGCACACAAGATTGACTCGAGGATAATCGAGGGCCAATAGATCAAGCCAGTCGAGATCATACCGATGTAGATGGCCCTTCTCATGATCTGTTTGACTTGGAAAATTTCCAGGTAGAGAAGGAAGATTGCTTCCTTGCTGAAGAAAATGGTCGGGCCGAGGATCATGCCTTGAGCATAGAGCAGCTGCACAACGGTTAGCTGGATTGTCAAACCCCTTTCCTCACAATCATACCTTGCCATATCGTGGCGTATACCAGCTCAGGGGCAAATCCCAAGTATGGCGGAAATATTGCGCGACTTGGACATGGAGTCAGCAGGCCAGCTCCATCGGATCAACTTGGCCTTTTACTTACTCGAAAGAAGGATGGAGCAGTAGACTACCGAAAGGATCACCGCCACGACCACGAAGACTTTCAAACCTGTCAATCGCCTGCAGTATGTTGAATTGCTGGACCAACTCACTGTCTCCGGCTTTCAGCCCGGCGCGATTGCTGTAGATGCGAATGGCGGCGAATACTGTGCCCCAGAGGATCAGAAAAACACAGAGTCCCACGAGCGCCGAAGTCAAAGACGATGGACTGTCAAATCTGGGAGTCACCCCGGCGGGGGGCTTGCCAGCAGGGATTTGGGAGAGGAGTACTCCTGAGGGGAGCTGCGATGACATGACAAATGCAAGTTGATTGAGGAGATCACGCCAGAAAAACCTGGTCACCGCTTTGCATAGCAAGCAAGACGCCCGCATCACGGAAATGAATGACTTCTTGACCTCTACGACGGTAACAGCTTCCACACTCGGCCTCGAGCTCACTCACCTTTGCACGGAACTCCCCGTGCTTCACCAATCTTGAGCCACGGGGAGCTGCACTGTAGTGGTGACTATCCGTAACCTGCTCCGTCTATTGAGCACTGTAGGTGGATGAAAGGCCAAAGCTCGGTGCTTGAATTACGGAACCGGAATCATGGTCGAGATTCCGGATACCGTTATGCTATGCAGGGTATGTCTGTATATTGAAGCTTATGCATGTCATACTGCGGCCCGTGGATCCCGTGTAACAGCCTCCTAGCGGCTGGCTCGAAGGGTGGATCCTTTGATCCTTCTAGCGCTGCAGATGGCCTTTAGATGCTATTCACAGAGTCGAGGCGACGCAGCATTGAAGCCGAACGTCATGCATGTGTGGGGCGGAGGATGCACCTATCATAGCCTGTCCGATTGAGCAGTGCATGCATCGTTGCAGTGTAAGTCGAGACTGGTCATAACCACCCGTGGGTATGGTCCACGCCTCATCTAATGGTGATCACGCCTTACAACAAGAATGGCAAGGGTTGAGACGAGCAACAGGTAATCTTCTTTGTACGCTCTATGAGGCAAAGCGAGCGAGACTTGTAGCCCATCAACATGCAACGACATCGCAGATTCCATCTCGACTGAAACCGTGACTACGCTAGATGCGAGGCAACGCAGTCAGCCGAGGACTTGCAAGTGAATTAATTAAAGGAACACTTTGAAGCCGCCCGGTACCATCCTCTGGAAGATTTGTGTGGGATCATACGTGCGGCTTATGGACCGCAAGAATGCCTTGTTAGCCGATCCATAGCTGGTGATTGGATCTTGGCTAACGTCCGCATGATTCAAGTCAACCCACTCTACGTATGTTCCTAACCGTTTCGAGCTGGTAACAATATCGTCAAGTAGTTTCAGACCAGTGTCGCGGATCATGGCCGTATCATTTTCGTCGGCCCATGTGAAAGATGACTCGCAGAGGATGACTGCATTGCCTCGGGGGCTTGACGGGAGGTTGAGCATGTTCTCGCCCTGGCGCTTCGATGCTTGGAGGAAAAGGTTCGGTAATGGCTCCAAGGTGAGAGACCATACGACGCCGGGGATTCCGGCAATACTCTCTGTACTGCGGTCGAAAACACGATACAATGCATGCAGCGTCTGCAGGTCGTTCTCAAACGATAGGGCCCAGGTCATTTGTCTGCCTCATTGTCAGTATAACTGATCTTCGTCCGGCAATCCTCGTCGAATTCACCTTGAGCCGTCCGGTGACAACGCACTATTCACGACGGAAAAAGCCGTGAAGTTGCTCAAAGCCGTTTCACTTCCCAGCTGAGGCTGAATGCTGGTGAAAGGATGAAGGGCAGGTGGATTGATCTGTGGCAAGGCGTAAAAGGGTTGATTGACGAACAATCTGCCGAGGCTGGGGGAGAAACTCAAGCTCATCTGCACCGCGGCATTGATGTCGTAGTCTTGGTTGGACGCGAATGAATGGTAAGCTTGCAGTTGTTGCTCGTAAGTGGACTGTGCTGGGTAATAGATATTGCCTCCCCATATGCCTTCCAGAGGGAACGTCCGAACTTCAAACGCCGTCACGATTCCAAAATTGCTCGACCCTCCCTTGAGAGCACGAAAGAGGCCAGGGTGAGAGTTCGCGGATACGGTCAGGACGGAGGCATTTGCCAATACAATTTCATAGGAACGGACATTATCGCAACCGAAGCCATGGCCAATGAAGTAACTCGAGCCACCTATGATTGATCAAACCAAGTCTACACGAGAAAGACGAAAGTCCGTGGCCTACCACCGAGGAGGTAGCCCCCAACCCCGACATCACTGGAACGCCCGCCGGGAACGGCGAGCCCATATGGGGCCAATTTGGCATAGACTTGCCCCCATCGGAGGCCTGATCCGAGGGTGATGGACGATCTGTCGGCTTTGAGACTGAATCGAGTCAGACGGCTCAGATCGATGGTAACACCGTCCTGTACGTTGGAGGCGCCGGCGTGGGCCATGTGACCGCCGCTCTTCACAGCGAATGGACAGCTGCTGGCCGCCGACAGAACATTGACGGCTGTTGAGACATCATTCGTGGTAGCTGGTGTTACTATGCAGCTCGGACTGATCAACTGCTCTTGTTTGGACCAATATGTCGCCCGAGAGGCATTAAATTCGGGATCCCGCAGGAAGAATACCTTGGCTGGCAGAGCACTGCGAATGCTGGCGCACTAGATTTTGGATCAGAACAAGCAGCCTTGCTAAGGCATCGGTCTATGTCGCAGTATCACTTACACAGGATACAGGCGCAGAAGGGACTGCCACTGTCATGACAACATTCACAAACGCGGCGAACTCACATGCGCCCAAGAGCAGCAACAAGGATCGGAACGGCATCTTAAGATTATGCTTGCAACGGTCTATGATCCGGGCGTGGTGGTTTCCAACTGATCAGTCAACGGAGTCGGTCGGTGGACTGGATGTCGAGCTTAATATGGACGTTCTAGCAAGAGTTTGATCAAAAACGAGAGCATTGATAGCTCCTATTTCCTGCTGGATACTATGCCCAAGTTCAAGTACTCAAGCGCGTATTTCAGACCGGTGAGCTCGCGGATAGCTCAGATGGTAGACCATGTGGGGGTCAAGTAACAGCTGAATGGATGGCAGGCTCGCTGCAGCTACCCGAGAATATGCGAGATAGATGAACAGCGGACACGCGGTGCACCCACACCCATTCGCAAAAGTTGTCTCCTTCCGACCGGTGATTCACTCGTCTGATGCATCAGGGCCTTTGATAGGTTCACGAGGCAGATCCAACCATCCTTCCCATTCATATTGCACCACGCGTTCCGCCTAGAATCAGCGTCTCTCCTTCCTGATCTTGATGAGGCGACGACCAGGCGACCGGCCACACGTATCTGCTTCAGCTACTGAGCGTACTTCGGGCCTTGGGGTTGGTGCGGGAGATGGTGAAAGCGAACGAGGGTGGATGATCGTGGTACAATACTGGATCTCCAGCTCCGCGCTCTGACCGCCCTCTCGTCTGGTAGCTCGCAGACATAGGAAGATAAAATGTGAGCCAGGATGAGCTTCAGTGTAAGTGAAGCATAGAACCGTCCCGGGCTTTCAAAGTTCATCAGCCGCCTCATACCGGTTCGGGTGAAAATTGGGCAACGTACCAAGCGGCGGTCCCCAACCCCCATACAGGCCAAGTCCTGCTGACATCGGTGAAGCGCTGTCGCGGCGTATTGTTGTCATTGGTGCTCGCGAGACGGGTGTAACGTGTAGGGTCAAATGCGTCAGGCTCGGGGTAGTACTGTGGATCACGCATCATGGCTTGCTGCGGCAGACAAACCCAGTCTCCCACGGGAACCTGCACACCGTCGCAGAATTGGAAGGGCGCAATAGCTTTCCGCCGCCCACTGACTGTTACTCGATCCGACGTCAGACGGGACCCGCTTTTGGTTTGCGGCAAAGGAGGGGGAGGAGGAGGAGGAGGAGAAAGCCGACTCACCAGCGTCAGATGCACTGAGCCGAGTGGACTCGCGGACAAAGGCGTCAAGTAAGACCAGGTTTTCCAGGCCAGAGGTCGTTGATGGAAGCGAAGACTGTACGAGTTCACGCCGCAGCTCGTCTTGCCAATGAGGATGAAGACACAAATCGTGAATCGCGAATGTTGTGGCCTGGGACCCTTCAGCCTTGCTTGAGCTTCCAACATCGGAGCCTTGGATTCCTCCTACCATAGCTAATTGGTGAACGGACCCGAACCAGAGCGCCAGGATCTCACCCATCATACGCTCCCCAGTCCATGGATGCTTGCGCGGGGACGTCTCAATCAGCCATTGCATGCAGTCGACCTGCAAGTACGTTAGCTGGTCGCCCGGCGCTTGCGCAAGCTTGACGTACCGGCTTCTGGGCATTGCTGCCTTCAGCTTGAGCGCGCATGCGAGCTTCGACGACAGGCTGGAGGTGCTTCGTCAAGACCCTGGCCGCTTGATGTCTTCCGCTGGCCAGGTGCGCCACAAATCTACTCAACCCGTCAGAAGAATTCGGTTGCAATGTTAGGAGCGTACGGCTTCAGGAAGGTCGGCGTAATGCGCAGTATCTCGGCGGTAAAGACCACTGTCTGTGGGAATGCCAGTGCCGCAGCAGCGAACTCCTTCTCCTGAGCTGGCCTTGTCAGCGGCCGTTAGTGACCGTGAGTATTCCCCCTTACAGAGGTCGGCTCCAAAGAAGACCAGACAATTGGCACGCGCTACGATCCTCTTGATTGCCGGGAAAAGCCTGATTTGCGTTGATGCCGCTGTTGAATGCGTTTAGTCAAGGATCTTACTACATTCCTTACAAGACCTACACTCAGCCGCACGGCCCAAGTTCAACTCGTGCTCAAACTGTTCGGCGATGCTTGATCTCAAAGACGGCTGCAATAAAGGTAGATGTGCCGTGAGTAAGCTTCGTAGTGCACGCACAAAGCCAGTGCCTTCAAGACCACGTTGGTCCTTCCATTCGAAACCGTACATGGTGTATTTGGGCTGCAGTATCTACAGTATTCCCCTCAGTACGGGCCCAAGGACTGATATGAAACCGAAACCCACTTCTTTTGCAACCGCATGTAGTGAGAGTTTTTGCATCGGCGCGTCAGCGAGTTCGCGAACATGTTCCTGAGATGTCACCATGAGGTGGTTGTTGCCTGGAGTTGCTATCCTGAACCAACCCCCTTGAGCCTTCTTCCAGTATCAGCCAACCTAGATCGACCATCATCGACCGAGAGTTTTGTTACCTTGAAGTAGGCTGCTTGCAAGATTGAAGGCCCTTGAAATAGGTACCGAATGCCTTCAATCCGTTCTTTGATGTTACTCGGCCACCTTGTGCAATGTCGACAACAAGTTGTCAAGCTGTAAGAGCGCATATATAAGAGAAGGAAAGATGGAGGGCAAAAGAAAGAAGGTGAGTCCATGCCAACAGCAGCAATGAGCTCAGCAAGAGGATTACGTACAACAAGCAAACAATCAGTGCAGCCACAAGACTGTGGAACCCGTTGATTTGTACCGTACGAGGTTTGTCCGGCTTAACATTAGTTGAATGCGCTGCTTTGAACAGGTCTGAAGCCATTTTGCGCTTGCTCGGCTCGGCGTTGGTCCTTGCTATGTCTGTAGAATCCACAAAGTAACGAGACGTGGTGAGAGGAAGCATGAGCGACTACCTCAGCCTCGGCCACATGAAAGCCAACCTAGCAGCGATGGAGGATTGGGCCGTCATGGTGCAGCTAGAACGCCTGTCTGACTGCAGGGTGCGTCACGAGTCCATTCCGTTGGCGAGATACTTGCTCCACGGCTTCCTGTTAGTATGTACTGCTGTGCAACATTACCGGATCCCAACCCCATTCCATTCTTGACTTATGCTGCAGCAAATGACGAAAAGGTGACTGGCAGCAGGGGCTTGGGTCAAAGGTAGGTATAGCCTTATGAACATGTCCTCCTTAGCCTTCCCTCGCTTCATACTTCGTCTCGGTGCTCAAACTCCATCTCGCTGCAACGTCCACTCGGCGTGTAGACAGCTATGCTGCTCGCAAGTATCGCCTCTTGGCTGATCCAAAGTGTCAACATTACTGGTTCCAGGTTATCTTTTACTGTCACGTTTGGCTGTGCTATCGCGCTTGCCCTTCTGGTATGGAGACTGATCAGATTCACTATCATCCCTATCTGGCGTCCCAATGAGCCTAGAGAATATCCATATTGGGTACCAGGATTTGGCCACCTAATTTCCTTCTTCCAAAATTCTGACAGGCTCCTCCAGAATGCAAGGTATGCAATACATCATTCCATGCCATACTACGCAGCTGATACCCTCTAGGACATGCCTTGGCAGTACACGCGAACCGTTCGCTATCACCGTTGCCGGAAGCACCATCTACGTCCTGACAAAGGCCAGCGATGTCGCTGAGGCGTATCGCAACATCAAGACCCTCTCGTTCGATATCTTCGTGCAAACCATGCTCAAGGCCATGGGCAACTCGTCGTTCTGTATCCAAGAGATGTACAGGCCTCTTCCGTCTGATAAAAAGGGTTTCCCGAATCCGCACGGCAAGCCACTTGCCACCCTGGCGCGAGACATGCATCTTCACCAACTTTACCCGGGAGAATACCTGGACAAGCTTAGCCACGACTTCGACCAGTACTTCGATCACTTCCTACAGCCAGACAATCTTGTCCGCGACTGCGCCTATGCAGAACTCCGTGATACCGGGGATATGGTAGTGCCAGCAATGACGTGGTGCTCCGATGTCTTCACTCGTGCCGGTCAAGGGGCGTATTTTGGCCCGAAGCTCGCAGAGATCGATCCACGAATGACGTGGAAATTCCTCGAGTTTGATGATTTCAGCTACCAGATACTATTCCAGTACCCCAAAATCTTGTCCAGCAAGATGTACAAGGCCAAGGGGGCCATGGTCGATGGCCTGGTCGAGTACCTCGAGACTCCGCAAGAAGAACGCCGTGGCGGGGCCTGGTTCGTCAAGGCAATGGAAAACGAGATGAGAGGGCTCGGATTGAGTACCGTGGATATTGCCTTGCTCATGCTCACCGAGTACTGGGGGTAAGGTGTTCTGATTCGTCTTTCGTTGTTCGCCCAGGAATCAATGATCACAGCGCTGATTTGGTCTAGGATCAACACTAATACACGGAAAGCGGCGTTCTGGATGCTGGCGAATATCCTGCACGACACGAAACTCCATCAAACCCTCGTCGACGAAATCCAGCTCGCTTTCACGACGGCCCAACCCAGAACGCCGGACCCTCATTTCCTTCTCCTGAATTGTCCGCACTTGAACGCCGCCTGGGACGAAACCATTCGTCTATCCGCTTTTTCGGCTTCTGTCAGACACATTACCGAAGACACGGTTATCGGTGGTAGACTCCTCCGAAAAGGCGGTCGTCTCATGATCCCCTATCGACAACTTCACTTCGACGCATCTGTATTCGGCCCCGACGTGGAAACTTTCCACGCTGAGCGCTTCCTCAAGGATAAAAATCTGACCAACGGAAGTAGCTGGAGGCCGTACGGTGGAGGAACTACACAGTGCCCCGGAAGATTTGCGGCCAAACAGGTCGTTTTATCGTTTCTGGCCATGCTGCTGAAGAGATTCCACGTTTCCGTTGACCGCCCACAGCCGTTCCCGAAGGCTCAACTGGGCACGCCGGTGCTGGGTATTATGGCTAATCAAAGTGAACTGCAGATTCGGCTTTCGCCCAGGGTACCTTTGATACATTGAGCGGAGGGGTGTTTTCACGAGTGAGGGGTGAGCAGGGATTAAGGGATTGGATAGAAGGGTTTGGTACACAATAGCCTTTGATATTTCAGACTCGGAGGCTTCCTGGAATACCTACCGCATGTGGTACAAGGATCGCTAGTTGATATTAGATAAGGTGGTTCTTGATTAAGGGGGTGTCAATTACCACGCAATAGTATAGATATCGATGTGCTCCTCAGGTGATTTATCGATATACGCGCTGATGTGCTCTATACGGTAATAGATATACTTACGGTTAAAGGACGAGCGTATAGGAATCGGCATTAGTGATAGTCGAACCTGTATAAAATACTCCAAACGGTAGCTATTATCGCTTTATACGTGCTCTATAGATATTAAAGCGGTCCTAAAATAGGCCGAATTTCTACTAATCGAACCAGTTATTAAAACGATCACGTGAATAATAAATCGATATTATAATACCTTTTTTTCTAGTTTCTCTAGATTCGAATATTTAATATTAATAATTAAAATTATTTTATTAATCGTTTAAATAAAATCTCGACGATTATATTTAATTTATTATTTTAAAATATTAAATTCTATACTATTAATAAAGATAATTAAAGAATCGATAATTTAAATTGAAAAAAATAATATAAACTTTTTAATATTATATTAGCAAAAGGGTCGACCCAGCTCTAAACCAAATAAACTGGTACGAGCTAGTAAGCTAGTATAAGGCTATATCTCGACTCCCAGGCTATATAAGCTATTATAAACAAGCGAGATATTTATAAATAGATAGTTTGCTTATAAGCGTCTAGAGCTAATTTTTTTATAGAAAAAAATAAATAAAAAAATTAATTATAACTAACTAGCTTATATTAATCTATAAAAAGGGGAAATATTTTATAAAAAGCTATACTAGTATAGTTTTAGCCTAGATTTTAAAAGTAATATTTATATAGCGCTAGTATAGCTAATTATTTAACTAGAAGCTTCCTGTTATAAAACGAGATCTAGCGGGAGTTAATAGGTATTAAATCTTAAAAATCTAAAATATTAAATTTATTTATTAATTTTTTTAGGCGATTTTATATTTTATTATTTTTTTTTGTTTAATAAATAGTAAAAAACAGCTCACGAGCGCTTAAAGCGTATTTTTTTTTTTTATTTACTATCGGCTGGTTGTACTTTTGCTAATATATTAAAAAAGCGCTGGAATATTTTAATTTATATTTATAATAAAATTTATATTTTAAACTTTAATTATATATAATTATTTTCAATATTTTATTCAATTATAAAATTAGTTTACTAATAAAAAGTATTAATTAGAATTTTATATTAGCAAAACTATTAATAAAATTCTAGATAGCTATTTTTATTTCGTAGAAATAGTAGTAAATACCGCGGATCCGCTATATCTATAATTTCTATAGCGAATTTGCTATAAATTATTAGAAATATTACTAGATTTTTTATAAAAAATTAAAAATAAATAAAATAATAAAAATTTTAAATAATTAATTTTTATAAATTTAATAAATTTAATAATAAATTTCTTTTTAACTTTTATATTTATTAATAAAAATATAATCGATTTATAATTAAAAAATATACGGTTTAAATATTTATAAACCGTTTTTTTCTATTTATTAAATAAAAAAATTTAATAAAAAATAAAATCGTTTAAAAAATAAAATAAACTAATTTAATAATTTAAATTTTTCAAATTTTATATTTATTATAACTCGTTAGATCGCGTTTTATAATAAAAAGTTTCTAGTTAAATTATTAGTTATATTATTCAAATATTTTTATAAAATTTAAACTAAAATTCTATTAATATAGTTTTTTATAGAATTCTATTTTATAAATTTATAAACGCTATATAATTATAATTATTTTTTTTAATAATTTTTTTCTATAAAAAAATTAGCTATAATAGATTATAAATAAATTATTTATTTATAAATATTTAATTTAATTATAATAGTTTATATAATTTAAAAATCGAAATATAATTTTATATTAATTTACCAGCTTATACCAGTTTATTTAACTCGAAGCTAAATTATTTTTTTGCTAATATTATTTAGATAGTTTTTAATATTGAAATTAACTATATTAATTAGCTTTTATTTAATTTAGCGTGTTTTTTAGTATTTGAATACTAATAGAATATATTATAATAATAATATTAGAGCTTTAATAATTATAAAAATTTGAAAAAATATTTAAAAAATTTTAATTAAATATTAAAATAATTATTTATTTTTTATAAAAAATTTATAAAAAATTTATTAAATCTATTAAATCTATTAATTCTATTTAAATTAATAGCCTGCCCGTAAATAAATAGAAAAAAATATAGAATAAATATAACGAATATTTATATCTATTACTCGAATTATTTTACTAATATATTTAATATTAAAATAATCTGTAAATTTTTATATTTTTACTGAAATTTTTCTCGAATTTTGAACGATTAGTAATTAATTTATTATATATTTTTTAAAAACTTGATAATTTTCGATTAAATATTTGGCTTCGAGTAGATAATATTTTCTGGTCCAAAATATTAACTCGCGGGGAATTATTTTAAAATATATACGGGAATTTTTTTAAATAAAAATCGTTGATAGAAATAATCGATAAAAATATTTTTATATCTAAAATTTAACAAAAAAAAAATCTATAAAATATTGATTTTCAAATTATATACTTCGAATAATAATAATAAAATCGATAATTTCAAAAAAAATTCGATAATAATTTTTAAAATTTAATAATTACTATTTTTATAATATTATTATAAAATTAATAGTATATTGTTTTTTTTAAAATTAAATAATTAATTAAATTAAATAATAGCTAGTAATAAAAAATCTGAATAATTATTAAATTGGTTAATTTGCCGAATTTTTGAAATAAAATCAAAAATTAAAATCGATTCGAATCGAATTATAAAATTTTATAACTCGATTCGAGCGGTTTTAATTTAAATTCAAATACTCGAATTTGTTTATATTTTAATATAAATAATTAAATTTGTTTCTAATAAAAGAATTATATATTTTAGATTTTTTTAATTCGCCCGTTTTTAATATATTATAATCCGAGTTTTATTATTTATAAAAAGTTTATAAATTAAAAAAAATAATAGAATATATTATAATATATATTATACAAATAATATTAATAATATTTTATTAAAAATATTTTTATATATTTAAATAAATATTATTTATATTTTAAAATATTTTCTATATAATTTAAAAACTAAAAAAAAATTATTAAATTATAAACTTTTTTTTATTTAAAAATATATATAGTAATAAAAAAAATAAAATTTAGAATAAAAAAAAAAGAAAATTTATAACCGCTCGAATTATAAAATAATAATAAAAATAGCGCGTAAATTTAATAATAAATATAAATAATTATTTATTAAATAAATATTTAAATTTAAATTTAAAGCGAACTTTATATTTATATAATAAAAAAAAAAATCTATATTTTATAATATAAAAGCTATAGATTTAAAATATTAGTATTATTATATATTATATTTTTAAAAAAATAAAATACTAAATATTTATTTTAAAAAATTTTTTTTCTATAATAAAAAAGAAAATTCTTTTACTATTTTATATAATTAATATTAGAATATTTTTTTAATTTTTTAATTAATAATATAAAAAAAGTAATAACTTTAAAAAAAAATATATTATATAATAATATAATAGTATTAATAATTATATTAATATTAGATTTAATTTATTTAATAATATTAAATTAAAATTATATATAATTTATAACGAAATTTATTATTTTTATAAAATATAATAGTATATAAATTTATATACTTTTATATTTATATTTTTATATAATTTTTAAATAGCTAGTAATTATAGATTTTTAAAATATAAAAAAATCTATAAAAAAAATATAAAATTTTTATAAAAATCGATTTTTTAAAATTTAATAAAAATATTTAAAAATTATAAAAAAATTTTTATCGAATTTTATTATACGGCTAAAATTTTTTTTAATTGAATTTTAATAAATTCGATTCGTTTTAAATTTAATTTTTATATAAAATTTATTATAAATAAAATAATCGATTAAAAAATAAAATAATATATTAATATTAAATAAAATAACTAAAAGAATTTAATATAATCCGATTATAATAATACGCGATATTATATTTTTTTATAAATATAAAAATAGATAAAATATAGTTTTTATAAAATTTAATAAAAATATTTTAAATATATATTTTTTTAATATCTTTTTTTTATATAATAATTTTAAATAAAATTTTTTATTTAAATTAATTTTGAAAAAAATTAAAATAAATAATTAAACTAAATTTTTATAATTAAAATACTATAGATAATATAAATTTATTTAAAAATTTAATTTAATATAATTTATATTTATATTAATTTAATTAATAATTTAATATTAATTTTTATATATTTATTAAATAGCGTGTTTTAATTAAATAGCGTATTATTAGTATATAATTCGCGCGAAATTATATAATATTCTAAAAAAATATAAACGCCTAAATATTTAATAGAAATAAAATTGTAATAATATTATTTAATAATAATAATCGATTTATATATAAATTATTTTAAAATTTTATAATAATTATTTAAATATAAAACTCTTTAAATTTATTTATAATAATAATAATAACTTTAAAATTATCTAATTTATTAGTTATATTATTTGAAAATATTAATAGAATTAATATATTGGCTATTATAATATAAGTTTTTAATTTAAAATAGAAAATTCTTTTATAAAATTTATAAAAAGCGTTTAAAATAAATAAAATTTTGTATCAAATAATTAAATATTAAAAATAAAATTTTTTAAATTAATATATCCTTTTTTTTAATAAATAAATTTATTATTAAAATTTTATTTTAATTAATAAAACTATTTATATAAAATTTTTGAATTTTATAATTAGTTCTTTAAAAAAATTATAAAAAATTAAAAAAAAAATAATATTCTATAAAATTTATAGTAGTTTTATTAATTTTAAACTATTATATATAATTAATTAAAAATATAAAGAAAATATTTATTTAAAAAAATTTTAAAAAAATTTTTAATTTTAAATAATAATAAATAAAAATTTATATTTATAATACTATCGATATAAAAATAATAAATATATAAAATAAATTTATAATAAAAAAACGATTATAATATTAAATTAATAGATTAATTTTTATTATTTATATAAATTATTTAAATATAATTATTATACTAATATTAAATTAAATAAAAGTATTTATAATTAAATATATTTATAAATATATATATAAAAATAGAAATTAAATAACTCGAATTATATAAATCGAAATAAATTAAAATAAAATTATATAATATTTAAATAATTATTATATTTACTCGATATAAACTATATATTAAATTAAAAATTTTTATATTTATCAAAAATAACTAATAAATAAATATTTAGAAATTTACTTTAAAAATTAATAATTGATATTTTTTAAAAATAATACGAACGATATTAATTTAAAAAAAATATTAAAAAATTTTATATTTAAATTAACTATATTTTTTCAATATAATATCGAATATAAAAATTAAAAATAATATTTTTATAAAAGTTTTTTATAATACTTTATTTAGATTTAAAAGGAATTTTAATATTAAAAAATTTATAAATAAAAAATAGATATTAAAAAAATAAAATTTTTATAACTAAAATATAATATATATTATTATTTTATAAAAATACTATAAATAGTTTTTAAATTAATTCTATTTTAAAAAATTTATATTATTTATAAATATAAATATTTAATATTTAAAATTATATATTAAATATTCAAATTATTAAATAATAAATAGAAATAAATAATATATTTTATAAAAAATATTCTATAGCGATTAAATCGAATAGTTTATATTATATTTATAGAATACTTTTAATAAAATATAATAAATATTTTATATATATTCTAGAGTTGATTTTATATAAATTTATATAATAGTTTTTTATTTTAAATTTATTAAAAATTATAGAATATATTTATAAATAAAAAAATATTTAAATTAAATTCTAATTTTTATTTAATTATAACTGAATGACAATTATATAATTTAATATTATTTAATTATAAATTTTCTAAACTAGTATTGAAATAGAAATAGCAATTTATAAATATTTAAATTATAATAAATCTAGATTATAATATAATTAGTGAAAATATAATTTTAATTATTTAATTAATATAAATAAATTATAAATAATAGATAATTTATAATAATATTATTATTACTACTAAAAATAATATTTAACCGGTTTTTTTTAAATGGTTCGAGAAAAAAAAAACCTTTTTATATTAAATATTTTTATATAAATATTTAATTTTAAAAAAAATCGTTTTATATATAATATTTTCTAATATTATATTTTTTCTATTATTTAATAAACGAATAGTTTATTTATATTTTAAAATTTTTATATTTTATTATAAAACTAGTTTCTATAATATTTTCTATTAAAATAAACTAGTAAAATAATTTTATTATATATAATTTATAATTTAAAAAAAAACTAGTATATAATATTAATTAATAATAAAAACAATAAATCGAACCTTTTAAAATATTTATAAAAATAAAATAGTATTTAAAAAAAAAATTATTTTTTTAAATAATATTTAAATATAATATCTATTTTTTATTTAAAATAATTTTATATAAAATATTATTAATTTATATATATATAAATCTATACTTTAATTTTAAATAAAAATTTTTTATTTTATTAAAAATATATATATCGATATTAAATTAACGAATACGGAATAGATTAAATAATTTATAAAAATAGTATATATTTAATTATTTAATAATATAATAAAATTATTCAATTAAATATATAATTAAATTATTCAATTATTAATTTTATTTAATTATATTAATTTCAAAAATTATTTATTAATTAATTTATATTTAATTATTTTTTTAATTTTATAAAAACTACTAATTTTATATAATAATAAAAGAGCCCGAAATTTTTTCAAAAAAATTTATTAAAAATTTATATTTATTTTAATAATAATTCTATTTAAAATTTAAAAAATTTATATTTATTTTAATAATAATTCTATTTAAAATTTAAAAAATTAAAAATTTTAAAAATTCTAAAATTCGAAATAATTAATTTATTTAGTTTTTTAATTAAATTATAATTTTTTTTTAATTTAGCAGTTCCTGCTAAATAATAGAAAAAAAAAATTAATAAATAAAAAATTAAATAAATTAATTATTTCTTTTTAAATAATTTTTTAAAATTTTTTAATTTTTTAAAAAAAAAATTTTTTTTTCAACTTTATTAGGCTTTTTAGCTCTATTAGATTTTTCAGCCCTATAAAGCTTTTTAGCCCTACCAGCTATTTCAGATCTACCAGCTATTTCAGCCCTATAAACTTTTTTAGCGAGCGTATAATAAAAATCGCTAGCGCAAATCTTTTATAGCTAATAACGCCACTAATTTTTATCTAAATTTCGAAATTTTTACGCCGTTAGAATACGCTCGTTTAGCGCTTTAAAAAAAGCTATTTTATATATTACTATACACGAAATTAACTAAATTATTATAACTATAAAATCTAGCTAGAATTTAATTTTCCTTATTTACCGAAAATACTTTATTACTAATAAATAAGCTAATAGAAATTAATTTTTAATATAAACTAGACCTTTTATTTTTAAATTCTATTATAGAAAAAATAAATAATATTTTAAAAATTAATACTTAAATTTTGAAATATATATTAAAAAATTAAAATAATTTTTTAATTAATAATAAAATCGAAATTAAAAGCGAAAATATAATAATTATATTATTATAGGAAATTTTTATAAATTTAAATTTTTTATTTTTATTATTTATAATATTAAAATTAAAAATTAAATAAATTAATAATATTTATATATTATTTATACTCGAATTAAAATAAAAATAATAATATTTATTCAATAATTATAAAATTATTTCGATTTATTTTTTAAATAAATATTATTATAAATTTTTTTAAAAAATAAATATACGGATTTTTTCGAGTTTATTTATTAAATAATAAAAATAAATTTCTTTAAATAATAATTTTAAAAATAATATTTAATTTATATAATTTTTATAATAATATATAATAAAAATTTAAATAAATTTTTTATAAATATATATATTAATTTTTATTATTTATATTTTAATTATAAACTATTATATATTAGAATTTTAAAATAAATAAATATAAATACTATTTCAATTTTATAATATTTAAAATAGAATAATAAAATAATTAATATATATTATTTAAAAGTTTTATTAATTTTATAATAATTTCAATAATTTATTATATTTAAAATATTTTTAATATATATATTAAATTATTTTATATTTTTAATAAATTATATAAAATTAAAAATAGTATTAAATTAATTAAATATATTAAAATAAATATTTTTATAAAAATTACTTTAAAATTAAAATTATTATTTTAATATATTAGTTTTTAGATATTAAAAGTTTTTTATTTTAATATTTTTTTTAAATAATATATTTTATAAAATAAAATAGATTTTTTTTTATTAATTTTAATATTTTTATAACTATTATATAATAGGTATAGAATAATAGTATTATATTAAAAATAAAAAACTATTTATCTATAGAATCTATAACTAAATAAATATAGGCGCTAAAAGGCGCTAAACCTAATTAGGTAAATATACTTAAAAGGCTTCTTTCGAGCTATAATAACTATTTAGCCCTATTTGCCCTATTAGTTTTCTATTTATATAATATAGCTGTAATAGATACCGGTAACGAATAAAACTATTAGCTTCTAATAATAGACTCTTTTTTACCGATAAACGGCTTTTTAGTTTATTCCTGCTATTTAATATTAGTATTAGTATTATTAACGGTTTTATTATAATTTAAAGCCGATTCTAGACTAAAATAATATTTATACTCTTTTATTAGTGCTTGAATATTATTTAGACGGTATTTAGATATTTATTAATTATTTTTAGGCCTATAACTAACCTAATAAATAAGGTATTAAATAGAAAAACCTCTATTTTTATAAATACGGCGTTTATAAAGAATTTATTTAATTTTAAACTTTTTATTACTATTAATAACAATTAGGGGTATAGATATATAATAGCGCTAGTAGAAACTATCGCTAAAGTTAATAATAGATTCTAGATATACTATCGATATTATATTATAAATTTTTATAGTAAATAATAGTTTTAAATAATAGGCTAATAATTTAATATATTTAATAATTTTAAAAAGGCCTATTAATTATTATTTAATTTTTTTAGAAATTAATTTTAATATATTATAGTTTTAATATAAATATATTTTTATAAAATCGCTAATTTTAAAATAAACTAGTTAATAATATATATTATAATATTTTTTTATTTTTATTATAATAAAAGTAATAGTATTTTTAGTATTAATATATATAGGCCGGTATTTTTTTATAGCTATTAGTATTATAGTATTTCGTATTATAAATATATTTATAAACTCGCTAACTTTTAAAATAATTAGATTATAATAATAAACTATCCGGATTATAATTAAAAAAATAGCTAGTTTTTTAATAAAAGCGTCGGCGGAAGTTTTAAAGTCCAGTATATTTTTTAATTAAATAGTTTACTTAGAATTTAATAGATATAAAAAATCTAATATTTTATAAATTTTAAATTCGAATAATATTTAATTAAATATTTTAAATATAAAATTATCGTTTATAAAATTATTAAAAACCGTTAATATTTATAAAAAAATAGTAGGTTATAATTTAAAATTATCTAATATAATAATATAATAATATATAGTAATTTTAATAATTTAATTAGACTATTCTAATATATTATTAATTTACGGGTATTAGATAGTAGAATACTATAAATCTACCTTTAATATTTTAAATATCTAGCGCTATAGTTAACCTATAAACTTTCTATTACAATTTAAAATTATTATTTTTAATACGCCCTTATTTAATTTTATTAATTTATTTAAAAACTATTTAATTTATTATTTACCGCTTTAAATAGTTTTTTTAAATATATATATAACTATTTTAATAAATTTATCTATTATTAATATATAATAATTATATTTTTTATACGATTTTAATAGAGTAAAAATAAAATTAATAATAAATATATAAAATAATCTTATTAGATTAAATACTAATTATAGAATTCTATATAAATAATAGTAAAATATTTAGTTAATTTAATATTATAGATAATAGCGAATAAATTTATATAGTTTCGTTAATATATTATATATATAAAAATCTTTTATTAAACGTTTATATATATATATATAACCGGGATAGCTTATTTTATTATATACT
The DNA here is from genome assembly GCA_000442125.1 of Opeltia flavorubescens. Taxonomy (NCBI): domain Eukaryota; kingdom Fungi; phylum Ascomycota; class Lecanoromycetes; order Teloschistales; family Teloschistaceae; genus Opeltia; species Opeltia flavorubescens. The sequence goes on from KE546985.1 coordinate 429,635, forward strand.
AACTGGAATACTTTTTTTTTATATCCGTAGATATTATTAAATATAGATTTTATTTATTATTATTAAAATAAAGTAGCGCGTTAATAATATAGTATAATAGTTTAATAATATTATTATTTAACTTTATATTAGCTTTAAAGGATTTTTTAATTTTAGTTTAACGGCTTTTTTTTATATACCTATCGATTAATTATTAACGGAATTCGGCTAATATTTTTAATAAGTTTATTAAAAAATAATATATTATAAAAGCCTTTATATTTAACGATTCGTTTGTTTTTAAACGGTATTTATAGCTAACGAATTTTAATAATATATCTAAAACCGTATTTATAATTCTATATTTATAATCGATATTAAATTTAAAATATTAAAAATATTTAAAAACTTATATTAAGCGGAAATTAAATTTTTCTATAAATATTATATTTAAACTAGTTTAATATAAAATACTAATTATAATAGAATAATCCGTATAAATAATAATAATATATTTAGCTACTTCAATTATATAATAGATTTCTTTAATTATTTAAACGATATTTATAACTTTTAATTTCGTAGATTAATAATATATTTTAGCGTTTAATAATAAACGGCTAAAAAATAAAATTAAATATTTAAATTTTTATTTAAGTTTTTCGTCTATTTTATAGATAGTTTTATTTATATTATAATAAATATAGACTATAAAACTAAACTTTTTACTAGTATTTAAATTTATATATAGTACCAAACTTTTATTAAAATAAACCGGAATCGATAATAATAAAAAAAGCTTTTATAAATAATAAAACGCGTTAAATTTTTTAGATATAAATACTATTAATAAATTCTAGATAGTAGCTTTTTTATAAATGTTACTTCTAACGGTAATTTCGCGGTTTATATAAATTTTATATTTTTAAAATAGTTTTATAATAGCTATATAATTATTAATATACTACTAAAAATAATTTATTAAATTTAGATATTTTTCTAGTTATTAGAGCGTATATAGAAATAAAAGCTTCGAAATTACTTTTAATTTATTTTTTATTATAGTAAACCCGAAGGTATTAACCTTTTAATTTAATAAATATATAAATATATAATTAATAAACGATTTTATAAATAATAAATATAGATTTATAATATTAAATATATTAAAAATTTAATTAAAATACTTTATATATTTTTTTATTAAAAAGGGAAAAATTATAATATTATTAATATAAATTATATAAAAAAAACGAAATAAATATAAAATTCTATTTATTATTTATTATATATAAGCTGGTAAATTATAGTAGCCTATTACTAGTATTTTAAATATTTTTTACCTTTAATATAAGATTATTATTAAACGGTAGCAGTATTATTAATTAATTTATTATTAATAAAAAGCTTATAAAATTAATTATAAAAAAAACTTTAATATTATAAATTTATATTAGAATTTTCGTTTATAATAGAACTAAATAGATATTTAGTATTATAATTTTATTAAATACCCGAATATCGATAATAATATAGCTTTTAAAGCTTTAATTAATCTTTTTTTAAATTATAAAGTAAAAAAATAAAAATAGAGTAATTATAGTAGTTTATTTTATTTAATTTTATTTATAAAATTTATTCAAAGCTTTATCAATAATTTCTTTATTATAAATATTAACGGAGTATATATAGGTTTATTTAGGTTTTTAAATTTACTTCTAATTTTTTATTAGTAGAATATCTATATATTTTAACTCCGGTATATTAATTATATTATCGGTATTTTATTATAGGTGCGGATAACGTTTAATTAAAGTAGTTAAAGTAATTTATTTCGTTTATATTCTAAAAATTATTACTTTTATAAAATATACTACTTCTATTTAATAATTAGGATTAATAAATAGTATAACGGCGGTATTTAAAGCTTTAGTAGCTATTATAGCGGCTGTTATATAGCGCTTAAAATTTTTTAAAAACTATTCGAGCTTTTATTTTAATATTTTAATAACTAGTTTATAATTTTCTAAACTAATTTAATAATATTTATTAGCTTTATATTTATAAACGGTATCTAGCTAAATTTTTATAGCTAATTAAATAAAAAATAATAAATTATTTTAAATATAAACTTATTTAAATATATAATTTATAATATATATATAACTAGCGAGGGTATTTAAAGTTTTTAATTTATAAATAAAATTACGATTTTATAAAAAATTTAGAAATTTTTAGTATAAATTAGCGATTATAATAGTTTTACTAGCGTAGAATAATATTATAATATATTAAATACTATAGATAATAATATTTATTCTAGTATTTTTAATACTAATAGCGATTAGTATTATTATATTATTATAAAAGCTAATAATTATTATATTTATAAATAAATATATATTAATATTTTTAAATTTTATAATATCGATACCGATAAATATATTAGCGCTTAAATCGTTTATTAGATAGAGCTCGCGTATAATAATAGTAAATTCTATAGCTTTTTTATTAAATATAAAAATTTTAATAATTATAAATTTAATAATATTATATTACTTTTTATTAATATCTTTAATAGTTATAAAAGCTAGTATCTTTTAAATTATAGTATATAGTAGTTATTTTAATAGAAATTTTCGATTAATTAAGTTTATTATATAGTTTATATTTTAATAAAAGCTATAATTTTTAATATTTAATTATAAACGAATATTTATAATTATATAACGGTATTTTTAAAAGGTAAAGCCTGCTATTAATATATTTTTCGCGGTTAAATAAATTAACTAGGGTATTTATAGTAGTAGCTATTTAATAATTTTTAATTAAATAACCTCTAGTATATTATTAAATAGTTTAATTAATTTTAAATAAATTTATACTAGTATTAATAGAATATTTAATTTAATAGTTAATTTAATTATAGTAGCTATAATTAGAAATAGTTTTTTATTATAGCCGAAGCGTAGGTATTAATATAAAACGTTATTTAATTTAAAAATTTCGTTGTATTTATTATATTAATATATTTTAACTAATTTAGATTCCGCGCGTTTTATTATAATAAAATAGGATTCTATTATATTAATAAATTAATTAGAATTTTTAACGGTAATATATAATATTTTATTTAGTTTTTTATCTATTATATATTTAGCTTTAATAAAGTCTATTAATTAATAGAAGCTATTTTTATAATTTTAGTACTACTCTATTTTATTATTTAAAACCTGCTCGCCGGAAGCTTTTTATTAGAAATAAGTTTACTAGTTATTCGGCTAGCGGCTTTTATATAGATTTTAGCTATTATTATCTTATTAATAATTATAGCTTTATTAGTTTCTAGTTTAATTTTATTATAATAGAGTAATTATTTTAAATAAAAACTATTAATAATTATTTTAAATAGTACGTTAATTATTTTATATACTAAATTTATTCTTAATTAATAGAGTTTACAGAACTATAGAAAGATTCCGATATTAATATATAGTAGAAAATATATTCGATTAGTTTTTTTATATATAGCTCGAGTATATAAATAAATATTTAGGCGTATAAAAGAGGTTATTTTATAGCGGTTAGTATATTATTATTTTTTTATATTATTTATTTTTATTATTTTATAAAGGATTTAATTTTAATATTTCGCGGTTTTTATTATTATTATAGATATTAAATTAATTTTTTTTCCTTTTAAAAAAATTTATAGAAAATATTAATAGTAATTATTATAATTTTATCCGGAATTAATATTTATAGCCGGGCGTTAAAATATTTAATACTAATTATTATTTAAATATTTTTAATAAATATTATTTTTATATTTTTTATTTTAATAATAATATTATTAAAATATTCTAAAAGATTTTTTTAAACCCGTATATTATTAGTAGTATAGTATATTTATTCTAGCTACGCTAGTATAATAAATAGTAGCTCGCCGAAATAGTTTTTAAAAAATATATATTATAGTTTAATATCTTCGTTTAATTATAGCGATTTACAGATAAATTTATTAATTATAATAGTAAATTATATAACTATTTTATTTTATAAATAAAAATCTAGATTATAATATATTAGCGATATATTTATTATTTTATATTTAATTTTTATATACTATATAAAAGCGTATATATTATAATAAATATTATATAATTTTATAAACTTTACAAGCTATTTATTTCTATTTAATTAGAATAGATTAATATTATAAGCCCTTTATTATAACTTAATAATAGTTAGTATAGCTATTAGATTTATTAATATAGTAATTAGTTAATTTTAAAAGTTTTATATAAAAATTCTAGTAATTAAACTAAACGGGCGTTTATAAGTAGTAATTTATTTAAAAAAGTTTATTATTATAATAACGGATTACTATTATTTATAGATTTACTTTATTATTATTATAGTAGAATTCCTGTTATATTTAGTAAAAATATAGCGCTATTTTCCGATTTTATTAAATAGAATAGGCTAGATTTAATATTAAAAGAAATATAATTTTATTATTTAAATATATTAATAAATTTAGTAATATTTATAAATTTATTAAATYGTTATAAATTTTTTAATAAATTTAAAAAATAAAGGTAAAAGTTTAAACTATTCTAGATAAAATTTATAGCTAGCTTTTATATATAAATTTAAAAGCTTTTATTTTTAAAAATTATAGTAGCGTTATTACGGAAATCGTTTATTATTTTAATAAAAATCTATAAATACTCGCTTTAATCCGTAGAATAAATAGCGATAGAAATTATATTAATTTAAATTACTCGGCTGCTAGAAGATTTTTATATTAAAAAACGGTATAAATCTAGATTTCTTTTATAAATATAATTAGTATAGATTCTAAGAATTATTATAAAGGCCCGATTCTATTCTAAAAACCGTTTAATATACTTTTAGAATTTTTTAATATAGAAAATAGTTATAATAAAAGCTAATATAATAGTAAAATTAATTAAATTCTTTGAATTATTATAAAAAATATCTAGAATTTTATTAGGAAAACTAAAAACTAAAGTATATTTTAATTAATTTTATTAACCGAGTATTTAATATATAAACGGTAGTTTAATAAACAAAAAAGTATTAAATCTACTTAAAAAATCTAGTACTATATAATAGTTAATAGTATATATATACGGAAATTAATAGTATTATATTTTATACGGGTTATTTTTAATTACTACTATTTATTATATAGTAGATATAAAGTAATAGTATTATATTAAAAGTAAAGAGCTATTTATTTATAAAATCTATAATTAAATAAATTTAAACTCTAAAAAGCGCTAAATCTAACTAGGTAAATATACTTAAAAGGCCTCCTTCGAGCTATAATAGCTATTTAGCTTTATCTACCCTATCAACCTTTTATCTATACGGTATAGCCGCAATAATAACTATTTTTTAATATTTTTATAATTTTTATTTATTATTAAATATTTTTAATATTTAAATTTTTTTTTTATTTTTTATATATAAATAATTTTATATTTTTTTTTCTTTTAATTTTTAATATATTTTTTTTTATTTTAAAAATTTTTTAATTTTTAAATATCGATTATTTTATATATTATTTTTTTTAATAATTTTAAATTTTACTTATTAAATTATTATTATAAATCTATTTTAAATATTATATATTAAAAATTAAAATCGATTAATTTTTAATATTAATAAATATTTTATATAATATAAATTATATATATATATATATATATTTCCAATTTTTATATAAATTAAATTTATAGTTTTTAAATATATATATATATTTTTTTTTATATAATTTTAAAATAATTATTTTTATTTATAAATAAATTTTAATATATATTATTTATTTTATTTGTTAAAATTTTTGAAATATTTATTCTAATATATTAAATTCTAAATTTATTTATAGCTATATATATTATAAAAAACTCGAATTTATTAGAATTTATAAATAAATTTTTTATTAAAAAAATTATAAATTTTTTGATTAAATTTAAAAAAATAATTGTATATATATAAATATTTTTTTTTTTAATTTTTCGGAAATTTTTAAATATTAATTTATTACCGCTATATTCGATAATAAATTTTCTAGTATTTTTATAAATTTTAAATATTTTTTTTTAATCAATTCGCGATTATATATATTTTATATTTTATAAATTTATTTTATTTATATTTATTTTTTTACTGCAATAATATTTTTAAATCGAATTTTATAATTATATTTAAAATCGATATTTTTTATTCTAAATATAAATATAATAAAACGCGTAGAAATTTTTATTATTTAATAATTTAAAATCGTTTAATATAATATTAATATTGAAATTTATATTTTAATTTATAATTTTTAATATAAATTTTATAATTTAAATATAAACGAATATAATATCGAATTATATTTATTAAATATTTATAAGTCGATAATATTTAAAATTGATACTAATATTATTATATAATTTTAATATATATAATAAATAAAAACGCGTTATTTTTACTAATATATAATAATAATTTAAATATTCTATAAAAATTATATTAAAATATTAGAATATTATTTTTATAAAAAAAATCATTTTAAATATTTTATTAGATATTATTATTCGGAAAATTTCGCGAAAATTAAATATTAAAATTAAATATATAATAAACGTTTTTATACTATTAATTTAAAATAATTTAATATTTTTATATATATTTAAATTAAAAATTATTCATTTATTAAATAAAAAAAAATTTTTATTAATATTTATATAATTTCGCTATTATTACTATTTATATTACTATTATATAAAAATAAATAAAAAAAAATTAAAAATAATAAAAAATATATAAAAATAAAAATATTTATATATTAATTATTAATTATAAATATTAAAATTATATTTAACCGCGAATATTTAAAATAATATTATTTGCTATTAATTATTTTAATTTATAGAAAATTTAAAACCGTTTATAGTTATAATTATATCGAATTTTTTATATTTTCGCGTTAAAACTAAAATTTATTATATATTTTTATTTTTTTTATATCTATTATATTTAATAATTTTTTTATATTAAATCTATATATAATATTATTTAAACTAGTAGATTTGCGTTTATTTTTAATATAGAATTTTTTTTTAGATATTTATACTAATTATCGAAAGTATATAAATAAATATACTATTAATTATATTACAACGGGTATTTCTATAAAATTTTAATAGAATTTTATTTACCTAATTAGATTAAACTAATATAGAAATTTTTTTAGCTATTAGATTTTTTTATATATAGAATAGGTAAAATCTAAATTAATTAATTGACTAAATAGTATTTTATATATATAATTTTAATAAATTATAAATTTAAAATTTATAACTACTTTTTTATATTTATTATATTATTTAATTTATTATTTTTATTTTTATATAAATATTATTTAATATTACTAATTTTTATTTCATTTAAATATTTATTAAAATTTTTTATAAAGTTTATAACCAGACGAGTAATATATAGAATTCCTAAATAAAATAAAAAAAAAAAGAAACGAGTTTAATTTATAGCTATTATATAATATATTTTATAGTTTTTTAAATTTTATATACTAATATAATTTAAAATTATTAGTTAAGTTAATTTATATATTTATTTTTTATATTTTATCTATTAAATAATTATTATATAAAATTTCGAATAGAACGCTAATATATTATATAATTTTATTTTATAATTTTTAAAGAAATAATATAAATTAGAATAATATAACGTTATTATTAGTTAATTAAACGCGCTATAATACTTTTAAACTATTTTTTTTATTATTTTAAAAAAAATCTAAATATTTAAATAAATATATAAATATATTATAATATTATTAGTAACTTTAAATATAAATAAATAAACTAGAACTATTATATTATTAGATTTTATCTATAAAAAAAGAATTAATTAATAGTTTTTCTAGTAATTATATTCTATTATTAATAATTTATAATAGATAAAAAATTTAAATTATATTTATTAATTATTAAAACTATAATATATTATATTATTAGATTAAAAGCCTTTATATATCTATTATTTATTTTTCTAGCTTTTATATTACTAGCTATATTAGTTATAATAAATCTATTAAAATAATATTAAATTTTATTATTTAAAATATCTTTTTATTTATATAAAATAAATAAATAATTTAAATAATTTATTAAAGAATATTTTTTTTAAAAATCTATTTTTAAATTTTTATATATAATATATTAATAAAAACTTTTATTAAATTATTAAAAAATTTTAAATTATTAATAAATATTAATATATAACTAATATTATTAATAGTAATTTTAATAAGTTTAATAATTAGAATTTAAATTATTAATTATTTAATTAATTACCTTTTATATTAATTTAACTAATAGAATTTAATTCTAATAATTTATTTAATCTATTATTATAGGTATATTTTTTTAATCTAACGGTTAATATTTAATTTAATAGCTCTTTTATTTTTTTTTTATTTTTTTTATTAATTTCTATATCTAGTTATTTATAAACGCCTAATTATAATTATTTGTATCTATTAAACTCGCGAAATAATAGTAAATTTATTAATATTATATTTATTAATAAAAATACTATTAAATTAAAGGGTTTAAATTTTATAATTTTATTAATTCTAATTTTAAATATATTTAATAACTAAAAGTTATAGAGTTATTATATTAAAAAATTCCTACTAATTAATAAACTAGATAATATTTTTCAAAATCTATTTAATTATTATATACCTACTTTTTTATAATAACGCCGGAAAAAAAAATATAAAATTATTAAAGTAATTTATAAACTAAATTTTTAGATTTTTATAAAATATATAATTATTTTATTATAGATAATTATTAAATTTAAAACTAGCTTTAAATTATAAAAAACTATTAATTTAAAGTAAATCTAGATTTATTTTAATAATTTTCGATATTTATAATTTAAAAATATTAAAAAATATACAATAAAATTCTACTATTTAAATAATAAATTTATAGCTATAAAATTTATTTTTTTTAATTTAATATTTATTAATAAATTTTTTTTAGGCTATAAACCTAATTTTTTAATTTTTTATACTATATTTATTACTATTAATATTATTATATTTAAAAGCGGTATATATAATATTATTTTAAATAAAATAATTTATATAATTAAAAAAAATAATCGTTTTTAATAAATTAATATTTCCGCTAGTTTAATAGTAATAGCAGCTATTAGCGGCGAAAAATATATAATAGATTAATTTATTATTTATAAAAAACTAAAATATATAATTAAAAATTATTATAAAAACTATTTTAAATTCCGTTTAACATAATATAAAGGAGATTATAATAATTGAAATAGATATAAAAATAATTATAAAGGTTATAATAGCTATAATAATTATAATAAGATTAAAAATAGTAGTAAAAATAATAAAAATAAAAAGAAAATAATAAAAAGTATTATTATAATAATAATAATAATTTTTGTTTTAAATTTAAAAAAGATAAATAAAAAAATAATAAAAAAATTATTAAATTTTTAATAGATTTTATAAATAATTAAAAATTTAATAAGATTTATTTATAATATATTATTTTTTAAAAATACCTATTAAACGATTTTCTTCTATTAAAATAGATATAAATAATAGAATATTTTAGCGTTAAAAATAGCCTAATATATATAAATAGACTAAAACTTTAGTATATAATTAATAATAAACTAAAGCTAGTTATAATTAAAAATATTTAGTATATATTTAAATAAATAACTAATTTATTATTAATAAATTAATTTTAAAAAAAAGGTATTAAATTTAAATTACTAAATAAAAATTTTAATTTTAATTTTAAAATATTTAAAACTATATTAATTATCAATAAATATAATAAATACTATTTATTATATCTAGCTAAAATATTTTTATTAGAGCTATTAAAAGCTATAAATATATTTTTAATTGCTATTAATAAAAAAATTAAAAAAATCTAATATAATTATTTAGATTATATTAGTAATTAATATTTTTAAAAATTTATTAATTAATTAACCGATATTAATTTAGAAAAAATACCGGATAATTATATATATAAACTCTATACTATTAATAAATAATATAATTATTTTTATATTTCGTTAATTAAATCTAGTAAATTACTAATAAAATTAATTTATTCGAATACTAAAAATTTTAATTAAATATTTTTTTATTAATTTTCTATAATATATAATAATATAATCTATATATTAACCTTTTTAAATAATATAACTAAAATCTATAATAGATTTTAAAATAAAATTAAAAATATTAAAACTATTTATATTTATTAAAATAAATTTCGAATATTATATAAAATAGATTTCTATAAAATTAAATATTTTTAAAATAATAATAGTAGTAAATATAAAAATAGATTTTTTACTATTAATTTTAAAGAATATAATATATATTAAAAATATATTATTATTTTAAAATCTATAATAGAATAAAATTATTAAATATTTTAAATAAATAATTATATATAAAATTTATTTAAAATATATTACTAATAGTATAGATTTATAATACTAGCTTATTTTTATTAAAACTACTATTTTCTTTTATTTTCGATCGCTAAATAATAAATTTAATAATATAATATTATATTAAAAAATATATAAAATTCTATTAAATTTATTTAAATTTTATATTCTAGATTTAATTATATATTTTCTATATATATATTATTTACGCAAATTTAAATTTTATACTAAATACTATATTTATATAAACTTTTTTTTAAATTATATATATTTTTTAATTAAATTTAATAAATTTAATAATTTAAATAAAAATAATATTAAAAATAGTAATAATAAATTAGAATAATTTAAATTAATTTTTAAATACTAAAAGCGGCCTTAATATATAGATATTAAAGGATTAATTTTTAAATAAATATTATATATAAATTAAAAATCCGCGGTATATAACCGATTAATATTTTTATTATTAACGCTCGTCGATAAAATAAAAAACGGTTTTTAGGCGCCCCGGGCCAGCTAAAATTCTAGAGGCCAGAAATCTACAAACCAGGCCCTATAATATCTGGGGTTAACGCGTTGCCGCTCGAAGCCTGCTCGAGGCCGCTGGGGCCAATCTAAAAACGTTATAGGCGCCCCGGGCGTTCTATACGGCGGTTAGCGTTTATTAGTATAAAAAAAGATTTTAATAAAGACTATAATAATAGATTATAATAATAATAATATATTATATTTATTAACGTTTATAATAATCGGCCGAATTAATATATATATATATAATTTCGTTAAATTATTTAAAAAAAATATTTATATTTATTTAATATAAATATTTATAATATTAAAATTTTAATAAAATAATAATAAAGTAAAAGAACTTTTAAAAATTCGGATATAACGGATTTAGCGCTAGTTTATAACGCTAAAATTTTTTATTAATTTTATTAGTTTTTTTTTATTATTATTTTTTTTTTAATAATAAATTAGATTAGAGCTAGTCTCGGGCTAATTTATTATATATTTTAGCGCTAAAATTCAACTCGAGGCTATTAAAGTTAAAAAATTCACTAGTTATTCGCTCGAAGCTAAAAAATTAATTTTTTATTTTATCGACGCTATTACTATTTATATTAAATATATTATTAGAATTTTTTTTATATTATCGCTAATAATATAAGTATATTATAGTAAATAACTTATAATAAAAATAATTAGTTTATTTTAAAGCTATTTTATTAATATTTTAATTAATATTTTTAAAAACTATTTATAATTATATTTCTCTCGATTATTATTTAGATTATTAAATTTAATTATTTTTTTATTAGTTTTATTTAATAAAATAAACTTTAAAAGCGATTTTTTAAAATTTAAAATATATAAAAAAGCGATAATTAGATTATATACTAAATAATAGAAATAAATAATAAAAAAAAAACTAAAATTTTTAAAATATAATAATATATAGATAATATATATTAAATAATTATTATCTTTTATATATTTTATTTTTTCTAGCTATAAAATTTTTAAAATTAAATATAATCTACTCTTTTTATAATAGAATTCAAAAATAAAGGGTCCAGTTTATATAAAAAATTAATTTCTACCCGTTTATCTATTAGCAATAAAGTATTCTCGATAAACGAGAAAAATTAAATTCTAGTCAGATTTTATAGTTATAATAATTTAATTGATTTCGTGTATAATAATATATAAAATAGCTTATTTTAAAACGTTAAACGAGTATATTCTAACGGCGCAAAAATTTCGAAATTTAGATAAAAATTAGTGGTGTTATTAGTTATAAAAGATTTGCGCTGGCGATTTTTATTATACACTTGCTGAAAAAGCTTATAGGGCTGAAATAGCTGGTAGGGCTGAAAAGCCTTATAGGGCTGAAAAATCTAATAGGGCTAAAAAGCCTAATAAAATTGAAAAAAAAAATTTTTTTTAAAAAATAAAAAAACTTTAAAAAAATTATTTAAAAAGAAATAATTAATTTATTTAATTTTTTATTTATTAATTATATTTTTCTATTATTTAGTAGAAATTATTAAATTAAAAAAAAGTTATAATTTAATTAAAAAACTAAATAAATTAATTATTTCGAATTTTATAATTTTTAAAATTTTTAATTTTTTAAATTTTAAATAGAATTATTATTAAAATGAATATAAATTTTTAATAAATTTTTTTAAAAAAATTTCGGGCTCTTTTATATATATAATAATATTATATAATTTAAAATATAATAAATAATTTATAATTTTTTATAATAATTTAATATTAATTATAATAAAATTATTATATTAATAAAAAAACTAATAAGCTATAAAATAATTTTTATTATAATATTTACTCTAAATTTTAAAATTAACTAGATAAATATAAAAATAGATTTTTTATTTAATAAAATTAAGGAGGTTATATATATAAAATATTTCTATAATTTTAATAATTCTAGTTTTATTTATAAATTAAATAAAATTTTATATAAATTTAAATAAAGTTTTTAAATTTAATATAAATACTTTATTTATTTTTTTAAAATAATTAGTTTCTAATTTTTATTATTTAATTATAATATTTTTTATAACGAATATATTATTATTAGTATATATATAAATAATATTTTTATTTATAGCTATTATTTAAAAGTTAATTCTATTAAAAAGCGGTTTAATAATACCTTTTAAATTTTAAATCTAGGTTTTATTTACTATTATTTAGATATAAAAATTAATCGAAATTATAAAATTAATATTTTTTATTTTAATTAAACGGCCGATATTAAAAAAAATTTTAGCGATTATAAAATAATATAATATAAATTAGTTTATATACTAATAATAATTAATTACTATTAAATTCTTTTTATTAATTTATAATATAAATATTTAGTAAAACTAAAACGTTAATATTAAAATATAATAGATTTATTAATAAATATTATACTAGAAACTCGGTTTAATATTTTTTATATAATATTAATATTTAATTATTTTATATTAAATCTAATATAATTATATTTTATTACTATTTAACGAATTTTTTAGTATTTATAAAATACTAAAAATTTAGTTTTAATATATACTAGGGATCTGGAATAATTAAAAAACTGGACGAATTTAAATTAAACTAGTAATAATAATATAAAACGTTTTATATTTAGTTATATTTTTTATATTAATAATAAAATTATTAGCTAGTTATTTAAGTAATAAAATACTATAGTATTATTTTTTTATAAAGCTAAATATAAAAATTAAATATAAACTATTAAAAAAACGATTTAATTATAAAATCTATTTAATTAATTATCTATTAATAGTATAAATAATCTAAATTCGAAGCTAGTAATAATAATAATTTATAACGATAATTAAAAAGTTATTATTCTAGTAAAAGATTTTTAATTTTATAAATATATAAAATATATAAATATTAAAGTTAAATTTCTATATAAATAATTTAATAAAAATATAATAAATTTTATATTTATATTTATAAATAAATAGATTATTAATAAATTTATTAAAATTTTTCATAAACTAGCTTTTAAACGTTTTTATAATATATTAAACTTTTAATAACTAAAAAATTATATATTAATAACGCTAAAAATAAAATTTAAATAATTATTAATATATTATAAAATAAATTTTTAATTTATTTCTTTTTATTATTATTATCGAAACTTATTATAATTTTTTATTTTTAGATTATAAAAGCTTTATAATCTATTAAACTATAAAATAAATTTATTTTTATTATTAAATACTAGATATTATTTATTTTAGGCGCGTTATATATAATTTTAATATATTTTTAAATATAATTTATAAATATAATTTATTATAATATTATAAACGTTTTTATTTATAATATTACTAATTATTATCCGATTATTATTATATTTAGATAAGATATTTAGATATTTTATAGCTATAAATTTTTATTATTAAATTAAATATATATTATTTATATATAACGATTTATAATAAATAAAGAATATATAATATATAAAATCTGGTAGTAAATAGGTTAATTGCTAAATCTCTATAGAATCGCTGTAAAATCTATAAGAATGCTAAAATACGCTAGGCCTAATCCGGTAGTCCTACCAAGGTTTATATTCTTAATAGTAGAATTGTAATAGATACCTATAAAAAATATAAAAAGCAGCGCCTTTACTACTAGTAGCGCCGGCGAGATACTATAAAAATAATAGACGCTAAATATATATAATTTATATATATTCTATATTCTAGATTCTATATAACCTATAGTAATACTTTTAATAGGTACTTTAATAAAAATTTATTTATTTTCTATATATTATTCTCTTCTAATATATAGCTCGTATATATAATATATATACTAAATATATTATATATACTATATATACTATATATATTATATATACTATATATATCTAGTATAAAGGGGTATTTCAGCGAAAAAGGGGTATATAATAGCAAAATAAAAAGTATAGTATATATTTAATTTAAAAAAATAACTTTTAATTAATTAAATTTAATTATATTAATTAAAATTGAAATTTATATATTTAAATATTATATTCTAATTAATTAAAAACGAACTATATATTTAATATATACCTATTTAGAGCCGAATTTCGTAAAGAGTTGAGCTATTATTATATAGCGCCTATATAATAGTATATATAGTAGTATATATAGGTTTAAAAGAAATTTTTTATAGATTTTAATATATTTAATAGGTATAAGTAGTAAAATTTTTTATAATAATATAGTAGAGGTATATAGAGTTATTTATAAAGAATATAAAAGTATTAATAAAAGTACTAAAATATTTATAGTATATATAGGTAGAGAATTCTCGATATTTTAAATAGTTTTTTCTAGAGAATTTATATAAATTTTAAATAGTAAAGACGGTACTATTATTTATTATAAAATAAAAAATATTAGTAAAAAGCTTTTAAATAGCTTTTATATATAATACTATAAAATATATTTATATAATAAAGTATTTAAAAAGAATCTTTTTAAATACTACCTATATTAATAAAGAAAATAGTATTTAAATATAATTTATAGTTAGTTTATCTCTATAAAAGCTTTTTATTTAATTTTTTATATTTTAACTACCTATTACTTTTTTATACTCTTGTTATTCTTTTATTATTTTTATTACTAGAATTTTAAAAATAGTAGAGTATTAAGGCGAATAAAGGCGGTATATTTATTAAAAGTTATATATAGGCTTTTAACTAATAATTTCTAGCTTATAATTTTTATAATAAATTTTATTTTTAGTTTTTACTATTATTTTATTTTTAAAACTAGTAGAAATTATATTATTAAAGTTAAAAAACTAGTAAAACTATTAATAAAAATTTAACTTATTTATTTTATAATTTAATTCTTTTATACTAGTATTTAATATAGTTATAAAAAGAGATTTTATTCGAATAAGCGGTAAAAGTATAAAAGGTCTTATAAATAATTTAGTAGATAATTTAGTAGATAATTTAATAAATATTTTAATAAGTAATTTAATAGATAGGTAATTTAATAAAAAATCTATTAAAGAGGAACGCTAATAAATAATTAATATTTTTTAATAAAACAGGCGTGTTTTAGCGGAAATACTATACGGTAGCTAGGTACTTTTTAATAAAATAAGTATAAATTTAGTAAAATAGGTACTGGAAATATTTACTAGTAAATAACTAGTAGTTTTTATAGAATAACTGGGTACTATAAGGTAACTAGTACCGCCTAAACTATTAGATATTATAGGGTAGCTAGAATGCTTATATATAATAATATAAACTAGATTTATATATTAATTACTACTATTTATAACAAATAAAGAATATATAATATATAAAATCTAGTAGTAAATAAGTTAATTACTAAATTTTTATAAAATCGTTATAAAATTTATAAGAATACTAAAATACGTTAGACCTAATCTAGTAGTTCTACCGAGGTTTATATTCTTAATAGTAGAATTATAATAGATACCTATAAAAAATATAAAAAGCAGCGCTTTTATTACTAATAGCGCCGGCGAGGTACTATAGAAATAGTAGACGCTTAATATATATAATTTATATATATTTTATATTCTAGATTCTATATAACCTATAGTAGTACCTTTAATAGGTATTCTAATAAAAATTTATTTATTCTCTATATATTATTTTCTTTTAGTATATAGCTAGTATATATAGTATATATACTAAATATATTATATATATTATATATATTATATAAACTATATATACTATATATATCTAATATAGGAGGGTATTACGGCGAAAAAAAGGTATATAACGGCGAAATAAAAGATATAATATATATTTAATTTAAAAAAATAGCTTTTAATTAATTAAATTTAATTATATTAATTAAAATTTAAATTTGTATATTTAAATATTATATTTTAATTAACTAAAAACGAACTATATATTTAATATACGCCTATTTAGAGCCGAATTTTATAAAGAGCTAAACTATTATTATATAACGCCTATATAATAATATATATAATAGTATATATAAGTTTAAAAAAAATTTTTTATAGATTTTAATATATTTAATAAGTATAAATAATAAAATTTTTTTAAATAATATAATAAAAGTATATAAAGTTATTTATAAAAAATATAAAAATATTAATAAAAGTACTAAAATATTTACGGTATATATAGGTAAAGAATTCTCGGTATTTTAAATAGTTTTTTCTAAAAAATTCGTATAGATTTTAAATAGTAAAGACGGTATTATTATTTACTATAGAGTAAGAGATATTAATAAAAAGCTTTTAGATAGCTTTTATATATAATACTATAAAAAATATTTATATAGTAAAATATTTAAAGAAAATCTCTCTAAATACCGCCTATATTCGTGGAGAAAATAATACTTAAATATAATTTATAATTAGTTTATCTTTATAAAAGTCTTTTATTTAATTTTTTATATTTTAATTATTTATTATTTTTTTACGCTCTTATTATTCTTCTATTATTTTTACTATTAGAATTTTAAAAATAATAGAATATTAAAGCGAATAAAAGCGGTATATTTATTAAAAGTTATATATAGGCTTTTAACTAGTAATTTCTAGCTTATAATTTTTATAATAGATTTTATCCCTAGTTTCTATTACTACTTTACTTTTAAAACCGATAAAAATTATATTATTAGAATTAAAAAGCTAGTAAAGCTATTAGTAAAAGTTTAACCTATTTATTTTATAATTTAATTTCTTTATACTAATATTTAATATAGCTACAAGGAGAAATTTTATTTAAATAGGCGGTAAAAGTATAAAAAGTCTTATAAATAATTTAATAAATAATTTAATAGGTAATTTAATAGATATTTTAGTAAATAATTTAATAGGTAGATAGTTTAGTAAAAAATCTACTAGAAAGAAACGCTAATAAACAGCTGATATTTTTTAATAAAACAGGCGTGTTTTAGTAGAGATATTATATAGTAGCTAGGTACTTTTTAATAAAATAGATATAGATTTAATAAAATAGGTACTAGAGATATTTACTAGTAAATAGCTGGTAGTTCTTATAGAATAACTAGATACTATAGGGTAACTAGTACCGCCTAAACTGCTAGGTACTATAGGGTAGCTAGGGTGTCTATATATAATAATATAGGCTGGATCTGCGTATTAATTACTACTATTTATAACAAATAAAGAATATATAGTATATAAAATCTAGTAGTAAATAGGTTGATTATTAAATCTCTATAAAATCGCTATAAAATCTATAAAAATACTAAAATACGCTAGGCCTAATCTAGTAGTCCTGCCGAAGCTTATATTTTTAATAGTAGAATTGTAATACTATAACTATTATTATAAATTTATCGCTATTTATTTAAATATTAATATATAAAATTATTGTAAATTAATAAAAGTTTTATTTTTATATATTTTATAGATTTACTTTTATTTAAAATTCGCGAATTTAAATTTATAGTAAAATTTTATTTTTAAAATATATAAAAAAATATAAAAAAAATATATAATATTACTAGAAGTATATTATATTACTAAAAATATATTATATTACTAGAAATATAATATATTATTAAAAATATATTATATAATATTTTTTTTTTATAAATTATAAAAAAAGTTAGTAAAATATATTTAATAAATAATTTTTATTAAAATTAATAAAATAAATTTATAATAAATAAAATAAATATATATATAAATTGAATATATAATAAATTAGTACTAATATTATATAAAAATATACTATTATTATAAAAGATTTAATATTATAGAAATTTTATATTAATTATTTTATATTAAATTATTTTATATTAAAAAATCTATTAGAATTATTAAAATAACGAATTGATAAATTTATAGAAGCTTTATATTTCTAATTTTTTATTTAGTTTTTTTTACTTTTTTTTAATTTTTTACTTTTTTTTTTAAGTAACGTAATTATATATATATTTATATTTTTTTATAATTTTCTACTAAAATATTAGTAATATAGTATTTATATAAAATTATTGAAAGTATATATATAATATACCGCTAAATATATTAAAACGGGTACTTTTATAAAATTTTAATAGAATTTTATTTATTTAATCTGGTTAAACTAGTATAAAAATATTTTTAACTATTAGATTTATTTATATATAGAATAAATAAAATTTAGATTAATTAATTAAATAGTATTTTATATATATAATTTTAATACTAGTTTATAATTATTATATTTAAATTATAAAATTTTAAATTCTATTTAAAATTATTTTAACGAATATTATAAAAACTTTTTAATATATTTACAAATATTAGTATTAAATTTAATTTTATAATTAAAAATAAATAAATAATATTAAAATTAATTAAAATAAATAAAAAAAACGTATAAATAATAATAGAAATTAAATAATAAAATTTTTAATAAAAAAATTAATATAAAAAAAAATTCGGCTTTTAAATTTAATAAAAATAAATATTAAAAAATATATTTATTATAAATATTTTTTTTGATAAAAACGAATATTAAAAAATATATTCGCTAGAAATTTATTTTTTTAGAATATTTATATAGATTAAAACTATTTAATTTTTACTTTATATTAAAATAATATTAATTATTTATTATTTTAAAAAAATTCCTTGTTATATTTATATATAATAATTATATTATAAAAATTAAAAAATAGAATATTAAAATTAACGTTTAATCGCCGTTAAAAATAATAAATATATTTATAGATATAAAATAAATTAATTGAGTTTTTAATTAAAATAAAATTTTATTATAAAATTCTAAAATTATTTTATATTAATAGATTTATTATAATTATATTAATAATTTATTTATTATTTAAATTATTTGTTTTTAGTAAATAATATATTAAAATAAAATAAATAAAATTATATTTACTATTAAATATAAAATCTGGATTTAATTTAATTATACTCGAGTCGAATTTCAATTTTTAAAACCCGTATCGACTCGAATTCGATTCGAACCGATTTAATCCGATTTAACCAGTTTATTTATTATTTAAAATTATTTAAAATAAATAATATTTAAATAAAAATATAAAATAAAATCGAAATTATTAGAAATAAAATATTTTTTTTAAGATAAATAATAAAAAAGTTCGATATTAAAAATAATTAAAGTTTTTTTTATTTATTTATATATACTAATATAATTAAAAATAATCTAGTGTATTATAATATCAGCAAAAGCATTCGGGTAGCAGATACGATTTTTCGTCGCATCTACCGTATAATCTTATCTGCTTATATACGGGCAGGCTACCGATTTTAATAGGTTTAATAAATTTAATAGGCGTTTAATAGGCGTTTAATAAGCGTTTAATAGCTATTTTAAAAAACTTTTAAAATTTCTTCTAAATCCTAGCTATTACTAAAGCTATAATATTATATATATTATATATTATACTAGTATACTTTAGCTAAAAAACGCGCTAAACTAATTAGAAATTAACTAGCGTGGCTAGTTTAAGCGCTAGAGACTACCCGAATAATACGGGAGCTAAAAATAAGTTTATTTATAAGCTTTTTATATTTATATATATTTTTTATATTTTATTTATATTATTTAKCCTATTTTAATTTTTTATAAAAAATCCAGTTATTTTTTTACTAATCTGCAGCAGATTTACTGCAGAAGCTATAGATATAGCGGATCCGCGGTATCTGCTACTAATCCTGCGAAATAAAAATAGCTATCTAGAATTCCACTAAAAGTTTTGCTGATAAATATTATAAAATCGTTGTATAATTTTGGCTAAAATATTATATTATTATATTATATTAATAGAAAAAAAGATTTATATAATTAAAAGAATTTTTTTTAATATTTATAATTTTCTAAATATTAATAAATATATATATATTTTCTATAAATAAATTTATATATATAATTATAAAATATTATATTTTTTTTATATTTCTATATAGTTTTTTTATTATTATATTTTTTTTTTAATTTAATATTTTTTCTTTATTTAAAAAAAATTTAATTATATTATAAAATTATAATATAAAATAATAATAAAAAAACTATATTTATAATTAAATTATAGCTAGTAATAAATATATTTATATTATAAGAAAATAATATAAACGAATTTATTAACGATATTATAAATATTAAAATTTGTATTTTTAAAATAAAATAAACTTTAATTTATTAATAAAAAAAGCTTAAACTATTAAAAATTAAAAAAATTTAGAACTTTTAAAACAATATACTATTATATAATAATATTAAATTTTTAAAATTTTGATTAACGATTTTAAATATATTAAAAAATAAAAAATAAAGATAAAATCAAAATTAAAAATTTTTTAATTTTATTTAAAATAAAAATAAAAATTATAGAAAATATATAATATTTAAATATAAATTTAAATTTATTTTTTGAATATATTTAGTTATATATAAAATAAAGTTTTTTATAATTTTATTTTATATAAATTACTTTAATTATTATCTAATAAACTAATAAAATTATAATAAAAAAATTATATAAATATTAAATATAAAATAATCTAAAATAATAATTTAAAATTTTGATTAAATTAATTCAATTTTTAAATAATTTATAAATTTAATATAATAATATAATAATAATTTAACGCAAAATATTATAATAAATTAAATATTTCTTTATATTATATATTTAAAATAATTTTTACTAGATTATATTCGAATAAATATTTTAAAAAATATTTATTAAAATAATATCGCTGATAAAATATAAAAAAAATCTAATTTTTTAATAATATAATATCGAATATATATTATTTATAATAATATAAATATTTAAATTTTAAATTTTATAAACTAAATATTATATTAATAAAAATAAAATTTATTTAATATTATTATATTAATAATCGGCGCGAATATAATAATAATATATTATTAATAAAAATAGCTATTTTTTATATTTTTTATAAATATTTATTACAATTTTATTAAAGAATATAATAAAAAATATATATATTTTAATATTATTTTCGAATTGAATTTAACGCGATTAAATATTATTATATATTTTATAACTATTTTATTATAAATTAAAGGTAAAACTTTTAATTAATAAATTTATATATTATATATATTTTTTGTATTTTTATTATAAATTTATTATAAATATAAATTTCTATTATTTATTTAATTATATAAATTTCTAAAATTTATTATATTATAAAAAACTAATTAAATAGATTTATAAATAATAAAATATAAAATTTTTTAAATTATATTTAATTATTCAACTTTAAAAAATTATAATTAAAAAAAAAATTTTAATTATTATTCTATTATAATATTTTAAAATAATATTATAATAATTCTTATAATATTATATTAAAAATATTAATTAAATTTATTATTCAAATATAAAATATTATAAAAAAATAATTTTAAAAAAATAATTTTTATTTATTATTATTGAAAATCTATTTAAAAAACAAAAATATTAATTTTTAAATAGCGCGTTTAATTTTAATTTAATTTTAAAAATTTTTATATTATTAAAAAATATTAGTTTTAAATTTTAAAATAATTTATTATATATTTTTATAATTATTTGAAAAAATAATTTTTGTTAATTATAAATTTTATAGTTTTTATAGTTATTTTAATCGAATATAATCTATAAATAATTAGATTAATTAGTATTACTATTTAATTAATTTTAAAATTAGTCGATAATTTTATTAATTCTATTTATTTAGTGTATAGGTAAATTAATAGCGCAAATTTTTTATAATTAATAACGTTATTAATTTTAAATTAAATTTTAGAATTTTAATAATATTAAAATTTATAAATTTATTATTTTTAATTATTTTCTTTTATATATTATTATATATAAAATTAATTAAAATTAATAATAATATAATTTTATTAAAACTTAAACTTTTTTATTATTTAAAAATATTTTATTATTAATGAATAAAATTTTATCGAAAAAAACTCTATTTAACGGATTTCAAAAAAAAATATATTAGCGTATTTTTAATTTTGAAATAATTATAATAATTATAGAAAGCTAATATATATAATAAATATAACTTTTTAATAGCTCTAGTTTATATTAAAATCTAGCGCGCTAGTATTAGTTCCCGGCGCTGAAAATGCTAATAGAATTTTTTAAGATTTTTGAAATTTGCTAAAATTTATTTCAAATTTTAATCTATTTCGACGCGTATAAATAAACGGGTAAAAATCAATTTTTAATATAAACTAGATTTTAGTTTTAAAGTTATATTATAGCAAAAATATATTTAATTTAATTATTTTTTTTAAAATAAATAATCTAAAAAATTTATTAAATTTACAATTTTTTAATTAATATTATATAAATAATTAAAAACTATAAAACGAATTTTTTAATATTATAAAATTTTTAATTTTATTTAAATTATAATATTTTAATATATTTTTTTAAAAATTAAATTTAATTTTTTTTATTATTTTAATAAAATTAAATTTAGAAATTTAAATATAAAATTAAAAATAAAATTAATAAATTAATAAATAAATTATTTTCAAATTTATTTTTTTTAATAATAATTAAAATTTTTTAATAATTTTATATTTATTTATTAAAATAAATTATAAAAATTAATATAAATTTTCTTTAAAATATAATATTTGGATTTTTTTTTTATTTAATTTAATTTATTATATAATTAAATATTTTTTAATATTTTATAATATATTAATATAAATACTAAATAATTTAATTTTTATTATTTATTTTTTAAATTTTAAATAATATATATATAAATAATTTTTAAAATTATTACTAAAATTAAAAAAATAAAAAAATTAATAATTATAATTTCTTAAAAAATTTATATTAAATAAAATAAATTTTAAAATTTCGATTATAATATTAAATTATAAAAAAAATACAATAATTTTTTAAAATAATATTATTAAAATTAATAAAAAATTAATTTTATATTAAAAATAAATTGAATAAATATATAATAAATATAATTTATTTAAATTATTATTAAATATTATTTTAAAGTTATCGAAATAGAAAAGAATTTAATTATATATTCGATATTAAAAAATTGGATTTTAAAATAAAAAATAGTTTATAATAATATTAATAATTAACTATTAATATTATATCTATATTTAATCAAATTAATTGAACGAATCTGAACTTCAACGACGTTAGACTTTCTTGAATATCTGGAGAAACGGGATATAATCGGCCTGGGAGACACCGGCTTGGCGTAGATCGTAACCTGCTGAGTCAGCCAGCAATGTATGATCCTAAATTTTGTCTTCTCTTCTCACCACCACCACCACCATTTGACGTGATGACTTCAACCATCATGATCTCGCGGTGGTCCATCGCAGCTGATCGCATGCGCTTAATACCATACGATAACCTCATGTTCTCCCCTATCCCATGCTCTTCATCTACCTATGGACCTTGATCACCCATAAACCATCCCCAACCATCACAAACTACACCACGAAAACGAACCTTCACCACTACGCTCTCCCACGAGACAAGCTTTCCCTCCTATCAGATCGCGATTCCCATTCACACCTCAGCCCCTTCTTACTTCTCTCTTACTCCCAACCTCCGCACTGAACCCGCAACAAACAGTCCAGCAGCTTATACACAACTACAACCACCATGACCAATCCGCGCAAGTCGACAGCTCCTCCCAGCCAGCCCACGAGCATCCTTCATCACCCATAGGTCCTCCGCCCGTGCCCACCGGCCCTCGACTCCGACGCTCAACCAGAGTTCTGTCTCGTCCAGCGTCCGAGTCCTCTCACCAAAGTGAAGCTACCACTTCCGCCCCGAGGTCAACGTCGAAACGTGGTAACGCCAAGCATAAGAGAAACAAGTCGGAAATGATGGAGGACTCCGACGGACCCTCATCCTCTTCGAGAGCAACAGGCTTCTCAGACTCAACAAAATTTCAAGTCGAGCAGGCCCAAGGCGCCTTGGAATGCTGGCACTGTGGATCCAAATCGAGTCTAGAGATAGCTCATATAATCCCTGGCCGGGAACGCGAGGTTCGTCCACACTACTTGCCGTACTGTTCCATGACAGCGGCTAATAATGTTTACCTCCCAGTTTTACAACGATCTTCAAGACAAGAACCGGTTAAACCTCGAGGACATACATCACAAAGATAATGCCATCCAACTCTGCGTCGCGTGTCATCGCAATTACGACAATTCCTATCCAGCTTGGGTTTTCATACCCGTCGACATCGAATACTTCATCCGCTTCGAGAATGATGACTACTTGAGACGCACGCGTATTGCCCGCCCAGGGCAGAGCTTTCCAGCGCGCCAAGTTCCATCAGTACAGCAATATCTTCAAAGAGGAGGTCTATATCGCGCATACCTACAGAGGAATTACTTCTTCAGACATCCCGGTCTCGCGCATGTACTTAAGCCAGGTCCCAGTCCCGTCCAGCAAGGTCCGATGAGATGGCATGGTGACCCTCTGGCAGCGTTGAGTCGTGGAATCAAGATGATGGGTGTAGCGCCAAGCATCTTCTCTACGGACGTTCGTAATTCTCTCTTGAACTTGAGTGTTCTCTACGATACGCACGACGGCCCTCCATCTGCAGCTCCAGCGGAATCAGCGTCTTTTCGACCGGGTCCAGCTTCCGGTGACTCGAGCGATGGCGATCGCGAAGGTACGACGAAGAAGCCGAAAACCCCACAGCCAGATTTATCCCCAACAGCCACAGGCAATGGAAAGGAAGGAAAGGCGGACGGACCAAAGGCTTCCGACAAGAGTGGTTGCACCCAACATCAAATCCAGGCTGATTCGACCCAAGCTCAGATGTCAGCACTAAGACGATCTAGCCGCATTGAGAATCAGCGCCAACATCGAGCCACACTCACGCGTCGGAATGAGCAGGCTCGGATACGCCGACTGCTCGAAGACCCGCCGGACAAGCAGCTAAGACGGCAAATTACGGAGGGAATATGGAAATGGGGTCCGCTGTCTTCGAGCCACGAGGCGATGATGATGGCTAAGAAACGCAAGGGCAAGCGCAAGAGTCCATTGAGCACCAAACAATATCAACGCTTGTATGGGCTCTTGTCTCCCAATACATCGAGCCGTGCGTGAAAGAGTAGGTCAATGCGCGACTATCGGACTTCGACAATCTTCATCGAAGTTCGTCTTCCTCCAATCAATTCTGCCCGAATGATACACACATGAACATAGGACCAAAGGTGTGCTTTTCGAATCATTGCTGGTCTCATGAATTCTTATGAATCTACCTTCCCTTATAAACCACAATTCTGTTTTGCATGTTTTCAGCGAGGCGTTGGCGGCACTGGCTATTGGCCTAGGTTGGTCTTTCAGAGCCGGCGAGATTGAGGCCGACTGTTTCTTTCTATCGTGTACATAAGTGACACTCCAGCGGCATAAGATACCCCAGGTCCAGGTTTCTAGAGGGAGTGGGAGTTCCGAATGCATCTTATTACTCTTTGCGCTTGCTGGAATTTGGGATGGAGTGTCACTGGTACCAATACCTCTAGTGATTAGTATCAGACTTGTCGACTCCTCTCCTTGGCCGATTCATCTCGCGATGGCTACAGTATCCCGCACGCCTACTATATCACCGCATAATCCCTTTTACCCTCCTAGATCGCTGGGCCCCACGTCGCCCTCCTTGCTTGCTCCAGCGAATTCCAGCCTTGCTCTCTTGAGCTGCACGCGACTGTAAAAAAGAGAAATCTTAGCTCTCTCGGTATTTGTAACTGCAGTGGTTGTCTGTCGAGAACGCCCAGGTTTATCGCCCAAACCTCTAACTCCAGTTCCAGTGACCTAGCCTTCAAGCACGTCTAGCATGCTGTTCCCGCTGAGCTGGCGGAGTCTCACGTTCTATACGATTCTTTCTCTGTAAAGACAATAACTCGCTGCACGTCGTGGCAACCAATCCTCAACTCGCCGTGCCTGCTCGCTCCCTGGCGACCACTGTGTGCTCCATATCAAGTTCCCAGCGTAAGTATGATGGCGGTATATCATCCACGTATGCTACTACTAGGAAGCTTGCCTCTTCAATAAAGGTCAATGTTTCGGACTAGGCGCGATACTATCTATATACAGATAGTACTAAGAAGTACGGATCATAGAGCAGTCTTCCAGTATATACATTCTCTTCGTGTGCAATTCGGCCGGGTGAAATAGGCCAACAGGCTCGAAAACTTAGCTTATACGTATAGATTGGGGTTGAAGTAGAGGCGGTGGTTGGAGAGTACTGGTACGCGATATAGCGTTTGGCTAAGTTCTTCGTTGGCATCGTATTGGTTTTCCAAGCTGATAATGTCAAAAGAAGTACTTGAAAGCAATTCTATAGGGAGATAATAGAAAGCAATTGAGTATAGCAGATTCAAAAAGAAGTGGAAACTATCTCTACCCTTAGTCCGCTGGCAGGACGGCGCTTGCAATCACCCAGGTGTAACCGTATTGCAGGGACAAATCGCCTTTACTAACTATTTGATGGGTTCAGGCCAAATGGCTTGTACCTGTTGGATTTTCTGTTGTAACTGATCAAGCCCGCCTTCTGAGATGGATTAATCATTGGTGATCTTAGTTGACGTTGAAGCGCTTTACACACCATAAAACGCTGCGCATAGTAGTGAATCCACTCGATACGATTATACCTATTCGAAGGCAATTCCGGGAGACAATCTTCGAGGTCCTCAGTTAATAAGTCTGTCTTATCGGGAGCATCTAATTCGTGCGAAAGTTGCCAAAGTTGACCACGCATGGCATAATTCTCAGGCAAGTCGCACGTCCCGGGCTCCTCTGCTTGACTTGTGGCTTGATTAAGACATAAGCATACAGTATGCTACTGGATATGGTCTTCTCTACTTCGAAAGACTTTAGGGATATCGATGAGATGTGCAATACAGCCAAACCAGGTATATACGAAGGAGCAGACGTTGAAAATAAGCCATAAGCCAGCTATATATTAGTGACTCAACTCCGACCATTCAACCGGTTCGAAATCAACGAATTCCTCGTCCTTGGAATCCAAAATATCCCGCCCACAGACCCACGAGAACAATTGGGGATGTCGCACCGCCAAAGGATCATTCTCCGACCACTTCAAATGCTGTTCCCATGTACCAAGTGGATCTGACCGCAGTCGTTCGCGCAAGAGGGTGCCGTCGCGAAGTTGCTTGAAGCGTTTGAATTCCGCTCGATTGCGACATTGGCTGGAGGCACAAATCTTCCAGGATCGAGACGAGATAATTTGCTCGTTCTTCTGAGATTTGTCTGAGGCGGATGAAGCCAAGGGAGATAATGGGAGTATAGGGCATGTGCATTGCTTCTCTTTACCTAGGAGAAAGGGTTCAAGTGGCCCGGGTGCTTTCTTGCGGGGGCTGTCCTGTTTGGTAGGGCTTTTCCTCTTGCTTGGACTAGGTTGTCGTCCTAGCAGGGCAAAACGTTCTGCACACCATTCTCCATCTGCCTTGGTTCCATCAATCGAGGTCTCTTCCCCAATACCCATCTCAAGACCAAGCAGGTATCTATCGACTCCGGACCTTAGGAATTGACCAAGCTTTGGAAAGATAGCTCGAGCGAAAGCAGCCAATAGGTACTCAGACTTTACTCCAAGAAGGGGCCGAATCTCTCTTTAATAATAGAGGGATGCGAGCTCAATGGAGCCGTCAAGGGTATAGTATACCCACTGCTGGTCGTTGGGCAAAATGGCCCATTGGAAGAGCTCATGCGCATCGTGCAGATTACGTCGTAGTAGTATCTGGTTACCGGTACTATTGACTGAGGTAATATCTGTGCTGTAGAAGAATATATCATTGTGCTGGAATCAGGCATTCTCCTTGACTGGAATGATATGCGCAGTCTCACCATTCTCTGCGGAGCCCGTAACACGACAAGTCGCATCCCGTGCCTTGACTGCGGCGGATACATCCGATAGTCTGACCATTGGACCTGCGGATTCGGTAGGAGGCCACCAAGGGGGAAGATTATCGTGCGGGAAAGGCCAGACTGCGAACTCAGGATAGATAGGGTACGGTTGGTCGATACAGGAGCAGGTTGCCAGGGAGGAATGGGGGTGGAAGAAGAAGTCACTGCCGATAAGAACGTCGTTGAGTCCCTCTGTCACTGATGGTCCTGTAATCTCACGCGAAAGATATCCATCCCAAGTATTGCTCGCAATAAGGCCGCAAGCAGTTAAAGCTAAGGATTTCCGGATGCCGCCCTGTGCATGGTCGTACGCATTAAACATAAAGAGGATATTTTTAAAGCCAGCGTAACCTGGATGACGAATGCGGACGTAAAAGTTGCGAGCAAGATCACTAATGATCTTCACATTAGCAATCATTTATAATACCAGAGCTGGGAGTAATTGACTCTCTCCAATTGCGCCCAGTTATATCAAAGACAGGCTGTACCTCGTTCCAGTCCATCGAGTCAGCAGGAGAGTAGGGTTTATCTATTCTACGACTCGCGCAATCCAAAAAGTGGAAAGACTTCGCGTGATATACAATAAGTTGTAAAGGATGCAAAGCAAAAGAAAACAAGAGACGGTCGAACGTAAACAGTTGTATGCGGCTCTGCGGGATGACGTCACGACGATTTCTGTCGGTGGGTAGACCCCTGAAAAACTTTGTAGCACTCGTGCAAAGCAGCTCGGTATTTGTGATGACAATTTACGGGATCGCACTCTCTGGTGCTATAGCTGTTACACGGCTGGTTGGATTAACCGCCTAAAGGACTCGAAGTGTTTCAGAATGCCATCCCATCTCAATTACTGTCAGCTTTCCTAAAAGCACGTCATCTATGAATACGTGGCGTGAAGGTCATTTTCTCTTATGGATGTAATCTGTATGCAAACATCTCGACTATCCTGACATGCCCAGCATCCTATAATCAACGGTCTGCGAGTACATTGCCCAGCAAACTTCCCCGCCACCTTGTGTCGAGTCATTTCCCGCACGATTTTGTCCACCCACACCAAGTTTCCCTTGCTTCATCAGTTCTTCTTCACCAAGTATCCAGAGCATTCGTTCCACCTCCCACGTGCCTTTTTCCATGCTTTCAACCAGGTCACCAAAGATCCGGACGTCGGATGCTGATTGTGCTGATTGCTGTTAGGTCAGGATATACAACCTCGGCCGGGCTTAGCTGTTTTTGAGCTGTCGAACTGGCTTCACCGCCACCAACTGATTGATTTTCGGCCATAGTGGGCTCCGTGAGTAGTTCTTCAGCTAAGCCCTTTCCATCGTCGCAGCACTCATAAATGGCCAACGCATTTTCTTTGTCTTGTAATGGATTCAAAGATATGCGCAGTGGATTTTGGGGTAGTCTCGAGATTGGATACTATAGCTATTGGGAGCTATGCAGGTACTGGTCGGGTACATTGAGATGTCGATGTTGGTGAGTGCAGGTGCGTCGGGGGCGGGGACGGCGTTGCCGTAGGCAAGGAGGGAGAAGAGGGGGAGGTGCAGAGGTGCTTCCCAGTCCAAAGGATCTTCAGCATTGACTGCGCCGAACAGCTCTATTCGAGCTTTCCATGTGGCGAATGGCGTTGTGGGGGGCCTTTTGGCAGGAGTTGTATGGCGGCCCGTTCTTCAAGTGTACTGCCAACCCATTTTCTTTGTCTTGTAATGGATTCAAAGATATGCGCAGTCGGTCTTGTATCTCTTCGTGTAGAGGTGCTTCCCAGTCCAAAGGATATTCACCATCGACTGCGCCGAACAGCGTTATTCGAGCTTTCTTGTGGCGTACGTGTACTGAGCCGTCAAAGCGGATACCCTCGCGAATTCCACGATGCGAATGGCGTTGTGCGGAGCCTTTTGGCATCGAACGCTACCGATCGTACGCAGGTGTGGGGCGGCCCGTTCTTTAAGTGCACTGCCAACCCATTTTCTTTGTCTGGTGGTAGGTTCGTAGAGACGGGCAGTCGGTCTTGTATCTCTTACTCGTGCAGAGATGCTTCCCAGTCCGAAGGATGTTCATCATTGGCCGCGTCGAACAGCTTTGTTCGAGCTTTCCTTGTTGTGAATGGCGTTGTGCGGATCCTTTTGGCATTGGCCTTTGATGAGCTCGGTGACTTGACTATTACAAACTGATTATCATACGGATATGCACTCTCAGCATCTGAATGGCCGCTGTAGACGTATATAAGGAGAGAATGATCACCATGATGCGCCGTGACGAATTGGGCTAGACGGCCTATCTGGAGAATACCTGCCCTAACTCTCGTTCTAGTAGAACAACGTTCATATCTGATTGAATTCCGGCTATGGTGGACGCCTTGGGTTACTGTTCGGCTAGGGCCTTTCTGTCGTGGCAGCACTTATTATTGGCTAACGCATTCTCTTTGTCCAGTCCACCATCTGCCGCGTCAAACAGCGCATTTCCAGAGGTCTCTGTGGCGAAGGGACTAGGACGGGGCCTTTTGGCATTGGCCTTTGAAGAGCTCGGTGTACTCGGAAGATTGAGAGCCTGTCCGGCGTCTTGAAAAAGAGTTTGACATTCTGTCATGATGGCTGAATCCAGGAGAGCATCGTAATAGATGGTGTACCCTCTTCTTCCCACTGTTCCGGGTTACTTTGTCTCTTCGAGGTATTTCTGAGTGTAGGAGCGAGCGGCCTTCCTTCACAGTTACGAGCCTTGTCCAAATGTGGGGTGGAGTGATCGCTCCAAATGTGGGATGGAGTGATCGCTCATGCTAACAGAGCTTGTCCCTATATGAGGACGTTAGTACATGTTACAGAAGACTTAAGAATCCATACCGAGTATCAAGGATGGCCAAATTCTCAAACGTTGTTTCGGAGGTAGACTTGTTTAATGTGTTAATAAACTGTCGGGAAGATTAAGAGAATCGTTGATGTTATAATACGAAGAGAGGCACTCGCGACCCGTAATAAATGAATGCACGATCCGTGGAATACGAGATTGCCACGACAACAACGGCCACAGCTTCTACGCGCTGTAACGTATTCGATTTTTATTCGATTTCATCAATTTTTGGAGTATTAGACTGCGCTTAGGAAGCGCTTCAAACAGAGCTACTTCGCAATCTACTGTGCAAATTACTGGTTGTGTTATTCAACTGCAAGAAATCTAGCTGTTTTGGTGGTTGAAGCACGAAAATGCGCTAGGCTCAAATAGGCAGTTAGGGTCTACAGAAAATGTTTATACTCATTTGGGGTCGGGAAGCAGATAAAAGACGTTTTCCAATTTATGCAAAAAAAATTGGAAATGTGAGAGCACTTCTATATTCATGAATCTGCCCCTAACCTGTCTCCCAAAGGCTGCTTAGGTCTCGGATTTAGCGGTCGTCGTAGGCTCTTATATTCCGAATTTGCTTTTGCACCAAGAAGTATATGACGCCGCCAGTCTTGGTATAGAGAAAATTCAACGGTGTATCGCATAGCTTTGCTCGACCTCAGACAAATAAAGGAACTTTGAAAAGACAGAAATTTAGGTCCGGCGACTTGGTCTTGACCACCTCGAGGCTCCTCCGACCTGAATCGTCTTCCACTTGAGTTGATAGCTTTCATGAAATATCCAGGGCCTCTCGTCCCAGTCATCGAAGAGATTCAAGCTCAAATCCCTCACCTCAACATCCCCGATACCACTCTCATCTGCGTGTTCCAGGTGTTCCATCAGATCACGCCACGGCTCTGGAAGCTGCATTTCCAGGATTGTGATATTCTTGATCACGTCTTCGATATCATCATCGTCCAATAGGTCGTGCCAGATGCTGTATATATTGTCATGATCCAGGATTATTTTGGCACTTTGGTGGCTTCGTATTCTACGGGCAGCGTAGATTAGGCGCAACCAGAGAATTTCCGTCCGCAGGACCCATCGTCGCTGGTCGGATGTTATCGGCGTTTCATCAGATCGTATCGACTGCAAGCCTTCTGCCCAGGTTTCGATTTTTTTCTCAACGGAGGTTCTACCCTTGTTGTCGATTCTATCCTGATTCCGGCTTCTTGAACGCTCGGGTTCCATTTCGACGTCAACTTTGATTTCACCATAGCGACGAACCGTACCGGCTCGCCAACGACGGTCGATTATACGTGAGAATACTGTGCTAGGACGTTCCTGTGCGGCCTGTGGAGTGTTCTTAGACCTGGAGGATGAGGCTGCAGGTGTCAGCGAGGTGCTTTGCTGACCATTTGGCGTTTGAGATCGCAGTAGCAGAGTAGATTCTAACGTTTCATCAACGCTCTCATCTATCGACACGGTATTATTTTGATTGCTCAGCGCTTGTATTAGCTGTGATCGTCGAGGTTCCTGATGGGTCGGGGTACTACTACGGCGCTCTCCTACGTCCTGCTGGACTGGAACTATTGACGAGTCATTCCATTGACCGTTCAGCGTCTGGGCTGACGGTAGAGGCGGAGGTGCCGGTGAAGAATCTGTACTCATGTTCAGAAAGTCTGTCTTGCAGAAAGGACAGGATGGAAACCTTGAAGGGTCATGTGTCGAAACCAAATAAATCAGGTATGTATGACCCAAGACATGGCCGCAACTTAATCGCAGTGGAGTTTCCAAGCCCATCTTCCGGCCATACTTCTGATAACGAAGCGAGCGTTCCGTCGTGTTGCTGAGCTCATCGATATCTAAATAAGTACTGTTAGCCTGCAACATCGGCGGCAGCAGCAACGAATTTTGAGTAGTAGGCATCGTTACGAGATATATCGTTTTAGCCGATTTCTGTCTAGCGATATTGCACTCGACGAGTTCGCTGGCTTTCAAGGTTGTACGAAACGTGAGATCGAGGATAGAATAGTAAACGAGATTGAAGTTCGAAGGGTTTAAATATATTCACCCTCGGGAAGTATTGGAGTGGAGTCTTGGTCCATTTCTTTATCCGACCTCAGCTATTACACTTTTTATTGTATACAAGAATCTGTTTGTATTGACCTCTTTATCCAATCCTTTGAAGATCTAAAATGTTCCACTCTTGAACCAAGGATCCTGCTTGAAAGAATTTAGTGTATATATTTCTTTATCTGATCATCTATACCATTTTTTTAGTAGATTCAGCAAACAAAGGGTCCAGCTTACGTAAATAATTCTTTTACCCGTTTATCTATTGATAATAAGCTGCGTTCGGTAAGCCAGATTTGTAGTCAATATATCGTGGAAAATTCTACGCTCGAGTATATGTGACTGCATTCAACAGGCAAGATTTAATTCGATTATATTAGCTAAACTTGGCAGGACAGGAAGCATAAATTATAATAATATATGGGATATCTATTCAACGGAAAACAAAAGTTCATCGATCAATTCAGCTTGGGTTTCCATGTCAAAGCCCGCCTCAACGTTCACCGTAGCCACCAGCGCGTATCTTCCACCACGATCAATCTATACCTTTCAGTGTCTTCGCTGCCGCTTGACTCTACCAGATCCAAATCTAGTGCTTGGAGTAGGACTACTACTACCACCACTTACCTGCGAGGGTGGGTGTGTTCGAGAGCTCCGCTGGCTGGCCGACTCCGAGCGCAATGTAGGACCCTCGGACTCTGACCGGGACGAGCTGCCGTCTTCAGCGGAGGAAGAAACAGCATCATCAACTGGTTCACCGCGTTCGTCGTTGTCATCCGGTTCAGCATCGTAGATTGCGCCAAGATCAACCGATACCCTTTCCCTCGTTGCAGGCGGCGTCATCATCGCCCCCTGCCCCTCCCGCGGCAAAGGTGTACTAGGCAGCGCCCCCGTCATCTCCGGTACCAGAATTTCGTGTGGCTTACGATATCCGAAGATCCCTACCAAACCCATTTGATTGTCCTGACATGCTTGCTTGATCTGGTCATCGCCCCTTTTTATGGAATTGGCGAATAATTGGCACCGTTTGTCGAGGGAACCCTCGGACCAGAGGGGTTGGACGTAATTATAGGAAATCACGAGGCTGATATCGCGGATGGAAGGGTGACGATGAACAAAGGCAGGGATTGTTCGAGCAAGGAGGGAGGTGGGGGTCCTGATAAGTCTGTTCGAAGTTTGCAAAAATCAGTTCAACTATATCTACCGGTAAAGAGGAGTGAGAACGAAACAGACTGAGATGCGAGAATATGGGGACATACGGGCGATTCCTGGCAAGGGCGATTAAACCCCAATGAGCCTTCAAAACCGCAACTCGGCTGCCGATATCGATGGCGTACTTCCAGAGTTTGTCACTCTTGACGTCCATACCGAGAAATGGCGCGATAGCAAGTTTAAGTCTACCAACACTCTTCCTTCCTGGCGGACGACTCATCCTTTGACTGTCCTCAACCAAACGTTGGATGTACTTCCTCTCCGTCGCGAACTCGGGCTCCTCCGATTGGTAGACCTTCTGGAGGTAGCACCAATGTACATAGAGCTCCATAGCGGCCAGTCTGAATTTAGTCGTTTGCCAGAACTTATTTCCAAGGGAGCGTATCGACCGTGTATTATTCCATCGGTCTCGAAGACGTTCAATAATCGCAGGAGGGTCGTCGGCGGGGAAGTGTTTGCCGGACAGGCTGTAGCCCTGTATAGGTTCGTGGTAGATATCTCTAGGGATATTTGAGACCGAGGTACGGTCGAAAAGGTAAGCCATACTTATGCCAAGCTCTTTGTATCGCGAGATATCGAACCACGAAGCGACTAGTTCTAATAGAGCTTGAACCTGGTCATTGGTTACCCTCTCTTGACTCTGGCTTTGCGGAAGTTGAAGGATTTCATGCAATGTAGCGCGGAAATGCGGCTCATTGGTCCAAACACTAAGGCGGATTGGTTGAGGGTCGACATCATCGTGTTCCAAATTGCGCAAAGGAGAGTCCTCATGTGTAGGATGATTGGCTTCTGGTTGTACCAACTGGCCAGCTCCCCGACTTCCCGCGGTGTTTTCCCCCAACCTGTCAACCATTGGTATATCATTCCCATCTGTTGCATTCTCCGTAATGTCGATATCTTCGTTGCTCCCGCCATGAACCTCGCTTTCCCTTTCCCGCCCTTCCTCGCTCACCTCGTCTGTAGCAGTCGAAGGCGTGGGACGCGGATGGGAATTGTGTGGGTCTGGGCTTGCTGATGGTGCTTGCGATGGCAGATCGTCATGGTCAGGGTCCATTACATCGGCTTCAACATTGTTGCTTCCTGCAGGCGATGCAAGGCTACTGGGAGATCGAGATTGTGAGCTTGATTGCTCTTCGGAAGCATCACTAACGCGAGAGCGATAATCTTGAAAGCCTCCCATGGCATGATCTGTCGATGTGTTGATAAGCACTGTGGGATCTGACGGTAATACTGGTGAATCTTGCGATGGTAGAAGCCTGTCTCGTTCCGCTTGCTCTCGTTCCTGTTGTTCCCGCACTTCTCGTTCCGCTTGCTCCCGTTCCGCTTGCTCACGATCCGCTTGCTCACGATCCGCTTGCTCTCGCTCCTGTTGTTCCCGCACTTCTCGTTCCTCCTCCTCGTCTTCATCCTCCTCGTCTTCCTCATCCTCATCTTCCTCATCCTCGTCTTCCTGCTCCTCTTGTTCCCGCTCAGCTTGCTCTTGCTCCAGTCGCTGCCTTTCACGCCGTGCTTGCTCTTGAAGATCTCGACGCCCCCGTCGAATTCTTTTGGCCGCCTCGAGCACCGTACTGGAACGCCGATCGAGCATCTGTTCGTCATTATGTATGTACTCTTGGAGCCAGTCGAGCATCTAAACCCCAAGCACCAAGTTAGTCAAGGCAATGGGAGAGAGAGTAATAGAATCGACGAACTATGACCGCTTCTTGCTGTGGCGACTCATGACTAAGAGCCTGGAGAAATGCTGCACCTGCAGCAGCGGTAAGGGTACGTCGACCTCGGGGCGGCATATCTTGAGGACCAGGCAGAAAAAAGCAGAAAGTGTTGCTAGAATTCCAAGCGAGCGTAAACAGACAGAAGCAAACGAGAGTGTTACTGAGCAGGCGCTGGATGATGCAGAGATTTGACGATCCAACGGCTTGTCTTCATCTTTGGGCTTCTGGAGAAGGAGAGGGAGAGAGAGACGGGTTTGTAGAAGTACATTGATCGATTACAGATATTATTAAAACTCTGTGATGGCGGAATATCCCCAGTAGATATCGGAGGTCTACTATACTTAGGTTCTTCCCATTAAGGCCCAATGGAGTGATTCATCGTCAGGGAAACAGCGGTCGTAGCAGTATCCGAGACCGAGCCGTAAGTAGGGAGCGACGGTGGCGTCTGAATCGGATCGAAATGAGGCCAGCGGGATCGAAGGCCCTACAAGCTGATCCATAATCTCGGGAATGGCTGTCCTGGCAACCAAGTATATATGCTCAAGATGATCTTGAGAGGGCCTCGAAAACTGATGGAGATGGGTAATGATTTGGTTAGTGTTCACCGCTTATGACCGCGTAAAGCATACTCGTTAAGAAATTCATGGAGGATCAAAAGGAAGTAGGTTTAGGCCTGACCCGGGATATCACGTGAGCACAGGCCGTCGACGGCCTGTGCTCACGTGATATCCCGGGTCAGGCCTTTGCAGGGCAAGGGCATACTGTAGCTGCTAGAATCGCCCGCCCAAGCGCCTGCCGTAGGCCCTCACATTTGGCGCTTGCAAAACCCTAGAGACTGCTTGGCATCGAGAATAACAACACCAACACACCCATTTTAGTAGTAAAATAATTCATTTCTCTAGCTAGTATTACTAGATCGCCTATTATAGTAATTTTAAAGCCGTATATATATACTATATATAGAATTTCTAGTATAGCTTTTCCTAAATTCTATTATATTACTTAAATATATACTAATATTAATTTATAGCTCTATTAACCTTTATTATAATTTATTTTTTATAATTATTTTTTAATTAAATTTATATTTTTAAAATTTTATTTAAATTTTATCTATAAATCTATTCTATATATATAAAAGAAATCTAACCGGTAAAAAAATATTCGAGGGGGTTAAACTTTTATTTATTTTTTAACCTAATTATTAATTTAAAAGCTAAAAAAAAGTAAAAATATAAATAAAATAATTATCTATCTATTTTTTAATAATAATATTCTATTTTTTTTTAAAAAAAAGAAAAAAAATTTTATATACTAAATAATATTTAAAAAATTAAACTATAAAGCTATTATTAAAAATATATTAGCTATAATATAATAAATAAAAATATTTAGTTTATATTATAAGCTTTTTTTTAAATTAAATAATAGTAGTTTTATTATAAATATTTTATTATAGCTTTAAATTAAATTATAATATTAAAAATTACTATATAAACTTATATTTATAAAGTTTTATTTAAATTTTATTTATAAATTTATACTATATATATAAAAGAAACCCGATTAGTAAAAGAATATTTAAAGGAATTAAATCTTTATTTATATATTTTTTCTTCGATTAAATTATCGATTTAAAATTTAATTAAAAGGGGAAATAGAAATTTAATAATTATTTATTTATTTTTTAATAATAGCGTTCTATTTTTTTTTAAAAAATAATAATAAAGGATTTTATATATTAAATAATATTTAAAAAATTAGATTACGCGGCTATTAATAAAAATATATTAGCTATAATATAATATATAAAAATAATTTTAATTAATACCGCGCTAGATTTAAATTAAATTATAATAATATTATTATTAATATTCTATTATAGTTTTAAATTAAATTATAATATTTTTATTTATAAAATTATTCTATATTTATAAAATAAATCCGGCCGGTTAAAAAGAAATATTTAAAAAGTTTAAACTTTTATTTATATATATTATAATATATTTAATTTTTATTTTACTAGAATAGATTTATTATATAAAATAAATAATATATAATAAAAGTAAACGCGTTTAAAGAAATATACTCGCTTTTATATTAAATACTACTTAAAAAATTATATTATTAAACTATATAGTTATATTAATAATATAATATTAATTAAAATATAATATATAAATATAAATTTATATTATATTTATTATTTTTATTTATATTATTATTATTAATTATATCCTATAATAGCTTTAAATTAAATTATATTTTTAATAGTAGCTATATCGCGAAATATATAAATCTATTTTAAATAATTAATATATAATAATAACGGTTAAAATAATATAATAACCTTTATAATCGAATAGTAAAATATATATATATTAATATATAAGGCTCGAGTTCGATTTTCGATAAATATTATTGTATTAAATATTACTCGAAATAATTTAAGTAATATTTAATACTAATAATAGTAATATTTTTTTTTTTTTTACTCCGCTTTTTCCTTTAAAATATTATAGTAGAAAGCGACTATAATAATTTAAAAAATAATAATTTAAAGTTAATATACACGATTATAATAATTTAAAAAGTAGTAATTTAAAATTAATATATATATAAATATAGATCCCGAATAATAATAGTATTTCTATAAAATAATTAATATATTTTACTAATATATAAATAAAAAGCTAAATATTACTATATAAAATATTATATAAAGCCGAATAAATAAAAAAAATATATTTAAATACTATAAAATTCTATATAATAAAGCTAAAAATAAATAATAAATAATAAAAAATAGAATAATAAATAATAGTAAGTGGATTATTAAATAAAATCTAAAGATTTTATAAAAAAATAGAAAAACTTCGGATATTATATTTAAATAAAAAGAAATTTATTTTATATAAATAATTTAATTAATTTAAATTTTATTTTAA
The DNA here is from genome assembly GCA_000442125.1 of Opeltia flavorubescens. NCBI lineage: Eukaryota > Fungi > Ascomycota > Lecanoromycetes > Teloschistales > Teloschistaceae > Opeltia > Opeltia flavorubescens. Next base: position 469,442 of record KE546985.1, read on the forward strand.
TTATTAGTTTTAAAAAATCTCTATTTATATATAAATAAAAAATAGTATAATAATAAAAAAAAGTATTAAAAAAAAATTTAGTATTAAATAATATTAAAATATTTATTTATTTTTATATAAATTATAATTCGATTAATATTTAATTAAAATATATAATTTAAAATATATTTAAATATTTAAATTTAATACTATAAAATTTATAAATAATATTTTTTATTTAAAAAGTAATTTATAAATTAAAATAGCTATATATTATAAAATCTTTAAAAAAATCTAAAAATTTTTATTATTTATTTAATTTAAATATTCTTATAAAGCTTTATATATATTAAATTAAAAAATATTTTTATAATAGAATTTTATACTATATATAAATAATTATAATCTATAATTTATAAAATTTATAAAGCTAATTAAATATTATAAATTAAATTAAAAATTATTTAATTTAATTTAATATTAATATATTAATAGTTTTTAAAATAAAAATTTAAAAATATAATTATAGAATTTAATAGTTTTTAATACTATTTTTTTTTTTTATTATATTTTTTTTTTATTTCTTTTATCTTTATATTTATAACTATTAATAAATTACTTTTAAATTAATTTTAAGCCGTTTTTTTATTTAATTATAAAATTACCTAATTTCTTTTATTATAATTTATTAGACTTAAAACTTTATAAATACTATAAATTTTACTTCTATAATTTCTAATATTACTTTTAGTTTATTTATTAAAAGTATTCGTTTATAAACGCCTATTAAAAGAATTTAATTTTTAAAATCGATTATATTAGTAAAAATACAAGCAATTTATTATAAAAGCACTAAATTAGTTCGCGATAAACGCTCGAAAACGTTTATAAGCCGTTTTAAATAGCTTTTTATTATAGCTAACTTAATTTATTATAAATTAGCTAATTTTATATTTTTATTTAGAATAATTATTAAATAATATCGTATAGCCGAAAAATACTTTATAATCGAATATTCCCTGTTTTTAAACTAGCCTTACTTTTTTATTTATTTAGACTATATATTATTAATATATAGAAACTATTTTTAAATAGCGTTATCGAGCCTCGATACTATATTATAAAAGATTTTATTTTTAAATTAATTTTATTTCTCTATATCCGCCTATATAGATAAGATTAATAACTTAAATTATAGTATTACTAGTAAACTAATTAATATCGGCTTTATAATTAGATATCCTATAATTAATATTTCTTTTATTTTATACTTTATTTCGATTAATAATACCCGCTATATCCTTTATTAATATATTTTTCTAAAAAATCCTCTCTAACTTTTCTAAATTACTCTTTTTAAAATTAGATATCTAGCTATTTATAATTTAATTTAATAGCCTATAATAATAATAAATCGAAATAACTCGCGTAATAATTAATAAAAAAGTAAAATATTTACTTAATATTTAGTTAAAGGCCGGCTTTATATATTATATATAAGGTATTAATAAAAAGGATAGGAAAAATAGTTACTAGGTATTTTATATAGAAAAATTAGGGCGATAAGCTTTAAATATTATATAAAGAATTATAAAGCGAATAGTTATAGATTATATAAAAAAAAAAGTTTATAAAATATAATATAAATTTAATAATTTTTTATAAAGGGATTAATATAAATAATTTATTTATATAATTTATTTTAGAATTTTTTTTAACTTATTCCTCTAATTTAACCTATTATAAAATTATATTATAAATTAGCCTTTTCGTTTAACTAATTAATTTAGCTTTTTAATTTATTTCTACTTCGTTTATTCCTAATTTATTTTTATTTCGCTTATTTTTAATTTAATTTTATTTCGTTTATTTTAATATATAAATATAATAGTTTTAAAACTAATCGATTAGAATTTATTTAATTTATTAAAGAAACCGGCTAATTAAATAATTAAATGGGTCTAATATAGACTCGGGATCGATAATAAAATTTAGAATAATATTAAAAATAATATTATCGAGTGGTTTATAATTTATCCTTATATTATTAACCTTCGAGTCGTAAAAAATAAAATTAAAGAACTTTTATAGCTATTTATTAACCGTTATTCTTTTATATTTTTAACTCTAGGGTTAACTATCCCCTTATAATTTAATAATAATAGAACTATTATATTTAATAGTATAGTTAAAAGCGTAAAAATAAATAAAAATAAAAAAAAAAAAAAAGTAATTTAAACGTAAATTTTCTTTTAAATTCTATTTTATTATTTTATATTTTAGTAAAAGTAATATTCGCGCTATTAATATATTCGATTATATTAAATATATTAGGAATAAGTTTTTTTTTAAAAACCCTAATAATATATATTAAATAAATACTTCTAGCTATTAGTTTTAATAGTTAATAAATATATAATTTCTTTTACTTTATATAAAAAATAAATAACCCGCTTTTTATTTTATAAATTTTAATATTTTAATATATCCGTTTTAAAGATATTTATTAAATTTAAATAAAAGATTTTAAAATTATAAAAACCAACTTTTACTAGAACTTTAATATTAATACGTAATTAAAGTATATTAATATTAATCGCGATTTAAAGCGATTTATTATATAAATTTATTATATTAATTATAAATCTATAATAATTAAATTCGGACCTAATAACAATTTTATTTCTTATTATTATATTAATTTTTATTTATTTATTTTTCAATAGTCGTTTATTTTAATAATATAGCTTTTTTAATATATTTTCTTTTATTATCTCCTCCTTTAGTATTTTTCCCTCTATAATTCTAGTATTTAATAATAGCTAGCTTATAAACGAACTTTTTATTTAAGCTAGAATCCGTTTTAATATTAGATTATAAACGCGGTTATTTTATATTAAATTTAAATAAAAAGCGAGTAAATAAAAAAAAATATAAAAGATCTCGAATAAATAAAAAAAAGGATAATTTAATTTTTAAGAAAGGCTATAAAATAGCGTCCGATTTTAAAAATAAGATAATATTAAAAAAAAAGGCTAAAGAAATATTAATAAAAAAAGGTATATTTATAGCTAATACTATAGAATTTAATAATATCGATTAGATAAATACTATTAAAATATATATATTACCTTTTTATTAAAAACGAGTAGTTATATTATTAATTTATTATAGTTTGATATTATCGTTTAATACCGGTTTTTATAAATATATATTTAAAAAACGAGTTTTATTCTATTATATTTATAATTTATTAAACTATTTAATAAAAGATCCGGATTAAAGGACGGTTAAAGCTATTATTCGAATATTTAAATTTAAAATTAAACTCTAATAGAACTAGTTTTTTATTATCTTTATATTTTATATCTAGACTAGAAAAAATAAATTAAAAGGGATTCTAACGGATATATTAAAGTTTAAAAAAATATAATTTAATTAATTAGTAAAGATTTTAAAGACTTTATTAATTTAATTATAATATAAACTTTTAAAACTATTATAATCCTTATTTTTAATTATTTTATTAAAGTAATATAGCGTAAAATTAAAGTAAGTCGAGCCCTACCGGAAAAATATTAAAAAAAAAAATATTAGAAGAAGAATAATTATAGCGCCTATATCAATAAACTATTTTTAATAATTTACTTTTATTATCTAGATATAAAAGCTTTTAAAATAGTTTTTAAATATAATCTAAACCGATAAAACCTTTAATTATAAGGATTTTAACTAGAAATTATTTTTTTTAATATTCGTTTCCTATAAATTAGTATCGACGGTATAATATTTTAAAAATTAATAAATAAAGTAGTTTAAAAAATATTTTTCTAATCTTTTTATAATTAAGGGCATTTATAATTTAATTAGCTACTAGTCGTTAATAAAGAAGAACTTATTAATAATTAGAGAAAAGAATAGTTAAAGATAATAAAATAGTTATTATCAACTTTTAAACTAATTATTTACTATAATAATTTAAAAAACTCGAATTTAATAATTTTAATAATTAAAAAACTCTATTATATCTATAAAGATTAGATTATACCGCAATCGTTATTAAAAAGTACAATTTTAAATATTAACTAGTTATTTAATAAAAAGACTAGGAGCGGTTAAAATTAATATATCCTTTTTATTATACTAGAATCGTTTATTAATTATATTAATAAAGCTTTTAATCTTTTATATTTTTATAAATAGTAGATTCTATATAAAAAGAAAATAGAATTATAATATCGGTTTATTTCGATTTTAAACTTAGTTTAAATTTTAGTAGACGAGTTCTAAAAAATAAAAGGCTTTAAAAGCAGGATTTAGATAATTATTTATAGTAGATATAAATTATATAATAATATTTCGTTATCTTTTATAAATTTCTTTAAAATACTAATTAAACTATTTTAAATAACTTCGCTAGATCTTTAACGGCCCTTTAAAACTATATTATCGAAAATTATAATAAGAACGATTATATAGTTAATCTTTATAGTTTATATTTAAACCAATTAAATAACTTTATTAAACTATTTAAAAAGGTAAATAAAAAGGTAATAAAAGGCGGTAAAAAAGAATTTAAAATCTTTTATACTAAATTTAATAATTTATTTATGAATTTTATAATTTATAAAATAAATAATTTATATTAAATAAATATACTAATCTTTTAATTTAAAAAACCTAATTTTTAAAAAAACCGCGTCGATTTTTTAAATAAATATTATATAAATATAATCTATTTTTTAAATTTATAATAAATAGAATTAAATTAAAATCTAGTTAATTAATAAAAAATATAACGATAATTAAATAAAAATTAATACCCTAATTTTTATTTTATAGATTTCGATTTTACTCTAATTAGTATAGCTATTAGGTAGATATAACTATTAATTTCGATTCTCTACTTTATTAAATTCTGGATATTAGATCTTAATACTAAAGAAAAATTTCTAGTAGCTAAATTTTTCGACGATTATATATACGGTCGTACTATTTTTTTAAAAAAGTTACTATTATATATAGCCCTAAAATATCCCTTTAATTATTTATTAAAGTTTATTTATCTAGTAAATATTATTAAAAAAATATATTAGAAGAAAACTAATATTTTTATTTATTAAAACTAGTTCTTTATTATAATAATAATAATATTAATATATTTATTTTTTTTATAATTTTTTCTTTTTATATTTTTTTTATACTATCTTTTATATTCTTTTAAACGAAATAGTATTTTTAACTATATTTATAAGTTATTAATAATTATAAACCCGAAATACTAATAGCTATTTACTATATTACTATAAAATAGGCGGATAGATCGGTACTTTTAATAAAACTCGAGGAAATTAAAAAAAGGATATAAAATAATAATTATTGTATTTTTTATATTTTATTTAAAGCGCTAGATACTAATATAATTCTAATATAATTTTTCGTTATTATATTTATAGAAATTTAAGATAGGTTTACGGATATAAAATAGGCCTAAAAGAATATCTATTATACCGGCTAAAAACTGCTAGTTATAGTCTATAAGATCGATTATTATAAAAAGGAGAAAAATATTTAAACGGAGGAAGTAATATTAAATTAAAAATTTATATAATAGCTTTTAATATTAAAAACGTTTTTAATAAAAGGTAATATAATATTAAAAAAAATATTAACTAATAGAAAGAATTATATTATTTATAAAATTTTTTATTTTTTATATTCGTTTAATATAATTAAAAACAGCTAATAAATACGTTATAATAGACTATTATAGACTAATATTTAATAAAAGGATTATATATTAAATTATTATTATATATAAATTATAAAAGTAATATAAATTAATAATTAACTTTATATATATATTAATAATTTAAATTACTAATAAAATAATTATAAATTATATATAAATTTTAGTAATTTAAAATACTAGTTAAAGTTATTATAAATTATATATATATTTTAATAATTTAAAAAACTAGTAAAATTATAATAAATTATATATATAATTTAATAATTTAGAAATTAAATAAAATTATAATAAATTATATATATATATCTATAATTTAATATATTAGTATAAATATAATAAAATAAAATTTATTACTCGATTAATTTTCGGAGCTTTATTATATATTAATTCTTTAATATTACTATAGTTTATTTAAGTTTATTTACTTTTAACTACTTATAATACTTTATTATATCTTTTTTCTATAAAGTCGAGTATATATATATTATTAATATATAAAAATTACTTTTAAGTAGCGTTATTAAACCTTAATACTATATTATAAAAGATTTTATTTTTAAATTAATCTTATTTTTTTATATCCGTCTTTATAGGTAAAATTAATAATTTAAATTATAGTATTATTAATAAACTAATCGATATAGGTTTTATAATTAATTATCTAATAATTAATATCTCCTCCTTTTTATATTTTATCTCGATAAGTAATACCCGCTATATTTTTTATTAACGCGCCTCTTTAAAATACCCTCTTTAACTTATATAGGATATCGTTTTTAAAACTAAATATTCGATTACTTATAATTTAGTTTAATATACTATAATAATAATAAATTAAAATAGCCCGTATAATAATTAATAAAAAAGTAAAATACCTATTTAATATTTAGTTAAAGGCCGGTTTTATATATTATATATAAAATATTAATAGAAAGAGTAGAAGAAATAATTATTAAATATTTTATATAGAAAAGTTTAGGCGTTAGATTTTAAATATTATATAAAAGATTATAAAGCGAATAGTTATAAATTATAATAAAGGAAAAGCTGATAAAATATAGTATAAATTTAATAACCTTTTATAAAGGAATTTATATAAATATTACTCTAGATTTATAACTAAAATATAATATAAAGAGTATTAATATAAATTTCAAATTTTTCGATAGTTTAATTCGCTAGCGTCCTTTTATTTATAGTAAATAAATATAATTATTAAATTAATTTATTATATTTATCTATTTTTACTTTTTAATTTATTCTAATTAATTATTTTTAATTATTAACTTATTTTTTTTTTTATATATAACTATATTATATAAATTACCTATTATACTTTTAAAAATATTCGATATAGTATTATTTAATCTATTAAAAAAACCGACTAATTAAATTAAAAGCTATATATAATATAGATTCGGTATCGATAATAATATATAGAATAAAATTAAAAATAATATAATTAAATAGTTTATAGCGTATTTTTATATTAATAACTTTAGAGCGGCTAAAAAAAAATAAAAGAATTCTTCTAGTTTTTTTTTATTTAATATCCTATTATATTTTCAATTTTAAAACTATTCTCTCCTTTATAATTTAATAATAATAGAACTATTATATTTATTAATACCGTTAAAAGCGTTAAAATATCTAAAATTAAAAAGGAAAAAAAAAGTAAATCGGGCGTGAATTTTCTACTAGATCCCGTTTTATTATCCTTTACTTTAATAAAAGTAATATCCGTATTTTTAATATATTTAATTATTTTAAATATATTAGAAGTAAATTTCCCTTTAAAAGCTTTAATAATATATATAAAGCGAATACTTCTAGCTACTAGCTTTAATAAGTAACAATTATATAATCTTCTTTACCTCGTATAAAAAATAAATAAACTCCCTTCTATTTATAGATTTTTAATATCCTAGTATATCCGCTTTAAAAATATTTATTAATTTTAAAAAAAAGATTTTAAAATTATAAGAATCGATATTTATTAAATTTTTAGTATTAATATATAATTAAAGCGTATTAAATTTAATCGCGATTTTAAAAATATTATTATATAAATTTATTATATTAGTTATAAGTCGATTATAATTAAACTCGGGTTTAATAATAATTCTATCTTCTATTATTATATTATTTTTTATTTATTTATTTTATAAAAGTCGTTTACTTTAATAATATTATTCTTTTAACGTATCCCCTTTTATAATCTTCTCTTTTAGTATTATTTTTTTCCTAAATCCTTCTTTTTTTAAATAAAATTAGGCTATAAACGAATTTTTTATAGACGCTAGAATTTATTTTAATATTTAATTAAAAACGCGGTTATTTTATATTAAAATTAAATAAAAAGTTATTAAATAAAAAAAAGTTTAAAAAATTTTAAATAGATAAAAAAAAGCCTATAATAATTTCCGATAATAAAAATATATAGTTACTAAAAAATATAGTAATTAATAGCGATAATAAACTAAATATTAGTAATATATATATAATATTTTTTTAATAAAGTAAACGATTATATAATTAATTTATTATAATTTTATATTATTATTTAACTCCAGCCTCTATAAATATATATCTAAAGATCGAGTTTTATTCTATCGTTTTTATAATCTTCTAAGCCGCGAGTTTAAGGATCCGGAATTTAAAATAATTAAGCCTATTATTTATATAACTAGATTTAAGATTAAACTCTAATAAAACTAGTTTTTTACTATTTTTATATTTTATATCTAAACTAGGGAAAATAAATTAAAAAGGATTCTAGCGGATATACTAAGGTTTAGGAAAATATAATTTAATTAATCGGTAAAAGTTTTAAAAACTCTATTAATCTAATTATAATATAGACTTTTAAAACGATTACTATTTTTATTTTTAGTTATTTTATTAAAGTAATATAATAAAAAATTACGGTAAATTAAACTTTACTATAAGATAATCTATAAAAAAAATATTATAAAGAAGATAGGATCGGTATATATATAGATAAACCAACTTTTATAATCTATTTTTATTATCTTTTTATTAAAGCCTCTATAATAGTTTTTAAATAGAATTTAAATCTAATTATAATTAAAAAAAAGTTTATAAATAATTAAAGAAAAGAATAAACAAAAATTATAGAGCGGTTATTATTAAAATTAAAACTAATTATCTACTATAGAGATTTTAAAAATATAAATCTATTAATTAAAGTTATTTAATAACTATATTATATTTTTAATAATTAAATTTTACCTAGTTTACTATTAAAGAGTATAATTTCTAAAAAAAATTAATAATAGAAAGTAATAACGAGGCTCGGTTAGATTTAATACGTTTTTTTTACTATACTAGAATCGTTTACTAATCGCGTAGATAAATTTATTAGTCTTCCTTATATATATAAATAATAGATTCTATATAAAAATAAATTAGAAATAAAACGTATATATATTCTAGTTTTATACCTAGTATAGATTATTACGGATAAATTCTAGAAAATAAAAAATTTTAAAAATAGTATTTAGAAGATTATTAATAGTAGGTATATACTATATAAAAATATACCGTCTTATTTTATAGGCCTCTCTAGAATACCGATAAAGCTATTTTTAAATAATTTAACCGGGTCTTTAACGGCTTTAAAGGATTATATTATTAAAAATTATAATAAATATAAGTATATAACTAATCCCTATAGTTTATATTTAAACTAGCTCGAAACCTTTATTAAATAATTTTAAAAGGTTAATAAAAAAGCCGTAAAAGGCCGAAAAAAAAATTTAATATTTTTTATTAAAATTTTAATAATTTACTCGGGAATTTTATAATTTATAAAATAAATAATTTATATTAAATAAATATATTAATCTTTTAATTATCGAAACCCGATTTCTATAAAATCTATATTTATTTTTTAATTAAATACTATATAATTATAATTAAATTTCTAAATTTTTAATAGATAGAATTAAATAAAAACCTAAATAATCGATAAAAAATATAAAATTAACTAAATAAAAATTACTATACCGGGTTTTATTTAATAAACTTTAATTTTTCTTTAATTAATACGGCTATCTAATAAATATAATTACTAGTTTTAATCTTTTACTTTATTTAATTTTAAATAATAAATCCTAATATTAAAGAAAGATTTCTGATAGCTAAATTTTTTAAATATTATATAAATAATTATACTATTTTTAAAAAAAATTTACCGTTATTTATAGCTTTAAACGATCCCTTTAATTATTTATCGAAATTTATTATCCTAATAGATATTATTAAAAAAGCGTATCGAATAAAAATTAAAATTTTTATTTTCTCAAACTAGCTCGCTATTACGGTAATAACTATATTAATATATTTACTTTTTTTATTATTTTTTCTTTCTATATTTTTTTTATATTATCCCTTATTTTATTTTAACCGGAAAAAAATTTCTAATTATATTTATAGTATATTAATAAATATATATCTAAAATACCCGCCGCTATCTACTATAGTAATATAAAATAGGCGGATTAATTTATACTCCTAACCTCCTTTAAATAAAATAGAAAAAAATAAAAAGTAAAAAATATAATATCCTTTATACTATTTTTAATACGTTAAAATCTAGTTTAATATTAATTTAAATATCGATTATAGTATTTATAAAATTATAAAAAAAGCCGATAGACGTTAAATAAATCTAGAAAAAAGCTTATCGCGTAATCTAAAAATAATAGGTTATTATCTATTTTATTAATTATACTAATATTAAAAAAAATATTTTAGTAAAATTTATAATACTAAATCGAGAAAATATACGGTCGTTATTTATTAAAGGTATATTTAATATAAAAAAGTCGGTAATTAAAAAAAACCGCGATAATAAAATTAAAGAAATTAATAATTATTAATATAGTAAACGAAATTATAATAAATATAATCTATATTTTATTTCTAATTTAACTATAATATAAAATAATTAATAAATAATAAATTACTAGCTTTAATAAATTATTTATTAAAGGAACTCTATTAATTAAAATAATATTTTTATATTTTTAATAAATTATTTTTATATTATATTAATTTATTAATTATTTTAATTTATTAATTATAATAATAAAATTATAGTTATTATTTATTAATATACTAAATTACAATACTAGTATACTAATTTATTAAATATTCTAATTTATTTTATAATATATTAATTTATTAAATTTAATATTTTATTTTTTTAAATAATTAATATATAATAATTTAATTAATTATTAAAATATTTTATAAACGATTCTAATTATTAATAATATATTAACCGTTTAAATAGTTATATAATTTAATATTCTATAATATTTATACCTAAATACTTAAGTAATATATATTATATTATTTATATTTCGTAGTATATTTTAATATATAGTATTAGTATTATAGTTTTCTTTATTTATTACTCCGTTTTTCACGTTATAATTTAATATCGGGTTTTAATATAAGTCTTTTATTTATTATTCTATTAATTTTCCTTTTTTTATTTATATATTAATCCTTTTTTTATTTATACCTAATAGTTTTTATATATATAGTCCCGGATATTATAAGCTTTAATATATATTTATAGCTATTAAATAAAAAATTATTCCGGTTTAACGCGCTATCTTATTATATATCCTCAATACCGGAACTGTATACGCGATAATATACTTTTTTTATTTTATAATAAACTTTAGGAGCGAATTTATAAATTATAGCTTTATAAAAATTAATAATATTTTATATAAAAACTAATTATTTATATTAATAGTAACTTTTAATTTTAAAATATTTAACTACAGCGATTTAATATAGAAAGGAATAATTAAAAGTTTAAAAGATTTATTAACCGATTTAATAACTTTTAATACTAGTATAAATAAATTTAATATTATACTTTTTAATATTAAATATTATAATTAATTTTTAATAATATAGATTTATTACGCTCTAAAATAGATTATAAACGATTAATAAATAAAAATAAAATAATTAATAGCCGTATTTTATCGAGCGGTTTAGTTTTAATATTATTATTACAATTAGCAATAATCTAGCTTATTATAATATCGCAGAACCGTTGTATAACTTCGGCTAAGACGTTACATCGCTATATTATACTAGTAGGAAAGGGGGCCTATATAGTTAAAGGAATTCCCCTTAATATTTATAGCTTTCTAGATATTAATATATATATATTCTCTATATATAGCTCCGTATATACGATAGTAAAATATTAAACTATTACTTATACTTCTATATAGTTTCTCTACTATTATATCTTTTTTATACTTTAATATTTCTATTTTTTATAAAAGGCAGTTCGACTATATTATAAAATTATAACGCGAGGTAGTAATAGTAATACTGCGCCTATAACTAGATTATAACTATTAATAAATACGGTTATACTATAAGATAATAATATAAATAAACTTATTAGCGACGTTTTAAATATAAAGATTCGAGTTTTTAAAGTAGAACGAGCTCTAGCTTATCGGTAAAAAAGGTTAAAAATATTAAAAGCCGAGAAGGAATTAAGATTCCTAAAGTTATTTACTACTATATATTAATAATAAGCCTTTAAAACTCTAATTAACAATTTTAAATATATTAAAAAATAAAAAATAAATAAAAAATCAAAGTTAAAAATTCCTAATCCTATTTAATATAAAGGTAAAAGTTATATAAAATATATACTATTTAAACGCGAATATAAATATATTTTTAAAACTTATCTAGTTATATATAAAATAGAAATTTTAAGAATTCTATTTAATATAAACTATTTTAATCGCTATCCGGCGAATATATAAGACCGAATTAAAAAAGTAAACTTAAATACTAGATTTAAAATAACTTAAAAGGAATAACTAAAACTTTTATTAGATTAGCTCGACTTTTAAACTATCCGCGGTATTAAAATAATATTATAATACTTTAATATAAAATACTATAATAAATAAAATATTCTTTTATTTATTAGATATTTAGAAAACTTTAAAAATTATATAAAAGAATTCTTATTAAATTATATTTAAATAAATATTCTAAGGAACGCCCTTTAAAATAGTATAGCCGATAAAATACTTAAAATATTTAATCCTCTAAAAATACGTTAAAGAATTATTAATTAAATAATTAAAATTAAATCGATTTAATTATAATATTAGGCGCGTACTAGTTATAATAATATAAATACTAAAGTATTAAATTTTAAGAGCTATAAAAATAATTAAAGAGAATAAAGTCCGTTTAATACTATTATACTAACGATTAGCGCGAATATAATAATAACTAGTTATAAAAATTATAAAAACTAGTATAGTTTCTAAGAATATAATTTAAATAATAGCCGCGGATTTTATAAAGACAGTAACGTACTAATAACGATTATTTATTAAAAATATAGTAAAAAAAATTATAAAAGACCCGATTACCTTTATAAAAATAAAAAAAAAAAAAATAAAATCTAGTAGATATTACTTTTATACTATTAGATCACTAATAAACGGGGCTATAAATACTTTATTTAGTTACAAATATAATTATTTAAAAAAAAAAATAAAAGGTTAAATTAATTATATTTATTAATTATAATATAAATTTAAATTTTATATTATAATACTATATAAAAGAGCTAAAACTATATAATAACCGCGATATTAAAGCGCCGGTTAGGACGTTAAATAACACAAGCTTAATTTATTTTTAGAAATATAAATTTCCGGTTAATTTTACTAATTTAAAAAAGAAATCTAGAATAATAATAAATAAATATATTAAAGCGAATATTAAATCTTTTAATATTATATTTAACCTTTTATAATTATATTAATATAACTTAAATATTAATTAGATATATATATAATAGATATAGCGCGATTTTAATACTATTCTAGTAGGAATAAATATTAAACTGATCCCGGTTAAAAAATTAGGATATTTATTAAAAGTAGAAGGATTTAAATAATTATACCTTTTTAATATAGAGCTATATAATAAAAATAATATAATCGCTTTATATAACGCTAAAAAGGCGATTTTACCTAAAAAATATATTAATTTAAAAAAAATTTATAATTTTTAAAAAACTAATAAACTTTTTAAATACTCTATAAATAATTATACCCTCGAAATAACGGGTAATCTACTATTTAAACCTTTATATAATCTTTTAATTATTAAATTAGAGGTCTTATAAACTTATATTAATAAAAACCTAGTAAAAGGGTTTATCTATTATTTAATATCGCGAGCTAGCGCTTTAATTATATTCGTAAAAAAGAAAAACAGTAGTTTTCGCTTTTATATTAACTACTAGGAGCTAAACCGGGTTATTATTAAAAACTAATATCTTTTTCCTCTAATATTAAAAGCTTTAAATAGGCTATATAAAATAATAATCTTTATCCGCCTAAATATCCGGAATACCTACTATTATATTAGAATCCGGAAGGGCGATAAATAAAAAATAGCGTTTTATACTCGTTATAGCTATTTTAAATATTATATTATATTATTTAGCTTAATAAATACCTCGGCTATCTTTTAAATATATATTAATAATATTTTTAAAAACTTTCTAGACCTTTTTATTATAATATATATAGATAATTTACTAGTTTACTCTAAAAATAAAGCCGAGTACTTAATATATATATAAAAAATCCTCACGAGGCTATTATAATATAAGCTATATATTAAATTAAAAAAATATTTATTTAATATATATAAAGTTAGATTTATAAAATTTATTATTCGCCCTAATAATATTATAATAAAAAAGTCCTATATTAAATATATAAAGAATTAATCCTTTTTAAAATTATATTATAATATATAATATTTCCTTAAATTTATAAATTTTTACTAATATTTTATTAAAATATTCTCGCGGGTAATACTACCGCTAATATCGCTATTAAAAGGCGGTAATAAAGGAAAATTTAATATTAAATTTATCCTAATTAAAAAAGTAGCTAGCGCGTTTAAAATATTAAAGGAATATTTTATAATAACKCCTATTTTATAATAATTCGACTATATACTTTAAATTTATATTAAAATAGACGTTTTAAAGTATACTATTTTAGTAATTATTTTATAGTCCTTTAATACTAATACGCAGATCTACTAATACTTTATCGCTTACTAATCCCAGAAGAAAATAATAACTAAATATAACTATAATATTAAAGATTCGAAAATACTAATTATTATTTACGCCTATAAATAGTAGCGATATTATATTAAAAGGGCCCTTTATAAAATAAAAATTATTATTAATTATATAAATTTTTATAACTTTTTTATAAAAAAGAAGCTTAGCTATAAAAACGCTAGATAATAAAAGCGGCTAGCTAAATTAGACTTAGACCTAAAGTATAGGCTAGGTAAATTAAATTCTACCGATATAATATTATAAAAAAATAATTATAAAACGTTTAAAGTTTATACTATTTTTAATATTTTAAATTAAAAGTATATTTATTTAATCCTATATTTTAAAAAGTTTTAAAAAAATTTTAAAAAAAATATAAAATTAATTATAAGTCTTTTAAAAATCTAGCGCTACTTATTTAAAATTTTTATAAAATAAAATAAAAATAAATTTAAAAGTTTATAAAAAACTTTAAATAATATTAAAAAGTTATTAAAAAATAATAAAAAAAGCTATTTTAATAATAAAATATTATTAATTAACTTTAAAAATATTTAAAAAAATTTTTAAAAATTATTTAAAAATATTAAAACTATTATTAGAAATATTTAAAGAGTAGTAGTAATATATTATATAATAAAAAAAATAAAGGCTAATATTCCTAATAAAAAAGGCGAGTTTTTAAAAAATACTTTTAAATACGGATTCCTAATAAAAGGTCGCGTATCTAATACCTATATAAAGGAGCGCGATAATATTATATTATCTATACTTTTTTATAATTAGGGGATACCTTTAATATTAATAAAAAAAAGAGATAAAAATACTTTAAAGAGCGATATAAAAGCGTTAACTTTACTTTTTATAGTTAAAAGGAAGTCTTCTAAAGTAAAAAAAAAATAAATATTAGTAAAAACTCGTAGTTCTAGAGTATATAAAAAGCTAAAGGCTTTTTATAAATCCGATACTACTATATATAATAACGCTTAATCGATTTTTTTAAATAATCCTAATAGTTTTAAAGATCTATAGTCGAAATAATAAATTATTAAAAAAACAGCTTTAAAAAATATATATAATATACCCCCGCTATTTTTTTATTATATTATAAAAGGGTTTTAAGAATTTAATAATATAATTAGAAAATTAGTATTTCTAAAAAAAAAATTATTTAATAATTCGTTAAATATTTATATAGCGCTAAAATAATTTAGCGAAAGCTATAAATAGTATTAGGATTAAAAATTACTCTATTATAATAAAAAATAGTATTTATTTTTTAATATAATTAAGTAAAAAGCCTTTAAATATAATTATAATAACTTTATAACGGGTTACTTCGGCTATAAAAAAACGTTAAAGCTTATTCGCCGAAAATACTTTTAGTTAGATATAATAAAAAATATTAAATACTATATATATATCTATAATATATATTACCGGGTAAAATTTATAAAGTATAAGCTATATAGCGAAATATAGCTGCTAGAAAAACTTTTAAAACTATTTAATAATTTAATTATAAATTTTATTATTAATTTACCCCTATATAAACGCTTCCGCGTTATATATAATTCGATTTTTATAGTAGTTAACTACTATATAAAACTCGCTATATATATTTTATATTAAATAACTATAATTATAGAAAAACTAGTAGATATTTTTATTAATAAAGTATATAGCCGTTATAATATATTTAAATCGCTAGTCTCTAATTAAAAAACTTTTTTTATTTTATAATTTTAATTTATTCTTTATTATTATTTAAAAATTAAATACTATTTAAATACCGCTTTCTATTTAGAAACTAATAGGTAAACTAAATAATAAAATTAAATTTTAAAGTAATTTCTAAAAAGCTTTATTAACTATAATTAAAATAATTAAAGTAAGTAATTACCTTTTATAGAATTTATATATAATAATAATAAGTATACTTTTACTAGTATAACGCCGTTTTTCGCCGCTATTAGTAAATATTTTAATTTAGAAAATAATATCTAAATTAATAATACCGAAGGTAATATATCTAGAGCGTATTAATATACTAAAAGATATACGCGTATATATACTTAATTTAAAAGCTAATAGAAAATAATAATAAAAAAGTAATCTAAATATTATAATTAAAAGTATTCCATAAAATCTTTTATTACTAGCGATATAATATAATTAAATAAGTATAATATTAAAATAAAAAGGCTATTAAAAAAACTAGATTATAAATTTTATAAATTTTTTAAAGTAATAGAACTAGTAAATTTATAGTTATACTACCTAAAACTTCTAGTATTAATAGATTATATCTATTCTATTTTTTATATCTCTCTTCTCGAATTATATATAATAGTAGAAGGAAAAAATAAAAAAAATTTATTACCTCTATTTATTAATAGTAAAGAGTAATATAAAATAAAAAAAGTATTTAATTTAAAATAATATTATAGGAAATTATAATACTTAATAAAATAGTTTAATTATAGCCTTAAAAATAATAGCTAGCTTAATATTAAAAAAATATTAGGAGCTAGCGAGTATATAAAAGACTTTTATTATATATATTTTAAAAAACTACTAAATAATAATAAAAAAGGCTTTTTAAAAAAGAGATAAAAAAAAAGAATAAACTATAATTAAATTATATATAAATATATAAGTAAAGTAATAAATAAAATAATAAATAATATTAAAAATACAAAATAGTAATAAAAATAAAACTCTATATAATTACTAAAGCTTACTAATAGAATATATACTAGAAGATATATATTATAAAGTATATTATTAAAAAAAATTAAAATTAAAGGGAAGCTTTATTAAAATATAAACTTTAAAATTATAACTATTTAAAGGCGATATAAGCTTAAAAGTAGAATATAAAAATAAATATATAAGAATAAATACCGAAGATAAATATAAAGCGCTAGATAAATATAAAACTATATAATAATACTATTCTCTTTTACCTCGCTCTTATTAATAGAAAAAAGATTATTTTTTCTAATTAAATTTAACTACTCCTCTTTAATAATTAAAGGATTTAAACGGTTTTAATATAAAGTTAGTATATAAAATAATATAAAAGGGGTAAATATATAATAAAATATATTATATTAATATTTATATTAATTAACTTTTTTAAAGTATAAATAGTTTTAATAATATTAAAAATACCGATAATCTTTTTTTATTATATCTTAACTTTTTTTTAAGCCTCGATTTATTTATAATTAGAAAAAATAATAATATATAAACGATATATAATACGTCGCTTCTTATCTTTATTAATAATATTAGTAATAATAGTAGTAGAAATTATTTTATTAGCTACTAAAATAAATTTCTAAAAAATCTATATAGGTTAGAAAAACTACCGCGATATATAAATTTAATATATTAATTTATATTTTTTTTAAAGTCTAGAATAATACGTGTAATATTTAAAGCCGATACTAGGTTTTATATAATAAATAAAAGTATAGTAGGTAGTAAGATTATTTTTTAACTATTTTTTATTAAAGGTTATTAAATAGTAGTATTAAATAAGCGATATATATTATAATACTAGCTTTAATATATTAATAATAATAATTTTTTTATAAAATTAAAGTACTTAGTAATATTAAAATATTAAGCGTTTATACGTTTTAAAGAATCTTCTTAGCTATAAAAGTTTTAGAAATTTTAGAACCTATAATAAAAGATATAAAAATTAGAGAAGGTTTATAAAAAAACAGAGCTAGTAAACGAAGGTAAAATATAATAAAAATAATAAAAATTTAAATTAAAGAATAARTTTATAYTAAAAAAAAAWYRTTTATTATATATTTATAAGTAAAAAATAGAATTATACTATTTAACGCGAGATTTATAATATTAATAATATAAATTAAATTATTTAAAGTTTAATAGCTCTAATTATTTATAATTATTATAATATAATATAACTATTAAATAGAGCTACTAAATAATATTAATTTTTATAGATATATCTTAGCGCGAGTATTTAATAAGTATTAAAGGGTATTAATAATATATTATAGCGCGATAGCTAATATTAATATTAATATTAAATAATTTTTAATATATAAAATAAAACTATTTATATATTTTATATATAATAACGAGACGCTTTATATATAAATATATATTAGTATCGCGTACCTTTAAATTATTAATTTAACTAATATATATTTAAATATACGCGCTTTATATAAAAGGCTTAGCTATTTATTATATATATATCGCCTAATTATAGAATAGTAAGGATACTATTATAAAAGAAAGGATATTATTATAATTAGTAATAGTCTAGTTTATTATAATATTATAAAACTATTATATAGCTTCGGCTAAAACGTTATATTACTATATTATACTAGTAGAAAAAAGGGCCTATATAATTAGAGAAATTCCCTTTAATATTTATAGCTTTCTAGATATTAATATATATATATTCTTTATATATAGCTCCGTATATACGATAGTAGAATATTAGACTATTACCTATACTTTTATACAGTTTCCCTGCTATTATATCCTTTTTACAATTATTATTAATAAAAATAAAGATATATAAAAAAATTACGGTAAAAAACACGAGCGTATTAATAAAAAAAAATAATCCCGATACTAGTAGCTTTTATTTATATAATATTAATTATTTATTAAAATTATTAAATAAGAAATCTATATATTAGTTATTTAATAATTATAAAGATTTTAATTTAACCGAATAGTTTTTTATAGCTAAAACTAATAAAATATAAATTAATCTTTTTTTATAAAGCGAGAGTACTAATTTTTATTCTAAATATTATTTATATAAAACCGTTAATAAATTCTTTTAATTAATTAATAATATTTTTTATAATATTCTAGATAATAACTTTATAAGAGCGGACTTTAAATTTATTAACGAAGTTAATAATATTTTAAATCTTTATTATATTATATACTATCGCGATATTCTAAAATATATATAATTTTTTTTTAAATATCGACCGTTTAAATTAAACCTAATTTATATTCTAGTTTATATATTTAATTATAAAGGTAAAAAAGTATATATAAAAATATTTATTAGGGATTAATAATAGATAACTTAAGATTAAATACTAGATAATAGTATTATTATATCGTTAATTCTAGAATCTAACTAGATAGTTATAACGGAGTATTATAAACAATTATTACTTTAACCGATTTATTTTATAATTAGGAATCTAAATACTATAATTTATTAATATTAAATATATTTTAATTTTATACTTATTAGGCTAGTATTAATAGTTAAAATAAAATCGAAAATAGAATTTTATAAAAATATTAAAGCGAAAATTTATTATACCGCTATATTAATTATATTATAATATAGGTTTCTATTATTATTAACGATTCCGCGATTATTAATATAAATCTATATAGTTATCTAACGTCTATTAAAGGAAGGAAATAAAATCCGATATATTAATAGGGTTATATATCTATATTTCCTTATTATTACCAGTATTATAGCCGACTATTTAAAATAGGTTTTAATTACTAGTATTAAAAGTAATTAATATTATTTAATCTATTTAGTTCCACCGGTTAAAAAAAAAATATAATAGAATAATAGCCGATATATATATATATATAAACGTAGTAATATATTAAAAATAATAAATAAAGTTATATAGTAAAAATACTATTATAAATATATACTATATATATAACTATATATAGAATTATAACTTAGTTAATATATACTAGATATATATACTAGACCTATTATACTAGCTTTTAAAAGGCGTAATAATAATATTAATTAATTAGATCTAATTTATTTTAATTAATATTAACCTAATAATATAAAAAAAAAAGGAAAAATATAGAAAAAGTTTTTATTATATATAAATATTAATTTATAATTAAACGACTATTTTTAATAAATTCTTTTATTTACTAAATTAAAATTATTCCGCTATTTTAATATTATAGTTTAATAAATAGATATAAAGTAAAAAATAATAATAAAATAACTAGTATTAATAATAACTCCTTTTTTATAATCGATTAAATTAGATATTATATATTATATTTATACTATTTTAAATTTTATTATATTAATATTATATACTTTTTATAATAAAATTACCTTAAATTATTTATAATACGCGCTTTACCGAATCGATAAGTTAAAATAGATTTTTAAAAAATACCGGCTTATTATCGCGATAGGTATTTTAAAGGATAATACTAATAAAAAATAATCTTACTATTTTAATATCCTAAAATTATATATTTTAAGCTACTATAAAGCTTTAATCTAATTATATAAAAATATCTAGAATTTTAATTTAGATTATAGCGAGAATATATATAAAATTTTATTTAAAAAGTTTTTTAATTAAATTAATAAAAATAAAAACTTTAAAATTTAAATTCTATTTTATAACCTTCGCCGATAATAGATAAAAATATTTATAGACTTATTAGTATTTAAATAATTAAAAAAAAAAATTATAATAAAAGTAATATTATAGCTATATATTATATAATTAATAAAAATTAAACTTTTTTTTTTATAATATTTTAGTAAAATCGATTATAAATATATAATACGGGCCGGTTTTTAAATAATAAAGTAGTAAATAACTAGATATATAATAGTATCAAAAGTCTTTTAATATATTAAATTTATTAATATACTAACCGCTTTTATATAATAGAATTAAAAAAGAAATAATAGGATTAAAATATACTTTTACTATTAGAATCGGCGGGAATTTAATTTAAATTAAATAAAAAACTATTATATAAATATATACTAATCTATTATCTACTAAATATTTAATAAAAAAAATAATTATAATACCGAGCGTTTAATAAAATAAGTTATTAGATATATATCTTTCTAATAAAAGAAAATTAAGTTATATAGAAATTTTATCTAACTTTAACTCGATTTAATTAAAGTTATTTTTTAAATTTATTTTAAAAAATAAAATAAAAAATTATTAAAAGAAATTAAATAATTAGAATTTATTATTATCGTCGTTAATTATAATAATTTTAATAATAAAAACCGGCTGTTAAAATATATAGAAGCTTTAATATAAAGGTTATAATAATAAAATTAATAAAAAATTTATTTTATATATAAAATATTCGAGGTTAAAAGGATACCCGAATTTTAATTTTAAAATACGCGAAACCTAAAACTAAACCAATTCTATAAAATCTAGTAGGTAATTTATAACGCTTATATTATTTCTACTAATAAAAAAAAGTTATATTTTTATATTAATAATTTCATCGATTAGAATTAATATAATATAATATACAATAAAAAATTCCTTTTTAATAGATTATAGATCGCGAACGTATATTAATAATTATATTAAAATAAATAATAAATTTAATATAATTTAAATACTAGCTAGTAGTTTTAAAGACCGTTTATAAATAACTTTTTTTTAAATATTATATATAAATTATTAAATTAGGTTAAATTAAGCTTTAATAGAATAAAATATACTATATTTTTTTTATTATAATAAACTTATTTTAATTAATATTTTAGCGCGATTAAATACGCTAAATTAGTTTTATTATAATAATAATTAAATTATCCTAAATTATTTCCTTATATTTAAACCCGATATTTTTTTTTTTTTTTTTTACCTATTTAACGCTTATAAATATATTTTTATTAGTTTTAATACGGTTTAAATTAAAGAATATAGCTATATATTATACTAGAATAGGAGGTATTAAATATATTTAGTATTTATTTATTAATTTCAACTACTTTTTTTCTATATTTATATATTCTATTTATTTTTAAATTAAAAGAATTTCTTATACGTGAATTTAAATATATATAGATTTAATAATTAAATAATAAGGTAAAAATATAATTATAATAATAAAAAAGACGAAAATAATATTATATCTAGTATAAAACGTTTATAGAAATAATATATTATAGAATTTTTATAAAACTAGTTTAATAATCTAGTCCCTTTTCTTTTATTATATTAATAAGTATATAGTTATATATAGAGTTCGAATTAACTAATAAAATATTAAAAAGGATTTTAATTAATTTTAACTAATTTTTTATAAAGAGCGAAAGAATAATTTATATATTAATAATATATTATTTTATTCTAACTTTAAACTATAATTCGATAATAAATATTTACAAGGTATTTTTTCTACTAGTAGTTAGCCGTTATTTAGTAATTATATTTTATTAGTATCTATTTATAATTACTGTAAAAATAATCAATAGTTTTTTTAAATAAGAACTATTAGATAAAAAGTTGTATATTATTAAAATACTGGTTATAAAATAATTATTCGAATTATTATCCCGATTTTAATATCGGTTTTAATAATAAAGAATTTTATTATACTCGGCTATAGCCTATAAATAGATTTAAATATAAAAATAGCCTTTAATAATATTATAAAATATATATAAACTAATTATTTTACTAGATTAGATACTATATCGGATTAGTAAAATAAAAATATTAATTAAAAATTTTATTAAACCGAGGCTTAAAAAATATATTTTTATTTATATTAAATATAATTTTTATAATATAACTAATAGTTATATAAATATTCGATATTATTAAAACTATATAGATTCGAATAATAAAAGTAATATAAAAAATTATAAAGGTCTACTATATATTTAAAGAAGAGAATATTATAAAAATAATTTTATAGCTACTAGATTAAAAACTATAGATAAAAGGGAAAAAACCGCCGGTAAAAGTAAATTTAATAATATATAACTAGATTATAATAGTTCTATTTAATATTATATAAAGAATATTATAAAAAAATAAATAACTAAATAATATTATTATTAAAATATATATCGCAACTTTTTTCTTTAATAATAGCTGCGGCCTTAAATTCCGCGCGGACCTATAGTATATATTTAACCCTATTTAATCTAAAATAATATAGCTTATTTATATAATAATATATATAGCGATTAAAGATTATAAAATAGGTAAAAGGAAAGTTAATCTTTTTTAAAGAATTTAGATTAATAATATACTATTAAATTAAACCTTCGATTATTAGAATTTTATAGGCTAATTTAATTATTAAACTATTTATAATAATATAGCTAAAGGGTAGGATAAAATATTAGATATTACTTATTAATATATTATAAAATCTTTTAACGACTATATTAAAACGGAAAGTTATATAATATTCGAAACCTATAATATCGACTTTAAAGTTATAATAGACTTATTAAATAATAAAAATAAAAAAGACCGGAACTATTAGAATCGAGGATATAAAAAAGTTAATTTTTAGTTTTAATATTTAATAAAAGCTAATATTTAAATAAATAAACGGAATAACCGATAATAAATTTAATTAAGGACTTATAAATATATATTATAATAATTTATAATATATAATAAAAGGTATAAAGAAAAATAAAAAGCTAATTAATAGTAATAGTAAAGATAATTATTAATTATCTATTATTATACGGCCTTTATTAAATAAAACCGACTATCGTTAATTTTAGTATAAAAAGAGAATATTAATTAGAAAAAAACCGGTAAAAATACCTTAATTAAATCGGATATTCTAGATATATATAATAAAATTAATTTATTTAATTATAGTTATTTATTATTAATATATTTGAAATAAATTATTACAAATATTATCTAATTATAAAATAGCTTTAAGCTAAAGGAATAGCTGGATAGTTACTATACCGCTAGGTTTCCTAATAGAAAAAAAAAGAAGTTAAAGTTATTATAGGCCTATATAACCTTTAAAAAGAGTATAAAATTAAAAAATAACTAGATAGTATAATATCGATATACGAAAAGTTATATTTAGTTTAATAATAAAGAGGGCTATATAAAATTTTTAAAAGAAATTTAAATTTATTAAATAATAGATATTATATTAAATAGTATAAAAAATTTTTAATTCTTTTTATTAGGTTAAATTTAAAAATTAGTTTAGAGTATACTACTAAAATTTAAATACTAAAATAATATAAAGTATATAGATTAATAGATAGAAAAATAAATAATAATAATTATAAATTAAAATAAGTTATTATTTATTATTAAATTAGATAAGGGGTTAAAAATAGATAAAATATTTAAATTAATAAATATACTTAATTTAACTTCGTTTTTAAAGCTATATACTACCTTTAATAAAAAAATATTATTATTAGTATAGTCTTTATTTACTACTTATATTTAGTTATTATATATTAAATAATTATCGATCGCTAATATAATAATATTATTAATAAATTTAAAGCGAAATAAAATTATTAAATATTTTTTACGCTTTAAATATTTATAAATTGGTTAAATATTTATAAATATAAATATTATTTATAAGCGCTAAAATAGTTTAAAAGTTGAAATATAGTTTTATACTAGTTTATAAGCTTTAATCAGCTAGTTTAATTTAAAGCTGGATTAACTCTTTTATTAATATAATAAATTTAATAATATAATAACCGAGGTTAGTAGTATTAATACTAATATTAAAATAAAAAAAAAAAAATTTAAAAATATAAATTGTTTAATCCCTTCTACTCTAATTAAATAATAATAGGGGTCTAGTTATATAATATTTTATATTATAAAAGCTAGAGTTTAAATTTATAAAAAAAAAACTAATTATTAATTAAAAATTTAAATATTATATATTATTTAAATATAAATAAAAAAATAATAAAGAATTAAATAAAATATATTAGTAAAAGTAAAAAATAAATAATAAATTACTACTATAAATAATAATAAATAAATAATAGCGAATAAAATAATAAAAAAGGTTTAAATTATCGCGGAATAAAATATAAAATTTATTACTTTTTAAAATTAAAAAATCGCTATTTATTATAAAAAAAAAAAAAAAAAATACTATTATAAGTAAAAAAAAAAGAATATTACTGTAAGGTCGCTAGGTAAGCAGCCTGCGAATCTCGGGTTAATAGAGCTGCGTAGTAGAATATAGAAAACGTTTATCTAAATAATAATAGAACTAATTATTAAAAAATTAGTAGTTTAAAACTCGTAGGGTTTTTATTAAATATAGGCGCTATTTATATTAGATATAGTTTTACCTCCTACGAACTTTATACCCGCTAGACCTCCGGTTTTATAATTATATCCTTTTTAATTAAATTTAGTCTTTTAAGTCCTATTAATAGATAATAAAAATATATAATATATTTCTACCTTCTACTAGCCGGTATACGGCTATATTAGGATTTATAAAATTTAATTTTATAAATTATAGATAAACGGACTCTATATATAATTATAAAATCTAAATACTTTATAGTTTAGTTAAAAGCGTAATCGTTTTTTTAATTTATTTAACTAATTTAAATAAATTAAATTAATTATTTTAATTTTATTTAAATATTTATAAATTATAGGCTTCTCGCTTATAATATCTATTTAGCGTTATTCTATAAAGTCTAAAATATTAAATTTATAAATAAATATATTAAAATTTTATCTTTTTATTTATTATAAAATAATTTAAAATAATATAAAACTCTTTTAAAATTCCTTTAAAAATAGAATTTATAAATTTTAACCCTCGACTATATTAGGTTATTTTTAGATATTAAATTTATAAATAAA
This sequence comes from Opeltia flavorubescens, assembly GCA_000442125.1. Taxonomy (NCBI): domain Eukaryota; kingdom Fungi; phylum Ascomycota; class Lecanoromycetes; order Teloschistales; family Teloschistaceae; genus Opeltia; species Opeltia flavorubescens. Next base: position 496,026 of record KE546985.1, read on the forward strand.
TAATACTTTTATTATATAATTTTCTTTTTTAGAATATTATTTTATTTATTATATAGCGATAAAATATTTTAAACTTACTTTAATAGTATTAAACTATTTTTTATTATATAGAATTGTTTAAAGCTCGATTTTCGGCTTTAGTTTATTTTTAAAAAATATATAGTAGTAGATATAAAATAGGCTAGAATTCCTTTTAAAATTATATTCTTTAACGAACTATAAATATAATAAAAAGGTAAATAATTATTTTTCTACTTAGCTATTATTTACCAAGTTCTTTTTTACTTTTATAATATTTTTTTAGCGAATATTCTTTAAAATATTTAAATAATTATACTTTTTTTTAGATTTTTATTTCTTATTAAATTATAAACTTTTTATAGTTTTTTCTTTTATTTTATATTTAAAATTATAGTCTATTATATAAATATAATCTTTAGCTACTATTATAATTTACTTATTAAGTTATAGTATTAAAACTATAAATTCCTTTTATTTCCCTAAAATTTTCGCTTAATTTTATAAATTCTAGTTAATCTAGTAAGTAAATAAATTTAAAACTAATTTTTTCTAATTTTTTATATAACTTTTATTATAGTTCTTTTATTTAAAAAAAATTATAAAAAGAAGCTGTAGTTTAAAAATATATAGAAAATAGATTTTTTAAGTATTTAAATTATAATCCCACGATTTATAATTTTAATAGTACTTTTAAATAATTATTTAAATTTTTAAAATTTTTTAGTTAAATACTAATATAATATTTTATAGCTAGTAAAAGTTTAATTTAATATATATAATATATTAAACGCTTTATAATAAATTTTATATATATCTATTATACGTTTATAAAAAAAACTACTAAATATAATTACTATTCTTTTATTAACTACTAATATAAATAGAATATCTACCTTTTAAAAAAGAAATATATATTTAGAAATTTTTATTAATACTTTTATTTAAAAGTAAATTTCGGAATTACCTTCGCTTTCTAATAATAATATTTTCGGGAATTTAAAATAAAGCTTTTTATAGAACGCGGGCCCGTTAATACTACTACTTTAATAATAATAGATATAGCCGAACTTTTTACCCCTATAATAGAAAAAATTTTTATTTTACTATAAAATATAGTAAATAATATTTAATAAATCGTTAAAAAAATATATATTAATAATTATTCTTTTAATTATTTATTTAAAAATTTTTACTAATAATTTACTTTTAAATATAATAATTAATAGTCTCGTTTAAAAATATAAGTATATTATAAACTAGTTTATAAAAATAATAATTATTTAAACTAGTATAATAATATAAATTTTTTAATTTATATATTAATTTTTAGTAATAATTTTTTAAGTAATTATTAGATTTTATATAATTTACCTTTTTTCCTTTTACTTTTAAGTATATTTTTTATTCTAGCCTTTATTTTTTTTAATATACTTACCTTTAGCTTTATTTATTTAAAATCTTTAATAGATTCCTTTATATTATTTAGATTACTAATTAGTTTCTAAAAATTTTTAAAAGATATAATATTAATTTAATAAATTAAATATTAGAGTCTTTAACTATACGCTTATCGAGTATTTATTCTACCTTCTATTTTTTTTTACCTTTTATTAGAATAGGCTAAAGTTTAGAGTTTTTATTATAAAAATATTATAATTCGAATAAACTAATATAAAATATAGAATAGATCCTTCTATATTATTTAAATAATTTAAAAAAATAAGTTTATTTATTAACTTTTTTTAGAACTTTAAAAGGCTTTAATTATCTATAATTTAACTTTTTTTTAAATTTTAAAATACGGATATTAATATTTTATAATAATACTTTATTATTTTTTTAAAAGTTCGTAGTTTTATAATAAATATTATAATATTTTATTTATTATTCGGAAACTTTTTTATAAAATTTAATTAAATATTCCTTTAAATTCTTTAATTAATTTACTCTTTTAAATATTAAAGGCGCCTTTTTTTTAAAAATTATATCCTTAAATTTAATTTTTTAAAATAGTAATATATCCTTTAAGTAATTTATTTAGCGGTTTACTAGTATTTATATATATACTATTATTATAAATAAACTCTATTAAAGGTAATAATTTCGATTAATTATTCTATTTATAATTATAATAAACTTATAGGTAATATTTTAAAATTTAATTTTAACGTTCCATTTAGCCGTTAATTTAAAGATAAAATATAATACTAAATTTCCTTTTAGTACCTAAATAGTAATAAAAAATACTCTAGAATTTATTTATAAAAAGCGACTTTTTATTATTAATAATTTCMTATATAACTCTATAGTACTTAATAAATTCGCGTTATAATAATTCTACGAACTTTTTTATATTAATATTTTTTATAATAGGAATATAAATTATATATTTAGTTAATTTATCTACTAATATAAAAATTAAATTATAGGTTTTTCTTATATAAAGGTCGGTTATAGATAATAAATTAGTAATAAAGTCTATTATTATTATATAAAACAGCTTTATATCTTTTAATAGAATTAATTTTAATTAGTTATAAAGTTTATAATAGTAGATTTATATTTTTTAATAGTTAAAATATATTTTATAATAATTTTCTATTTTTTTAATTATATCTAGCTAATAATATTTTTTACGAATCGAATCCTTTATTTTTTTCTTTATAAAATAACCTATTCTAGAATTATTATAATTCGTACGAAAAATTTCTTTTTTTATCGCCGGATTATTAGGTATATAAACTATTAGGCCTTTTTAAAGTAGTTTATCCTCTTTAACTTTTTATTTTAAAAGTTCTTTTTAATTAATAGTAAATCTTTAATACTATTTTTTTTTTATAATAAAGGCGTCCCTTTATTAGAGTTTAAAAAGCTATTCCGTTATAGATAATTATATATTTAAAAAGGATTTTTCCGATTTAATAATCTATTAAATTAAAAGCCGGGAGTTTATAAAGCCTAAAAATCTATAAATTTTCTCGAATTCTTTTTTATTCTTATAAATAGCGAGGGTATCTATAATAATTATACTATTTAGTTATATCGCTAAAATTACTATAAGTTTAATTATTATAAGTATTTTATTTTTTTTCTATAATTTAGGCTAGTAGTTTTTATTACGAAATTTATTTTATAGAGTAGATAAAAAATTATTATTATTATTCTCGCTACTATTAGATTTTATAATATTAGACTTTCTAAATAATATATTAACTAGATTTAACGAACTCTTCCGGTACTTTATATAGAAATTAAATATAGCTAGTTTTTTTATCTACTATATTTACTTTATAGTAAGCTTTTTTATAATTATAAAGTATCTAAAATTATTATAATTTATAATTATATAAATTACTTTTTTAGCTCTTTATAAATAATACCGCTAATTTTTAAAATTTAATACTATAATATAAAGCTCTTTATTATATATATTCTAATAGAATTCTACGCCTTTAAACTTATAGCTAAAAAATACTACTAGATACTAGTACAAACTTTTTTTTAGTTTTTAACTAAAAATTCCCCCTACTCCACGCTTTAACGTATCCGTTTTTATACGAATTTTAGTATTTATATTATAATATTATAAAATAGAGGCTAAAATAAAAAGTCTTCTTAATTTTTTAAAAATTTTTTATACTTTTTTAAATTAAATAAATTTAGACCTAGCCTATTTTTTCTTTATACCTTATATTAGGTCGGTTAAAAGGATAGCTATTTATAAAAAACCTTTTATAAATCGCCTATAAAATCCTGCGAATCCTAAAAATACTAGGATATCCTTCGTATTTTTTAGTACTAGCTATTTATTTATAGCTTTAATTTTTAAAAATTTTATATAAATTCTTTATTAATTTATTATAAAACCTAAAAATATAACTTTAATATAATTAAAAGTATATTTTAATAGTTTTATATATAAATAATACTCTAGTAAAGTCTTAATAACTATATAAATATATTTTTAGTATTTTTTTTTATTTTTAAAATAAATTAGTATATTATTTAAATAAATTATATAGAATATATTTAAATAAAGTTGTAACGCTTTATTAATATATAATTAGAATATAATAAAAGTATTTATAAAGTTAAATAGTATAATTTAATATTTGAATTATTTATAGTAAGTTTAAAATATAATTTTTTATTTATTTTTTTATTTAATTTAAATATAATAATAGATATTATAAATATCGATTTTAGTAAATCGCTTTATATATATAAATCTATTTAAAGTTTTTAATAATAGAAATAAAGGATATTTATTTTTAATAATAATTTTATTAAAACTTTTATAATCTACGTATAATTATAAGCTACTATTTATTTTTTTAATAAATAGTACTAATGTTTTAACTAGACTATTTAAAAGTTTTATCTAGCCTTTAGTTTATATATTAATAAAGTAATTTTAAATTACCGCTAATTTATCTAATAATATATTATAGATTAGACTTATTTTCGGCTATTTACCTAGCTTTAAATTTATAGGATACTCTATTTAATTATATATATTTAGGTTATTAGTAAATTCCTTTAAAAAAAACTCTATTAAGCCTTATAAGGCCGGCGGAATTTTAGAATCTTTAGCCTATACTATACTATACCTTGCTGCTTTTAAAATAGCTATTTTTATTTTTAAATTAGATATTAATTAGTAAAAATATATAATTTATATATTTTTTTTTTATTTACTACTAGTATCGCTAATTTAATAAATTCCTTTATAGTATAAATATCGATTTGGTTTAATACCGCTTTATAAATAGTAGAAGTACTTTTATAAATTTATTTCTAGTCTTATTAACGAATATTAAAGTCTATTTTTATTAGCTAAAAGTAGCCTAAAATCGTATTATATTTATATATATCTACTATATAGTAATTATTTTTCTAGTATTTTTTTACCCTATAATTATCTATTAAATTCGTATCTAGTAGGTAAAAATTATAAAATAGAATCTAACAGCTATTTACCGCTTTAATTTACTTTAAAACTACTCGATTTTTAAATAAAAAAAATTTTTTAATAAACGTTTATAAAATAAAATTTCTTTTTATATTAAAATTAACTAAGTAACGAGTTATTTAAAACCTTATAAAGGTATTAATATATAAAAAAACTATTATAATAGGTATTTACCGCTTAATTATAGGTAATCCTAGTATAGTAGCGGTATATACTAGGACTTATCTTTTCCCTATATTCCTTTTCCTTTATTATATTTTTTCTACTTTTCTACGAACTTAAAGTATATAGGATTATCCGTTTTATATCCTTTTACCCCGTAAATTTAATATTTTATTTTAAATATTATTTTTTTATATTTTTTTAAGCGTTTAGTTAAATTTTAACTATTATTTTTACCGCGATTTAAATTTCTTTTTTTTTTTTATAAATTTTTCCCCCGACTATTTTATTTAAAGGATTAGGTATTTTTATTAAATATTTTATACTTTAATTTAAATATAGTATTTATTTTTTATAAATATTACTTTAATATAATATATTATATTAAAAAAGTTTAATAGGTTTTCGGTTTTTTAAAATTTTATAGCGCTTTATTATTAATTTGTTTATTTATTTTAATTTATAAGTAAAAAATTTTTATAAACTCGTTTATTAAATAATCTAGATTATTATATTACTACTATAGATACTAGTTAAATATAAATATTAATTATAATTCTAGCTACTTTATAGATTCTAGTCGGGCTTTTATTTATATATTTCGGATCGTCGGATTGTTAAATATATTTTTATAATATTTAATAAAATTATTTTAAATAAATAATTTATTTTTAACGCTTAATAATTTAATATAATTATACTATTAAACTTTAGGTTTACTATTAAATCTAAAAGCTATCTAGTAAATCTTTTCCTTTTTTATAAAAAAATTTTCTTACGAGGTATTAATATATTTTTTATAATCGGTAAGCTACTATATTAAATCCTCGTATTTAGTATATAGTTATTTACTAGATATTTTTAGCCTATTAGTTTTTTTCCTAGTATTTAAAGAAGACCGGTAATAATTATTATTATACTATTTTTAATAGCCCGCGCTAGCTTTTAATTCGATAATTTATAAGCGAGTTTTTAATAATATATTTCTTAACTCTAGTTTTTAGATATAAAACTAAATTTATAATATTTATACCCTAGTTTTTTCCTTTAATAGAGTTAATTTACTAAAAGTTCCGTTTATTTAATTATTTATTACTTTAATATTTTTTTTATCAAACGAAAATTCGTTCGCCGGATTATTTTTATTATTTCTGCCCGGGTTTTTAAGCGGATTTTACTCGCTATTGCTAAATTTTATAATTCGGTCCTTTTATAAGGCTTCTAGCTATTTCGAAGCCTATACGCGAGGTTTTTTTTTTTAAGCTTTTTTCGCTATTTTATTAGATAATTCCTTATAATTAAGGAGTAATTAGAATTATAAGGTCGCTAGATAAGTAACCTACGAACCTCGGGTTAATAGAACTGCGTAGTAGAATATAGAAAATATTTATTTAAATAATAGTAGAACTAATTACTATAGAATTAGCAGTCTAGAGCCTATAGGGTTTTTATTGAATATAGGCGCTACCCGTATTAGGTATAGCCTTATCTCCTACGAACTTCATACCCGCTGGGCCTCCGGCCTTACAATTACCGTTATAAAAAAAAAAAAAAAAGCTTATATAATAGTAAAATAAGATAAAAAGGAATAAATTTTAAAAATAAAAAAAAAACGATATAAAAAAATTCGCTAGTTTATATAAAAGGATATTAAATTAGAATATTCTTTTATTAATTAATCTATTTTAAATAAAAGTAATAATTTAGATAAAAATAAAATTCTAGCTAATTATAAAGGAATAGTTAAAGCTAAAAATTATAAAAATAAAATATTAAATTAGTAATAAAACGGATTTTATTTATTTAATATTAAACTAGTTTTTAAAACTAAATTTTAACTAGATTATAAATTATAATAAGTAAATAAAATCGGTAAAAAAGAATAAAATCGTAATTAATTCGACGTTAATATATTTAAAAAAAAATTTATTAAAATATTAAAAAATAAAAGATTTAATAATAAATATATATTTATAATTTAAATTAAATTATAGTACTTTAAATCTATATATTAACGCGTTAATCTAGGCCCTATATTTAATTAAAGTAGCTAATATTAAAAAGTTAATATAATATTAAATAAATAATAATTAAAATATATTAAATATATTATAAATATTATTATTAAATATTTTAATAAAAAAATTAAAATAGTTATTTTCTAAAATTTTATTATAATATCTACTAATATAAATAAAATTCCGCCTATATTAATTTAATAAAAAACTTATACTATTTAATTAAAAAAATAATAGGCCGAATAATATAATTAAATTAAAACTATAAATATTTATATATAGAAATTACTCGATTAATAAAATTATACTAATAATTATTATAAAAACTATTTAAAAAGCTTTTATTTTATTATATATAATAATTAATATTATAGTTTTAATATTATCTAAAAAAATAATAGGCTAAAACTATTATATAGAAAAAAATTAGTATTTTAATTAAATTATCTTTATATTTTTTTTATAAATATTTTTATATTAAATAAAACTCTATAAATATTATATATAAAATATTTTTTATTAAAGTTTTAAAGGATTTAAAAATAAAAAAACACAAAATAAAAAAATAAAAATAAAAAAAATAAATAAAATATATAAAAAATTATTAAATATAATAAATCGAGCTTTTATTAATATAAAATTTTAATAATTAATTAAAGTTTATCTATTAATAATAAATATTTTAATTTATTTTTTTTATACTATTATTATATATATTAAACCTATTTTTATTTATATATTTACCTTCTTTAATAATAATAAAGTTACTACCTTTTATAATTTATTTTCTAGTTTTACCCCTAGCTTTTTTAATTCCGCTTCTAGTTTTTCTAATAAAGCCTTTTAAAAAATTAAACCCGATTATACTAAAGAATAAGCGAGTGCTAAATAATTTTTAGATATAAAAAAAGAATAATATATTAAATAAAAATATTAAACTATATTTAAATAAAGCGAAAAATATTATTAATAATTAAATATAGATTATAAAAAATTTAAAATAAATATTAAATATATTATATAAATTTTATAATATAGCGATAAAAATAAATTTATTTAATAAATTAATATAAAATTTTAAAATAAATATTTATTACTTTAAAAATATATAATAAATAAAATTTAAACCGGTATATTAAATATATAAAATATATTATAATAATAGATTTTTTATATTTAAAGAATAAATAAAAAATTTTTATATAAATTAGCCTATTATTTTATATTTTTTTAGCTATATTTTATTATTATAGTTTATAATTCTATTTAAAATATTTTAAAATCGTTTTTAAATTTATACTCGCTAATATTATAATAAAAATATATTATTATATATTTATTATATTTATTTTATTTAATTATATATTTTAAAAATATACTAAAATTTCTTTAAAAATAAAGCTATATATATTTAAAATATTTTTTTATCTAGATTTTTAATATATTAAAAATAAATTTAATAAAATTATAATTTAATAAATAAAAAAATAAAAATTTAATTAAATAACTTTTTATTTTAATAATTTTATAAACGCGACGATTATAATAAAAATTAAAGTTATTAAAATAAATAATACTATATTTCTTCGGTTAGATATTATAATAAAGTAGTAGTTAATTTTAAATTTAAATTATAAATTCGTCGGTATTATAAAAGCTTTTTTAATATCGATATATAATAAATATCTATTAATAGTATAAATAAATAAAATATTTTATATATTATTTTAATTTATATTATTTTATTATTAAAATTTATATTTTATAGAATTATAAATTATATAATATTAACCGCTTTATTATTTAAAAATTAATTTATTAATAGAAACTATCTAATTAATAATAATATTAAATATAAATTTTTATTATTTTATATATAATAATAAACTAGATAAATTAATATATTAACTTTTATATTTATTTAAACCTTCGGCCTTTAAAATATAAAAAATTATAAATATATTATAACTAATATTCTACTTTTATTTAATAAAAGTAATTATTTTTTTTAGATATATCTATAAATAACGCTAGTAAAATTCGACTAGACTTTTTTTTACTATAATATATAGTTTTTTAAATCGGTTATTCTTTTTAAATTATAGCGGTAAAAGAATTTTATATATTTATAAAAAGTACTTATATTTATATATAATAGATCTACTTAATTTTAAATAGCCGGCGATAATATTAGATCGTTAGTAAATATATAAAAAACCTTTAATTTTAAAGCGCTAAAGGGTATTAATAATATAATAAAATATTAAAGGCGGTATTAAAAAAAAAAAGTAGAATAATATAAATAGTAAATATTATAAAGAGGCTTAACTACTTAAATTAATTAAAATATCTATTTATAAGGCTTTATAGTTATTATAATAGAAAATAGACGATCTAGTAAAGTAATTAGCTATAGTAGCTAGAGAAATAAATTATTTTACTACTAAAATGGGTGTGTTAGTGTTGTTATTCTCGATGCCAAGCAGTCTCTAGGGTTTTGCAAGCGCCAAATGGCTGAATGCCTGGCATTGTGAATCTTGTATACTACGAGGAGCCGCTTTCCTTTGTTATACTTTTTCTTCGATAAAGAATTAAAGTGATTGCAGTATTATCGAAAATGGGTATTTTGATTTGTCCTACGCTTACGCAATATACACACCTTAATCACCCACACCCCTTTCACGACGTCAATATTATCATTCATATGACCGATTGATGACTATCTAGCAAGGGCGATATTCCAGCGCAAATATAGAAGAAGCTTTCGTTATCCGCAAACATCCTGGAAACACAGCGGAGATAGAGAAAGGCCTGGATGAAGTAAGGATGGTCGGTCCAACAACCAAAAACCTCGGCGTGAAAAATGGATCTCATCACCTAACAACAGGCGGTACTTGGGAGAATCATATTTCTTCGCAAGACACAAGCCTGGAAAATGGTTTCTCACCATAAATTCGGGTCGGATCGGAGAAGGCATGAAAAGAGGTAATAAGAAAACTAGGAAGAAAGCATTTGCGGAGATGAACTTAATGCAAGCTGCGTTCTCATCGTCACGGGTGCAAACGGTGCTCGGAGAGATCCTCATCAAAAATACGGCGATAGGCATATTTCAGCTATGCATTCGAAGAATCTCTCACCGAAAACGCCCCAGTACTAGCAGAATCACACGCAACATCTTCAGCACCTCGTACCCAGCAGCAAAGCAATAGTGTGCCGTCCTCACCCAAAATTCAAGAGAAGCCCCCGGAGAAAACTACTCAAATCAGCAAGAATCCTCCTCCTCCAGCTCAAGCCATAACAATTTTCGGCACCTGCTACATCTCAAACTCAGCTTTCTTTCTCGAATAACACCTCCAAAAATAACGTGAAGCCCACCGATTGCATGGACCACACGTATACCAGCCACCGCCTACTTATGCCGCTTCCACCTTCTTTCTCTGCATGTAACTCCGTATTCCACACCGATCACTGAGCACGACAAAATTTCTTGTCCGCTACGAGCCTACCACACGCACGCCAAATCCACGCGAAAAATCTTCCTCATTGGACCCATGCGCTAATCACCATACAGATCGCTAAAACTAAGTGTCAATCTACGATTGCACAGCTTTCTTCGAGAGATTTCCCCTTTCAGTAGGCGGCACACATCAAATGCACGCATCGTTCGTTCCTCAGCATAGTCAGCAATGCAGTATTGAATTCAAGCCGAAGATCAAATCTGCCAAATTTCACCATCCCAATATATCCCACCAACACCACCGCCAACAATTCTCCCAGGAAAACCCCTAAAAACCCCTTTCCATCCCCCAAAAAGCCCTATTATGAAGCTCATCAGCCCGCTCCTTCAGCAAAGGCATCCGCTCCTTTAAACCTCTGCATTTCGCGTACGTATCTTCGACGCATGTGGAGATCCTATCCTCACGGATCCAATTTGCGTCTTCTCGTTCTCGTCGTTGTCGCCTTCCTCTTTTGTTACCGGGTGATGATGATGATGATAACGCCATCTCGAGGCGGGATTCATAGGTCCTGAGAGCGCATTTGCCGCCCGTGAGATTGCAGTAGTGGAAGTCGAGCTCGCGGACTGTGGTTTCGAGATTGCGCAACAGGTTTTCTTCGTCATCATCGTTCTCGCGGTCTTGTGTGGACTTCGTCGGTAGAATATCTGAATTCAATGGTGTGGCGCTGGTCTCGTGTTGTGGCTCGCAAGAATCAATATCACTGTTGATTAACCGTGACCAGAGATGCTCACGGCTTATCTTCGGGATTTCGCTCTTGATAAGCTCGAGCTTGGGTTCGTATGTCACTCGCATATCCCACAATCTCTCGACCATCTTGAGACAGTCGTTCACGTCTTCATAGAGAAATTCCAGGGTTTTCTTTGGAATCGGGGCTGGAATTTCGGATCTACTGTCTGACGGAGGCCATACTTTGTCGTTGAGAACGGCTTGGCGGACTTGTACTTGCTCCTTACCAAGACTGATCTGGGTCTGTTGAGCGGTAAGGAACGCTTGGTGTTGCTCGTCGCTGAAAGATCTCTTTCGCTGAGCATGCTTAACGCTGGTTGATTGCTCTTTATGGCCTCCGAAAGTGAGATGTTGATCCTCCGTACAAATTGTTGTTTGTGGCTGCGCAGCGTCAAGTTGTACGCGAAGTAAGCCATCATTAATTGGAGCCTCGTCGCGCCCAAGAGGAAAGGGAAGCAGGTTCGACTTCTCCGGATCGATATTAATGGGGACGTGTTGTTCCTTATCATTATGGGCAGTATCAGTATCTGCCCGCTCATCGCTGTCCGGGGAAAGGGACTGATGCTGGATAGGATGCAAAGACGTTGAACTCGACCTGGTGAAAGCTTTTACGTATCACATGAACTCGGTCAGCAACAGCTCAGGCCCCAGAGGGCAGGAAAGGTATATCCTCATTTAGATACCTTTTAAACCCGTCCATTGCCTATTATGCCCCGACGGATCCTCCGCCTCCACCTCCTCTCCTGCTGATACAAAGTCCTCGTCGACATCGACAGCAGCGGCGGGACTATCAATTCCAAGAGCATCGGGTTTGTTCCTGCGGCGACCTTTTAGAAAATTCAGTGATACGTGAATTCGTTTTGGCGCCACTTGGAAATAAAGGGAAATAAAGAGAAACATCTACTGCGGTAACTGGACAAGATGTTTTCCACGTACCCACAACAAATGGCGTTTCGCCGGTGGTCACTGTGAATACAGTCGTCACCCCTTTGCGGTAGCGGGCGACGAAGATCATTCTTCTACAAAAAGAGAGTCAGACCTGAAAAACACATCCTTAGTTAAATGAAAAGCAGTCCTGGTATGAGGAAGGTTTTTTTTGGAGCCCACAGACCTTTCGAGTATTTGCGGCCTGATGATCGCTGTTACGGTTAATAGGTGGAGGTGGTTGTTGTGGTTGTTGTTGGACGCCATCGATAGCCTCGTGGTAGTCTCCTTGTTGCGACCGAGATTCATCATTATTGAGGGATGATTCCCGGAGATGTCGTGTAGAGGTGATCGCATGATCAAGTGATGATGATGATGGCAGGAGGGGACTATATTGTAAGGAAGATCCGCGCGGACGTGGAATGCGGCTGTTGTGGGATATACTACCCATCTTGGCGCTAGAGATGGTCGATTCTGTTGAAGTCTTCCTGCTCGTCGGTGAAGCGGTTCTCTCCTGGGGGTTGTCAAGGTCCTCGGAAGCGTTGGCTTCCAGAGAAGAATTGCGGGAGGCCTTGATCGTTTCACCTGACGCTACCAAACTCTCGTCATCTACTGTCACCTTCTCGGCCGTAGACTGATGCTTCTTCTTCTTCTTCTTCTTCTTCATCTTCTTCAGTTCCTGCTCCTCCTCCTCCTCTTCCTGCTCCGAACCCAGAATCTCCTTCTGAGAATCCGGAATTTTCTCGTAAAGTTCGACATTCCTCCGCCGGAGCTTCTCGCACTTCTTGACCTCGTCTATCAAATCAGCTCGGTAGGAATTCTCTCGAGCGTTACGATCTTGATCCCCTTTGCGTTGCTCGCTCTTTTCTCGCTCGTAGATACGATTTTTCTCCTTCTCACGCTCGTACATTTCCTCGTAACTTCTGGCTTTTGATTTGTATGACTCCAGCTCGAGCTTGAGTAGTTGGAAGTTCGCCAGGGTTGGTTGAGATAAGACTTGGTCTGTAGGCATGCTGGGAAAATTGGTGGATGGCAGGGGATTTTTGGCTCTCGGCTTCTTCTCGTGTGGCTAGGACCGACGAGGTTGCCTGAACACCTCGTTAGTATCGTAGGTCAGGGGCGACTTAAGAGCGAGCAGAAGAGGTCGTGAGGCTGAATCTGTAATATAAACTATTCAAAAGGGATTGTAAAGATCAGTTCGGGCTTACCTTACAGGAGGATGAGGTGGCCTGGTCCGAAGGTAATATCTTGAATGTTGCTCGGTAGGAATGCTTGAACCAGGCTTACAGTTAAAAGGTGCAAAGAGAAAAAGGGAAGAAAGAGAACTCCATCCGATTTGCTATCTTCTTGGTATATAAGACAAAAAGAGTAGGAGAGCCGGCAGGAAAGAGGATTGTATTTGACATGGAGAAATTGATTGATCGGAGAGAACAAAAGAATAGGTGAAACCTGCTTGTCCCGATTGATGCTTGTTTCCGCTAGAGCGGGACAGGTTTGTTAGGCTCATGGTTTGCAGCCGAGACAAACGACTCCATGGGATGGAGGCATTGGAAGATCCACCACCAATCTCATTCTCGCCGAACACCTGCGGATGATGCTCGACCCATCCAGCGAAACGAGGTGGAAATCGAACAGACGTTATCGGCGTGGCGATGGTAGAAGGGTAGTTGTCCCACCGTTGCCGGCAGTACGGCTGCAGCATTGCGCATCGGCGGGGAATTCAATAACCGTCGGCTTGCATACGTTCTGGAAGAATCGGCGTGCAGTACTAATCTAGTCAACGACAGAGGATAAGACTCAAGTGGTAGGATAGAACCAGAGCTGAGACTACCGCAGATAACGCGCACCATCTTCGACTCCTCCTTCTGCCGCTCAAACTTTGGATGAAAAGTCGCTATGAAAGTTGCAGAAACAGTACTTATTCATGAGCGTACTGAAGAGGAGCAAAACGTGCATTCACTTGCGACCAAGACCCCCCCCCCCCCACAAAGCCGTCCTCCTTCGAGAGCTGACAACATCCGCAAGCCTTGACCGCTTCCCTGCCGTCTATCTGCCCTACATACACACCTCCGCCCAGGGCAAACCCGGGGACAGCTCCCGCCCCTAATCCACTTCCTTGTATACCCATCATACCACCCTGCTTTTCCCACCCAAACCATATCATCACCGACCAGGACACTCAGGAACACCTCCCACAAACCCAAGCTTTTTGTCTTCCACCTTTTGCTGGGTTCACTTCGCATAGAGCGGAACAGTTGTTGTGTCTGCGCCCGCCGGTGCAATGTCGGAAACCAGGGAGCTGTATCGGTGGTGATGGTATAGTTGACTTCCTTGTTTTGCTTTTGCGTACGGGAACCGGTGGTGAGGAAGGGGGTATGGAGGGTGTGCGGGTGCGTTTAGACCTCGAGGTGCTGTAGCTGGGCGATGGGGCGTGCTGCATACAGAAGGTCGGTTTAAAAGTAATGACGGGGTTGACAGTGATGGCGGGATTGACTTGTTGGCTTGGTATAGAGTGGCATAGATCCCGCGAGCTTGGATCGGGTAGATCCGGCATCGGTGGAGTCGGTGGTGGTGATGGCGGCAAATCCCGCTGTGGTAGAGGAGAAGGAGGAGGAGGTGGTGGAGGTGGAGGAGGTGGAGGTGGAATATCTGCTGGATTGGAAGATATTGGTGGTCGGTCTGGAAGGGGAGAAAGAGGCGGAAGAGAAGGGTACCTAATAGGTGGGTCGGAAGGTGGTGGCTGAGTGGGTGTGGGTGATTGGTGAGGGGATCTACTAGGCGGGGTTGAAGACGTTGAGGAACTGCTTGATCGATGAGTATCCGAGATGGAAGGACGGGGCAGGGGCGCTGTAGTATGCGCAGGCGGTCCCCCAGGAGGTCGCAAAAGCCTGTTGACGGTCAGTAATTGTACCTGTATCCAACCTACGTTGCATGTAACGGACCTGGCTACCTCCGTATCTAGTTGCCCAAGTCTCCGATCCATATACTCCACCGCCCGTGAGATGCCCGTTTCTACGCCTCCATCCATCGCCACTGTAACCCTGTCCATGATATGTTGAGATATGCGGAGGTGTTCTTCTCGAGCAACACCTACCAGGTCAGCGGTGGCGCCCACCAGCCCGGTCTGAGTTACTTGACTGGACGTGACATCATCCAACCTCCCGTCGATTCGCTGTATATCTGCCGAAAGTTCGTCAAGCTGCTCATCGTTCACATCGAGTCGAGCGCTGTAAGAATCATCATCCATCTGCATCCCCTCCAGTGTACGTTCGACGGAATGGATCATGCGCGATTGTCTTTCGAGCTGGGTGTCAGCCGCATCTAATCGCGAAGAGTGTCTGTTGGATTGGATGTTGATCGCATCCAGTTGCGATGATTGTTCTTCAAATTGCATATTCGTTGCAATCAACCGTGACTGATGGTCGTCTAGGATGCTTCGGTGATCTTGGAATTGAGTGTTGGTTGCATCTGATCGAGCCTCGTGATTCTCGTGGTCTATCCGGGCGTGCCTTAATCTGCGCTCCAACTGTCGGATGTCTGTCGAATGTCGCCTTAGCTGCTCGTTATCCTCTGCTTGCCTGATAACGACGCCGCCAAGTGTGTGGTCAACTTCTTCCAGTCTCGTCTCTTGATCTTGGAGGCGAACATCCATCTCCTGCTGTACCTGGTTGGTCTCCTCTCGATGCTCCCCGAGTGCCGTATAGATTGCGGTGAATGCAGCACCTATGACTTGCATCCTCATTGTATACCAGACCAGGAAAAATTTGCAAGCTCTAGTAACATCCCTTACATCCGTTGCATTTTCTCCGCTAAGCGTTTCCACCCTTGCCAACCGTTCTTGAACCCGGCCATGGTACATGTCAAAAATCCGTTCCAGCTCGACGATCCGACTAATCCTCGCATCTTGAATAGCCGGCCTGGGATCCCGAACGATAAGCCTATTGGAGGTAACCGTATCAGTCTCAAGTCCTGGTGTGTCGGACTTGATGGAAAGTCTGCCGAACTCCAAAGTAGGAGGGTCAGCTGCTGGAGGTTGATGTAGTTCCTGCAAGCTGCGTCTTAAATTTCCAGTCTCTTCAGTAGTCGCCCGCATCTCCTCTTCGAGCCGGCGCTGAAGTTTCTGGAGTTCCTCCACTTTGTCCCAAGTATCGCGAGCCTGCCTTTGGACAGTCTCCATCGTTGTTTTGAGATCGATCGAATCAACTTGACTTGAAGAGGCCAGCATGTCAAGTTTGTCAACCCGAGTTTGAAGTTCTCCAATGCCCTCCCAGACTCCTTGTGCCAAAGACCCGTACTGATCGCCGAGAGCCTGCCATTCCACCTTCGCAACAGAGGCCGCATCTTCTAGGTCAACGATCCGCCTTGCGGATTCTTCGACGTCGCATATTTGCTGGGCATGGATACCGGCAATGTCCGCCGATAAATCAGCCCTTTGTCTCTTAAGGCGCTTGACATCTTGTCCCTGGAACCAGCTTTGTGCCCAAACTCTCATGATACTTTTTTGGATGCCCCCAAGTTCAATGGATTGTTCCTGCTCGACCTCGTTGATCATTCGTCCGGTCGGCACGGGTGGGGCGGCTTCGTCGGTGGGGCCACCATCCTCGATGGACGCGTCCATCGTGACTTGATCGTGGGACTCTTGTGGGGAGGGACGTCGAATCTTGAGGAGAGTTGACTGTTGGAAGAGAAGTCAAGGGATGGTGTTGCAGAGGGGATGCTAGAGCAACCGCGAGGGACGTACAGCGGTGGACTGGGAACTGAGAGGAGAAGATTTGTGATCAGTAATCTTGTGCATTCCAGTAGAGAGCAAGAATACCATCGTGGATTTGCTAGCTCCCCCGTCCAACGTAAACATGCCGACGGACAAAGGCACTCCGCCAGTCGGAATGGCGATAAACGTCAGGTCTTGGATTTGCGGTGTTACTCCTGATTGCACCAGACAAGCCGGCGTTCGCTGAAGTGCATTGAAAGAAAGGTGGGAACATCCAGATGCTGCCTCCCGACATGTACTGAAATGGATCATGATCCATCCCTTCTGCGCGTTGGATTCATCAATGCTGTGAGACCGACATGAAACGTCGTGAAAGAAGTCCAACATCGGTGAAAGTTTCTTTGTCCTTGCGGAGAAACAAGCGGCGGTTAAAGGACGCTAGATACGAAAACAGTTAGGACTTGTTTGCGAAACAAAGACCCTCTTGACCCCTCCAACAAGATCGGTCGTTTGCTTCATCGCTTTAGTTGCTAAAGATATCTTGCTCAACCACGCAAGCAGCCGCAATGTCTATCATTCTGTTTAAACCTACTCATAATCCCCCTCTTCAAGAATGTTCTACACACCCAAGATTCCAAGCAGCCTATCCACATCTCTCTTCGCCTCAAGCTCCCCACCAGAGGGACCTCCGCTTCTTCAGGCCACAGTCTATACACCATACACAGACACTGCTCCACTACAAGCCTCTGAGCAATCACAAGTGTATCTATCCCCTTCCCTCCCTTCCAACCTATGGACTTCCTCACGTCGACCATTGCTAATAACCTTCAGCCTCAAATACAGCTGAAGAGAATGCCCCGACAGAGGAGGAATAATGACAACAACAACAACACCACCAATAATGACAACAACAACACTACCAACAATGATAACAACAATCCGGAGCAATCCAACATCTGGAAGAACCTCAGGGGAAGGATCATCCCAGATAGAAACCAGCCTGACGCAAACCAAGACATCCTCAACAACGACGCCAACGAAGCCCAACCCGGTGCCCATCTCAGCAATTTACACCATTTCCAAGCTGCAACGAGTTCCAACAGCAACATGATGTGCGCCATCCTACTGCTTGTCGTCGTCGTGATCTTGCTCATCTGCAAGGCGAAGAGATCGAATCACTATGAGTCCGAATACAAAAAGGCGTGCGCAATGCTGGGCAAGAGGGCATGCTCCAAGGATCAGTAGAGAGGGATGATGCATTTTGTATGGGGCGTCCTTCGGGGTTGCGGTGGGTGGGGGGGGGGAGTACAACGGAAGCGGAAAGCTGGAGAAGTGAGAGCTGTTCAGTAGAAAAGGCTTTGGGTTTTTGGATTTCCTTTCCTCTGCTCTCTTGTTCGGGTCGTGGGCGTTTTCGTCACTCTTTCTCAACACATGGAACTGCAGGAGTTGTTTTTTTCAGCCTTGGATATTGCACCCTTTTCCTACTCCCCCCAGCCCCGTCCCATAGACGCAATAGTCACCACGATTAATTCTGGGAATGTTCCTATAAAGTACGCTAGATTGAACATTATTTCAGTATCGAAAAGTCGTTCTCCTCCGTGTTCATTCTTGCAGAGTACAAGACTAATAGATCCCAAACTTCGCAATAAAAGAATCCACATGAATGAAATACGCACGCCTACAATTCCGCTTGAACGAAGAAAAGGAAGGCATCAAGACCTAGCCATGAAATACCTGTAACGACGCTACGAAAACGCCAAAGGGCTAGTTCATAATACTTATGCCGTAATCATCAACTCTTTCGTAAAGGGGCAGGGGGTCACTCGCTGCACCCCCACGTCGGATTAAACCCCCCTCGCCTTATCACTTCCAAGCCATTGCACGGCATCCTTCCTTTCTCTGGAACTCTACCGTACTTCTAGACGGGTACAACAGGTAGAAAATTGAAGTCGGAGAAAATCGCTACAAGTATCCTGTAGAAACACTCATCATTTGCGCCCTTGTAAATTTATCCCGCTATAGCTGCTGGTTCAGGACAGTAGAAAATACAATTCTTTCCCTGTCCTACTCTACCCCCATTTCCAGCATAGATTATAGTCTAGCGCTGTGGGTGATATCTCTGCCGAGTCAGCTCGATTATCAGGACTCCTTTACATTACCACGGCTGCAGGAGGATCATCTGCTTCTTTGTATTGATATTCGCCCTTTGGCCCTCTCTCTTGCCCGCTTGTTTTCTCTCGATCGTTGCAATCGCTTCTTGCGTATATACGCACGCACGCAGTATTTAGGAGGTGATATTGGTAGACATGGCCTGTTTGGAAGAAAATATAATCTTGATGCACTTGTTACTACGTATACTCGTTGCGCGCTCTTCAGTTACGCGCTCTTCGAATATCGATTTATCAGGATAGGTTTAGATATCAAGTTATTGTATCCGAGCATCTAAAGCTGTCGTCAAGTATCACCGCTACAAGTGTGCTTTCAAGGTTTTAAGAGATGATTAAAATGCAATTCGAGTAGTCTATCGTTGTAATGAGTTCGCTTCTATGAGTGAAAGCAGCATAAAATCAAACGCGCCTGCCAAATATCTATGCTCAACCCGTAGTCTCAAACTCTCCCCCCCCCCCCTCGCCCACTGAAAACTGCCGATATCGCCCTCACATCACGACGCAATTCACGTAGCCCAGCTCGAAATCATCTTCGCAGTCCTTGGAACATTCCGCCTGTGTGTGCTCCAGATAGTCCGCGACTTCCTCGTCCGATGCCCCCGATATCTTTAGCTGATCGGGGAATTCGAAGCATGCTTTACCAGACGAACAGTCGTGCATCAAATCCGAGAGGACTTTTTCAACGTCCTCAACCTTGGACATAGCCGAGTCGCTCCCTTGCTCGACATGGTAGAGATGCTTGGAAGTTTGACATAAAAGATCGTCCGTCGCCCGTAACTTCTCGATTTGTTCGTCTAGCCGATCAGCCTGTTCAGCGCGAGCTTCCCTCTTCTTCTTTCCGGTAAAGAAAGGCAAGTAGGCAAAACTACTGGCAAGCGCGCGTTTGAGGTTGATACGTTCCCCCAAGACCTGGCCAAGGATTTGATCCACTTGTTGGTATTTTTGATGCCATGCTGTGACGTCGCGGTGCAAATGCTGAGCGTTGGAGTTGATTGTTTTCAAGCGAGCCAAGAGCCTCCGTCCTACATGAAGGATGTGCTGACGGACTTCGTGGTCGGGAAGATTAGACGAGGAAGATAGGAACTTGTAGTTGGGTATGGGACTGTAAGGTATTACGACGAATTTGATCGTATCTATGATCGCCGAGATAGCGCCGCTGTGTTGTTCGATACTGATCAGCTCATCCTGAGAGCGCGAGATGCCCGAAGACCATTGCTGTGCCTGGGATTCGAAAGCTTCGGCGCTTGCTGCAACTTCTTGGCCAGTTTGCTGCGCGCCACCGACAACCCGGAGAAGTGATTCGCGTATACCATGATCGCTGTTGACCAGCTGGTGCATATCAGCAAGCAGACGGCCGCCACTCTCGGTCTCCTGGCCAATGGAATGACCAGTGTTGGTTCGAAACCCCGCGTTCGAGGGCTGGCCTGATTCAGAGGAGGCTATTGGGTAGTTTCCCCAGTAATTGAATGCCGTATTGCCGGCTATCCAAACAAAACAGATGCCGCTTGCGACATATATTATCGTTTTGATTCCCTTCCTTATTTTGGACGCCTCTAATACTGGTGCTCCTCCTCCGGGGTGTATCGGATCGGATCTTGTAGGGTTCTGCGCGGGATGCTCTTCCAGGACCGTTTGAGGCGCTACTTCGGCTGCTGGCGTGTGTATTGCAACTGGTGGTGTGGATGTTATGGGGGGCGTTGCAGGTTGTGCTGGAGCAGGTGATGACGTTGGAACCGGCGCCGTATGAAGATTTATTTCTTGTCTGACTGGTAATGGATTAGTACTGGAGGTGATGGTCGTTTGAAGAGCTTACCGCGTTGGGTCTGGACGCTGCGGGTTCCACTTAAAATCTTATGTCGGACCCTCTGATACTCGTCGGTGGCGATGGGAGAATCCTGAGATGATTCGCTGGCAGAGGAGGCAGAGGACACGCCCCGAAATCGACGATGATGAGGCTGATGATTGGCAGCCATGGAAGATGAGGGAAGGAAGCTTTTTTGGTGAAGGGGTGGCTATGGAAGAGCACGAGTGGAGGCTTGTGGATGGTGATTTGTAGTCGAGTGAGCTTGGGCGGTAGAGTGATGGCCTGTGTATATGATGTGCGTTGTGTTAAGGGATCTGATGATAATAAAGGTGTTGGCGATGAGTAGAAGACATCTCTTAAGATGATCAAGCTCCCTTTCAATAACAATATGGTAACACATTGGTGTAAGACAGTGGTGTAAAGCTGTCGAGCATTCCATACTCAAACTATAGACGTTGTCAGTCCATCCTTTGTTCTCATCGTGATCAGGAGTAAATGCACCCGATCCTCGCTGTTCGAGGCGGCGGGCGGTAAGCCAATGTCTCTGGTCGAAGATGCAAGCCTTGTCGTTCGCCACCTTCCATGGGTTCCATCAGTCTTGTGCACCACATGGTTTCCACAAATAGGTGTTCAGACTGTAGCGGATGAGTCACTGTTGGACCCAGACGGTGAGATGGAAAGGGTGGATATCGAAACCTTTGTTTGTTCGAGAGAGGATGACACGCACTCCGTGAAGTGTTGCACGTTGAAACGCCTGATCACGTGATTACGGCTGCCAAGAACCTCGTCTGAGTACGTAAAACTGCCCTCATTTTCTCGGACAAGTAGGGCCAAACTTGTCTATAGTATATACTCCCGAGACAATCATTCCCACTACAAAGATGGTATTGGAAACCTCTACTTTGTGAATGTCTCTTCTCCCTCGCTTGTGTCTACGCAAAGAGACACTGCTTGAGTTTGTGGACCACTTCAGATACACACTAAAACATCCGCCCAGTATCTCCGCCCAACATTTCCGAAATCATGACAACACTTTACAGTACAGTGTCGTTCCCTCTCAGTCACCAGGAAATTCTCACTCAGCTTCAATAGTAGAGAGGAGCATCTCTATATCTGATAGTGGAGCGCTCAGAATAGCGAGGCGGAGAAAGGTAATGGCGGACAATCGTCAACATTCCAGAGACCTTGGGCCTGATCGTCAGCCTCGAT
Source organism: Opeltia flavorubescens (assembly GCA_000442125.1). Lineage (NCBI taxonomy): Eukaryota > Fungi > Ascomycota > Lecanoromycetes > Teloschistales > Teloschistaceae > Opeltia > Opeltia flavorubescens. The sequence goes on from KE546985.1 coordinate 518,259, forward strand.
CACGCTACTACAAATGCTCACACGTCCTTCGGTGTTATCGTTGAAGCCATCGCCCAGGGTCTGCTCCCGCTCCCGCTCCCGCTCCCGTTATCCGTCTGCACGGGCTTCCAAAGAAAGTATAGCGCCGTTTGGGTCCAGACTTTTGATCTGTCTCTGTCCAAGTGCCATTGCTTACGACAGCTTGCCAACACGAATATCATCGTGGAAAGCCGTACATTGCACCACAGCTACGGTACTGGAAGACAGTATCTCTTCTCCTATCTCGTGCGAAGGTTGGGTCCAGACTTTGTCGCATGCTATAATATTCTACCTTACCTTTTGCCATCGATCTGCTTTGACGTACAACTGGTGTCTGGGTCCTGGATTGCGGTAAGTTGCAGCAACCTGACAAAGTTGCCTGACAGTTGGGCCGGGAATCGATGTCACCATACATTCGATCTCGATTTGCTTATCCAAACGCAAGTCGTTTCAATTCTTACACTGGTACTTACTCCTGGTGTCAGCCGGACATGTTCATTGGCACGCCACTGTTTGTTGGACTTTTCATGACTTTTCATTACTCTGAATCAAGTCAGGACCCTTCCTCAATTTCTCCTTTTCTTCCCTGCTCAACTCGGTTTCCTGCATTGACTTCCCTGTTCACCATCTCAGCTTAATCTTGATCCGGAATGAATGCGGCAATCGACGGGAACATCACAAATCAGCCGGGAACCATTCTTGTTATGACACCTCTTGTGCCAAATGTGCCAACCGCAATTCCGGCCGGGGAGCTTATCATTTGTTGAATCTCATTTCCAGCCCGGAGTTGCGCATGGCAAGTTTTCATTTAGCGTGTCGGTCTCACCGCCTGTTGCGTCTGAAATCTGGTCTGATGCAGCCGTTCCCTCGCCGACGAATCTTCAGTCAGCGAAGCACGCTGCGATATATCCCGGATGCTTTTCTCTTTCACTCCGAAATTCTTTTGAAAATTCGTAGACTTTCCAAGTTTTCCCTCCCTCCACCTCGATAGCTAATTCATCGCGATCTGCTCAATCTTACATCATCCGACCACAGTCCTCCTACCACCATTCTCTCACCGTCATTCTCCTACCATTATTCTCTTACCATCATCACGTACAATATTCATCCAATATGAAGCGAACCTCCACTCCTCAACCTACCGAGACAGATCATCAACCAGAATGCTCAGGCGGTAAGTACAAACTTTCACTAAAACAAAGAGAAGAGAAAGAACAACTCTGTCGGACATCCCAAAGATATCTTACTTACCGTCTTGCCAGATCTCCCACCCACACCGACACCCCAAGCCTCCTCAAAACGGAGCCAAAACAAGCCCCCTACCACAAGCCAAGAACCCAGCACCAAGAAGCGAGGACGCGGTCGTCCACGCAAAACCCTCTCCACCACCACCTTCCACCCACCCAAATCTCATCTCCCATCTTCTTCGCGCCGCAGCATCGGTACCCGTACCAGCACCGTACTATCGGCGGCAGCCACAATGAAACCTCCTATCCCCACCTCCGACACAGATGTTCCCGATCTCCTCTCCGCCCCTCGGCACGGAGTAGAGAAGGGAGAAGAGGAAGAAGATTTACGACTGAACCTTCTCATGGTTATCGCCGGCACCCGGAAATTGGACCTCGCACAGCGGGCTCGTGCGAAAAGAGCTGCGGAGGTCTTCCTGGTTGCGGTGAGGGAGATTCAAGGGTCGCAGCAGCCGATAATGGATTCGGCGGATCTTTCACAGCCTAGTTGTGGGACGGAGAATGTGAGGGCACGCTCGATGCCGCTTATGGTAGCTGCGACTGGGCCCGGGGAGTTGGATGAAGGGTTGGGAGTGAGGGAGGGAAAAATGAGGAGACCGGGAGAGGGTTTTGGTGCCTGGTTAGGAAGGAGAGTGAAAGGGGAGGGTGAGGTAGTGGGTAAAGATGCTGCCGAGCAGAAATCTTAGGGATTTTTTTGGATAGCAGGTTGCTTGGGGCTTGAAGGATGGGAGGATGATCAATAATGTATTGGAGAAGAAAGCTTGTTGGTTCTTGACTTCAATTAGAATACTTATCATTAGACCTCAGTATAAATGTTACTTAATATCACCAGACGGAAAACGCCGTTTAACTCATCTCAGGTCTAGAAATCTCCGCACCCATCTCCACCAGCGCGAACAAGTCCCGCCCGTCGCTTTCAAACAGTTGAGCAGTGCACGGCAGTGATTCATACAGGTAAGTCAGACCATGTTCACAGGGTACAGATCGCTCATCCTGGCCTGGCAGCCTCGGAGCCACACCCGCCCACCATCACCTCTTATCCATCCATCTATTACGCCGGTCTTTTCCTGCCATACAGGCTGCGGAACAGCTACACACATGCTGTGTGAGAAATTGGCTTGGTTTCGACAGTTCCAAGAGGCAAAGAGGAGGAATAGCTCAAGCACGAGCCAAATTGGTCTACAGTCGCTGCAGAAAGCCGAGGCGGGCTTAAAGAGACGAAGGACGTACGGGACATTGGCTTTGACTCAGGGTCAAGCCTACGAGCAGTTGAGAGAGCCTCGGCAACGCCTCCTCACAGGACCGAGCGATCTTTGGACTCTCACCGCTGCTCCGCCACGCCGCGCCTGTCTGTAGCAGCAGCAAGAGAACGACTACACTCCGAATCCGAATCCACGTTTGCGGTTGGGATGAAGGTACTGGAAGAGTATCCATTTCAAGTGATTGGCGATATCTTCTTGGCTGTCTCTAACGACAAAACTATGCATGGGGCCTTTCCGGTGGCCGGGGGAGATCTTACGCTTTGATTGACAGGCTGATAAAGGATTAAAGCTGGTTTCTCGCTATCTGCCCTGATCTTGGCGCAATGGAATTTCCTCATCTTTATTATCGTCTTCTTCATCGATTTACGATTGCGTTTTATCTCATTTGTCTTAGCTGCAACTATGGAGATTCTGGGCAATGGACCTCCATATTTTTGGCACTCCGGTATGATTGGGCAATTCTAGCGCACGGATCGAACACTACTTCTTTTTGGAGATGAGATCCGCCATCTCAGAAGAGCCGTGCATCCTACGATATAATTCCAATGTGTGTCCTTCCTAAATCTTTTATGCTCTCGACGGTTTTTCTTCTTTCTTTGATCGTCCTAAAGATTATCTGCCTCCTTGCAACATCGCCAGCAGGCTACTATTACTTCCCTTCCTAATCGTGTAAAGAAATCAGATTAAAGCCCTCCTGCGTAGGCTCTCTCTCTTGCGTTGACAGTGCATCCGTACAGGTTCGGTCTGGCTGTTCGCTCGCCCATCGGATATGACAGCTGCAAATTCAGCATGCACCTTTTTGCACAAGGCCAGGCTTCCTCTGTAATTTCTACAGGAGGTGGACCGAGCATCAATCAGCGTGCGGCAGACTCAAACAAGAAAAATAACCGCCACACTCTTCACTACAAAAACAGGTAACCTCATCAACTGCACCTGGTCCGTCCGAAAACTTTCATTCAGCCAGACAGGTCGCTAGCGGCGCTCCAAGCATTAGTGGCCTCTACATACCACATGCGGCTTCATCATTGACGCAAATTTCATGGCTCCCCAGATCTACACTGCCGAAAACAAGAACAAAACAACTCGAGCAATATTACAGCCTCCACGGCTCCCACACTTCCTACCGATGCTGTCGTCTCTCCTAATTCCCGTGCTGATTCCCTCTCTGTCGAACAAGAAGCGCACCGCCACTGGACCGCAGAAGCCGATTCAGAAAGCAGGAACATGGCTGCAAGCACATCCCACCAACGCCAAGCGATCTAAAGGCCGCCTATTTTGCGGCAAGAACAACAGTAGTGCGATACAAGATATAACAGGCATGGATACGTCGGAGGAGAGAAAGTCAGGAGCGAGGAAGATTGAGAATGGTATGGAGAGCGACGTAATTGGCAAAAAGAAGCGGGACTTTTCGGGATCGAATATGAGGGCAGCTCGTAAGGGCCGCAACAAGGTTAGGCGCCCGAGGAAAGTTCTTCTCCATGTGGAGAGCATTGAGGAGGAGATGAACGACAAGACTGCGGCAAGTGCAAAAGAAGACGTTTCAGATGCCAGGATGGCTGCGGAAAGGTAGAAGAAAAGTGTCAACATGTGATGGAGATGCTCATAGAGAGCACTCTGATCGCTGATTGGCTGCATCTTGCTCCACTTACTTCGTGTGGTCAATTAAGCGAAACATCTTCCTAATAAGGCTTAGCGCCTAAAAAGTTTCCTCACATCAAACTTTTTGTCCCCCAGATAATTTACATAGATTTATGCAGCAGTTTATATAAAATGCACAGTTATTCTACCGAAAGGGATCTCCGAGTATAGGCAGCAAGGCTACGCTTAAGCAATGCGTGGCATTACCGGTACAGATATCACTAGAAGTGAGACTGAAGCAGTGAAACGTCGGTCGATCTTTCTTCTCACTTGATCCTGGTTGAAGAAGTACTGTCTCGCGCTATTTGGAATATCAGAGGCTACGGGCTTTGACGGCAAGCATAACACCTTCAAATTACTGGCCATTATCTCTCTTTCCCGGCGCCTCAGACGATATTGATGAGAAACTCATCGCACATTCATCACTCTGCCCCTAGCTATGAACTTAGCCTTTTATTACAATTTAATCCTACGACGGCCGCTTACGTTTCCTCCATCCATCTATAGCTCATTGCACGACTTCCGTCTCGTCGCCATGCATCTCACAAGCGGCACGACGAAGCTTGGGCTCTTCAAGCGGGCTCGACTTACCCGCACCAAGCATCATGGGGAAGGACCAACCCACTCACGGTAACCGTTGTTGATCCGGCCATCGCGGCCTCTCCAATCGGCCGAAGCTAACTGGATGTGCAGAAAGCCTTTCTTCCCAGAAAGGTATCATCCCATCCTACATCGCGCCCCTTCATCAATGCGATACTATTCCTGGACCATCTACGAGTGGAATGGGATAAATCTAGCAAGCCGATCGAGCAGTTCTGCACCGAATTTGCCGAAGAACAGTTGGACCTTCACCTGCAAGCCGCACAAGAACCTGATCAGAGTGTGCACGGGGCCTTCGCCCTGCTCCGAGAAACGGCAACGGAGACCCTCGAGCAAGCCTGGCTGGATCGCTTGGAGTCGCTCTATGGTGCAGAACGAATCGCGACTATCATCAAGGAGACGACAGTGCTTGAACAGGAATTGAAACCCTACTATGACAATACAGCTGCCAATTGGAACGAGAAGACGGCGTATGACCTATTGCCGCCGTCTTACTACCGTCAACCGCTATCGAAAGAAATCATTGTAAGCTTCGCCGCGATATCAGAAAAAGTCGACTTCGCCACGAGTTCAGCCACGCTGCAAGCCATCCAGACACGCCTTACCAGCTCACACAGCCACGCAGAACGCATCCTTCCGCGAGATCTTAAGCTCGTCCTATCTATCGCGCAAGAATCAGCCTCTCCAGTTGATCCCTCTGCTTCCAAAGGCCCTTCTGCCGGACAGGACAATTTCGTCCACCACAATCTCCGCAGCCGCAAGCCCACTACCTACCCAGCGATAGCTGTAGTCAAGCGGAGGAGGCTCAACAAGAGGAACAAGGATCAACCCGTTCGTTCGGCCAGCCGTGAAGCCGACTACCCATCTCCGGAGCTTTTTCGACATACGACTTTTAAAGATCTTAGTGACCACGGTATGATCCCCTCTATCCCCTGCGTACCCCCAGCCTTGCTCCTTGGAGTACCTGTCACGGCTCGAACTGGCGACTGAGATCAGGTTCATCGCAGCTAATGTAGATGGGCACTGCAGATGACCTGGAGACGTACAGCCAGCTCAACTCCACTAGCTCCCCATCCCAATCCTTGGTTGAGGCACAGGAAGGGCGTGATTCATGTAGGATCCCTCTCTTGACTGGTATCGCTATCCACCTAACGCAATGCAGCTCGGCCACAGGGACGGAACGGCGGTGGCGAAAAGCAGCCAGACTTGCCGCAACGAAGCGGCGACAACTACGACGTCGACCAGGGTCTCCGGGCACGAGATAATACGCCTGCCTATGACGATTGGCTCCCCGAGTCCCCAACGTTGTCGCAATCCCGCCGGAGTAGAACAGGAAGTTTATCGAAGTGGAGCGGCAATCAGCTAGTGTCTCCTAGGAATCCAGGAGAGGTGCCCTTGATCCTCCGTAACCCTGCGAAAACTGTTGGTGACTGGTCACATGCAGTCGAGAGTAGTAAGCCCTTCACTACCATGTGGTCGCTTGGCATGGAAGGTAATATGATACAGCGGTGGGCATTGGATGTACCCAAACGGTCAATTCGGAGGATACGCGCCTGGACTTTTCTTGCAAGCTCATTGGCACAGCAGCGGCTGATGAACACACGGTCAGCATGCGGACGCAACAGCAACCGCAGCCGATCCCACCCAACACGCTCGAGGGCGCGGTCAGCTCACTCCAAGACGGCCTCTGGCTTTCCACCACGGCCATTGAAGAATTACTTAAAATGCCGTCCTACGGGGATGTCAAGGTTTATGATGCAGCATTCATGTGTTTACCTAATCCGGAGTCGATGAAGGCCAAAACCAGCAGTAAAGGGTGGCCGGACGTCGTCAGCCTCTTTCCCTCAAACCACAATGGCTCTCATTGGACGCTTTTGGTCCTAGACCTACACGTTGTGGAGATCGAGTTCTACAACTCTTTGCCTAATCAAGCATACGAATTAGAAGCTCGAGCAGCCGCTTATAATTAGATCTCCTCGATCTCTAAATAGAGCGACGTCGGACGATAGGTATTTTACGTGAAAGACTATCCCGCTCAAACGAATATCAATAACTATAGAGTATCGGTGGTTGTCTGCGCCTATTACCGGATCCTAAACATCCTCTTACCGTCCTCCCTTGACTTTACCCTGTGGCGACGTGTCCTGTATTCTGTGCTTGCCGATAGTCTACCGGCCGCCCAGCAGCCGCTTCCTACGTCTAACGCTCTAATTCACACTGCGTCCTCGCCTGTCAAGCGAGAAAATGACCCAGCGTCACTACGAGCCCATTTCGACCTCAACAAGGCAATATTGACCCAGGCGCGAAGGAAGCACCTCCTGGCCACCAATATCATCAACACCGTCGACGCCCTGCTTGCCCAAAACGAACGATGCCTTAATCAGTCAGTCGTCCAGCTCGACAAGCATCAAAAAGCGTTGGAAGATCATCTAAGCTTGCTGAAAACCTTCCGGAGCTTAGATACTCAGCACGAGACCGTTGGACAATTGGTTAAGGCCTCGATCAGTATAGAGCGGCGCGGGGTACGGCGGCTGAAGCAGCGAGTCGAATGCTTCAAGCGGAGCCGACAAGGATGGAAAGCCGGCTTGAAAGTGTGCCGTGATGAGCAAGAGCTGCAAGCGGAGAAAGCTTGCTTAGCCAAAGCGGCGAACGGCTGCGAGGATGTTTAGCCAAAGGAGATGGACACATGGGTGCAGACCGTGGCCAAATACCGATTACCGTGAACCGCTTGTTGGTCCATGATGCCAAACCCTGACATAGCTAATGACTGTATCCGGGACTTGCAAGCAAGACCCTCCTTCGTTGACGACTCGAAGACTTATTATTTGCAATCCTCCAACTATTAAGGAGCATGATTTCGTGCATCGTGCTGATAACAAACGTGGTTCGCTGCGTTCATAAGGCAAATCAAGATCAGTCAATCTAGTAGTAGAAGCTGATCCTTGTGCAAGGGTAGGCGTTCAGTATCGGGTGTCCAGGGAGGCTTCAACCGAGCCAGAGAACCCTCTTGTATTGATATGCTGTGATAATGTTCAGCTATTGGCTGTTGACCGCGCTTGGAGGAATAGGCATTTGTATCGTGCGCAGGTAGTGAAGTAGCAAGATACGCTGGAAGACAATACAAGTAGCCTCAGGACGTGGGTGTTATAACATCCGCGGTGAGTGTCTTAACATTCAAGGCCGATAGAATATCTTTCACGGGGTAGGTATTTAGAAGGGTCGAGCTAGACGGCAKGCCTAATCGTGGAAAGTCTAATAAGAGGGAATGCAGAGGCTTTATCAAAGGATCAATTGAATAGATAGCAGGCCAGTTGCGGCTGGGCTATCTAAAGGATAAAAGAATTGATACGGCCTTGGAAGTCAAGAATAGCTAAGCTGGATAAGTGTTAGGTACAGAGTAGATAGGGGTGAACTGGAGGCCAGGAATTTAAGGTAGGGATGTAGAGTCGAAAGGCAGAGGAAGCGAGGCGGAATATCCAGAGACTGAAAACGAGAACGAGGCCGGGGGAAAACGTAGGTTTTGATGCATAGGCAAGCGGCAGGAAAGGTGGAGTGGTTATTAAAGGCGCAATCTGCGGAAGATCCCGTCTCTTGTAATCTCAATAAGCACCAGACTAGGCCTCCGCGTCTGCAATTTGAAGGATTATGGCAGTGTGGTCAGATCAGGATATACTATTTCTCGGCTGTTCTCGAGCTGCAAGATACAGCGCCCGCTTGCGATACGTTTAAGCGAAATCAAAGCTTGGCGGAAACGCTTATTGAGCAATGTATATTCCGTATATTTGCACCCGCTTATTAATCGATGCATGCATCACTTATACCCTTTAGAAATCGATGCATGCATCACTTATACCCCTTTAGAAATCGATGCATGCATCACCAACACCCGCTCTAGCCTAAATGCCATCACAAAGTTTCACGTCGAGCACCTGACTTCCGCGAAGAAATCTGATTTCCATCCTCTCCATCCCTTTATTTCTTCGTGCTCCTTGTTCTAGAACCCACAGTCCCATTGATAGTCTTAGCAGGTGCATTTTTCTTCTCCTTTTTTACTCCTCCAGCACCACGTCCCTCGGGACGTCCCTATACCTTTTTCGACGGCTCTTCCTCTCCAAGAGCTTCTTTCAGTGCGTCAGCATTCTTCGTCGCACCTGCTTTCCGACCGGCGGTCTTATTCTCTTTGGCTGGAGGATCTGCAGCGGCTTGAAAAGTCTTGGATTGACTCCAATTTTGTCCTGACGGTATCCGCTTCAAGCTACAATTCCCCAGTTGCTGGCTGGAATAGGGAAATAGATGGCGGTGAGAAACTTTAGCAGGAGGACTGATTCGATCCCTGCTGGCTGCTTGTACCTCGGCTAAGTAGACTTCAGCTGCGCGAATAGCAGCCTTAATAGGCTACTTACCTTTTTATATCACTTATAATCGATCGATGCGCAGTCTCTATCTCGCAGTGGGCTTGGAGCGATCGGCAGTCGGCTTTTTCGATCTTGTATCTCTCTACCTTGTGCAGGGATCCTTTCCGGTGATGACAACCAACCACGCCAGAAAGTCTTGCCCTGATATTACTTGTTGCGAAAGGCGTAGTCTACAGCCGTCTCATATTGTACGACGATAAACGTGGCGTGATGAGAAAGCTTGGTAACTTTCTAGCGTCTGGAAAGATGGCAGATACTTGAGTATAATAGCTGATGTTAGGAAACAGCCCCATAAAGCTATACCAGAACGATAAAATCCCCTGCAAAGGACTGTGATTTTCAGGCGCCTTAGAGATTCGAGAGCTTGGACCTAACGAATGGAATCAACCTGGACTGCGAGGAGCTGGACAGTCATCCAGGGGGGTTGTTAAAAATCAGCTGCGAGGTTTGTAGCTAGTTGCAGACATCAAAAGACTCTGCGAGATGATTGATTGCATCCTTAGTCGTCCCTTCGTTTAACCCTAAGAAAAGCTCACACTTAGGATCATATCACTTGTTTGATGACATCTCGCTGCCTCGAAAGGGAAACTCACTTTCTTTCGAGACAGTCTGCCGGTAGATGTCCTGATCTGCTCCGATCCGCTTCACTCCAATCTCGTGGATTTTTAGATAGTCGAACCTGCGATGGACCGCGAGATTCTCTTCTTCGGTAGTGCGCCCAAAGAAGAAGTAGGTAGGGCAGCTGAAGCCTTGTTTTCTGTGTCGACCATCATCAGAACGTACAAGTGAGGTAAAGGCAACAAGTGTGTTAGGGACGCACCTCGATGACGCTGATGCTGGAGGCCGATCTTAGCAAACGAGGTGTAAAGAAAGGAGAATCGAAAAATGGGGTTTGCGATAGCAACAAAGCGATTCAATTGTGTGGACGATAATATCGATATTAACGTGAATTACGTCCCCTGTAACTACCGCTAAGAAATCTGTCCGGGACGAAAGATTGCGCCAAGTCGGATGCTTATGGCGGTCCCAGGCATGATAATAAGATGAGTGGGCTTGTATCTTACCCTCGAAGTTCCACACCGAGCCTTTTTCCATGAAAACCCTCCCTGAAGTCGTTGCGCAATTGTGTTCGGCACATCCGATCGACACGGTCGCACGTCCACTCTGCAAAGAGCCGGATGGACCGAGCTTTGTAATTCTATCCGAGTCCAACGTGCTCTTCCAGTCTAAATCAACCCAAGTATGATGTCACAGCACCTCGCCAGCAAGCGCGATGCCGTCCAGCATTCTCGGAGACAGCTTTGAGAAAAATGCCGCAGATGGCTTAGCGTGACGGCTAATTAACGGGCTCGATCATAAAAATGACATAACTCTTGGTCGTCAGAGCAACCACGCAGGGATTACTCAATGTCGCAATCCTTCATTTCTTTCTTCGCCTTTCTTTCGCGAAGACGAGACTTCTGACCAATTGAGGGACTTGAGTCCAAAAGTGCAGCGATATCGCAAAGGGTGTGGCCCCCAACGAAAGAGATGTCCGAGTTATTGGGATTAATTCAACTTCTGCTAATGCACTAATACCATTCGTCCTTGAATGGCGACTCATTGATGGCTATACGTGCGACGTCACCTCACCTAACCACCTCACCCAAAATACATCGAGACGTTGAGGCTCTGGTTACTGAGCTCCATGCAATTCAGTCACAGTCTACAATAGACGTCCCATCTGATCCAGCACCTATTCCTCAGCTCGATCTTCCGCCCTCCAGACCTCCAAATCCGCCTTTCGCCGTACCCCAATCACAGCAACCTCCAGCCACCCACCTGTCTTCAAGAATTGAAGCTTGGATAGACCACGCACTATTAGGTCCAGAGAGCTCCATACCTACTCAAACGCCAAATCAATGCGACGAATTGGACAATCGCCTCAAACGAAAACGCACCAGCTTATCCTCAAGTTCTACGGAACCAACAGACTCACCCTCTACAGCATTACTCACTCGCAATGCATTGAAACAACATCTCGCCTCCACTATGTCATCAGATCCTTCAGCCTCGGTCGATGTAAGCTCGTAATGGACACCCTGACAATAAGGCGCACACTGCTAACTATTGCTTCATAGCATGTTTTCACCCCTTCCCGGAACAATTCGACCACCGGATCCTCGTTGCAAACCCCTACCACTCCTTCAAAGACATCTGTCGCCCACGACGATGTGCGACGGTACATGGAACAACATCACATGCTTGTGGAAAAGCGTATGCTCGACACGCCGAACATGGCCAACTTCCGCGAACTTGTGATGCGTGTTGCCGACATAGAGAGACCCTCGGGCTGTAAACTAGAATCCGAAAAGAGGTGGCAGAAACATACAAAGAATTTGGAGCTCCACAACGAAGACACAATGCTCGATCACATCCTACCGCATCTCATCAAGTTCAACCGCCAAGTGCCTGTAAAGGATCCTTTCGCACAACAGGATCCTTACACGCAGCAAGATCCGTTTACAGATCAACTGCATTCCTCCTCCCAAACACCTACTACACACCAGGCACCTGCCATTCAGGCACCTGTGGATGACATGTTGGAAGAATTCGTGGATTCGGGACTTGCCTGGAACGTGAACCGAGAGTTCAAGCGCACCTTCTTGCCCAACTCATACGCCTCATTTGTCAATTACCTAGACAAGATTGCAACGGCCCTTGCTAAAGAGCGTGGGCTGAAGAATCCCAAACCCGATCGTGCCTACGGTCTTGCCGTCAACAACATCCCGCCTCCAGACCAAGCCCTTCTACGTGACGAGACCAACGCGTGGTTGAACGCCATTCCGGGCCTACAGCACGTCTTTTTCCTCATCGAGGGTGTCGCAAGCTCCGGGAGCCTGGCGAAAGCCATCAATCAGGCATGCCGGGGTGGTACGGTTGCCGTCTTTATCCAGCGCCTCATCTTAGAGGCGATCGGCCAGCTCCGTGAGGATGAAGGGCCTGATCGCCAGACGTACGTGTATACCGCCACCGTCAACGATTTGGGCATGTCCTTCTATATTAACTTCGCTCACACCCGCGGACAAACGGTCTCGTACTACATGGAGCACATCTACACCTGCGCTTTTCGGTCCAACGACGGCTTGCTTTCCCTGAGACGTGTTTGCCATAACATCCTCGATTGGGGAGTCCGAACCCGCCGTTCCATGCTCGAGGCTCGTTGCGCAAAAATGTACGAGCTTGATTGGCATTTGATGGAAGAAGATGCAGCCAAATTACGCGAAGCTCAGGAAGCGGAGAAGGCGGCGCAGGGTCAGAAGGCTAAGAAGCGTAAATTAGCCCCAGGAAATGTGCACCAGCGAGCTTCCTGATGATTCATGATAATAACACGACTATAGCTTAGCCTAGATATGCCATATTCATTAGAAAACATCAACATTCAATCACGGGTCTTGGAAACGTGTAGTATCAGTAGCCTTTCGTCCTCCTGCAACCCAATATGAATTCTAATAAAGGATACCCGGTTGGTCAACATTAGATGGAGCACCGTGATAGGAAAAGATACGACTGCCCGCACATCTAATACAGTACCGACTGAAGCGACTTTTGATACGTTGAAGGGATATCACGCTAGATTGGAAGGAAAAAGGGCTTGAGATCAAAAAGACTGAGGAGGTACTGGATGATTGGACCCCAGGGACCGTAACAAAATCTTCGGGCGGTTTGAAGTCGTGTAGATTTCAACTTTATTCTCGTTATCGCTCGAACAACGGCATTGACTGAAGTGGAATTAAAGTGGAGTTGAAGGGGGGAGAGAGGGAGGGAGATAATAAATCCTTTCAACTTCTATAGTGATATGCCCTGCTGATCGACTCTTTGGAAGTGATGACGGTATAATGTATTCTGATAGATTTGTATCAAGTAGTTGACGTCCCGCCCAAGATCATATTTATAACTGCGGGATTTGATTGAAAGGGTTTCTAGATCTGGTGAGAAGGAAATCCTTTTGGGGGTGAAGAAAGGTGCAGAGGCATTGGAGCTAATAAAACCTGCGAGAAGGCGTCTAAGCAAGAAAAGTCATAGGATAGAAATGTATTACATTTACTGAACTTAAATATTTACAAGTCTGGATGAGTTCAGTACCAGAAAATAGCCATTAAGCAGGCCTCTAAAAAACATTTAATTTACATGCCGCTGGTGACGTGCTTCAATAATCCTGCTATATACCTACCTTTATCGGCCTCGGATCATCGTATTATTACTTTACTGGCCACCAACGATCGAGAGATCCTAGAATATAGGAATGGGTAATTCCAGAGACAGACCCTCCTCGTCGAAGATATTGAAAATTTTAGTCGCTTTGTCTGCAAGATATCTGTTGGCCGCGGTTGAAGGTTCTGATTCTGCCAACTTCCGATTCGCCTTCTTGGTTGGTGAAGACTGAAGATTTGTGGAGATTTCCTGTAAGGCTTTCCTTGCGGTTCCCTTTGTCTGCCGAGGGATGAAGGTCGAGCGCTCGAAACTAATAAACACCAATCGTTGGAGCTCTGTATTCTACAGTATATTTGCTGGGCGTAAATCTTCATACTTAATACTATGCGCATCTAACTTGTACTGGAAACTCTTGACTTGCGCTTTCATTGCGTCGGTGAGTTGGGAGATGGGCTTGCCGGCGTAGGATAGAAGCATCATGTGGATGACGCAAAGGCCAAGATCGTACCACTTGAGCTCGACTAGATCGATATTTCCCAGGTAGACAGGAACGTCGGTGCCTTGCAGGTCGTCTAATCTTCGATACATCTGGCCCTCGTGTTTCAGATCTGATACGAAGACGTCGACCGTGCCTTTGCTGACAAAAGTATAGCCATGGGATTGTAGCACAATCTTGAAGAGTATTCCCCGAGCTCCGCCAATTTGCAGATCCATGATATGGTCGTCTAGTGTTGTAGCGAGTTGATGTTGCACTAATTCTCGGAACTTCTTCCGGCCTATTCGATGGAGTGCTGGGTCTGACGTGCTTCGGGGATGTGAAGGCGCATTTGGGCATGCCTGGTCGACGGGAGATCTTCGCACAAGGCCAAGGAGACATGCTTGGGTACAGTAGGGCCTAGCATGATGTTGTTTATTCTTCCATTTACGACTGCTGCGGCTGCAATCTTGGCTCGATTTGCTTGGAGTGGGTTCCGGCACGAAAGCATCGGTGGACTCGGATTCTTCAGAATCACCTCCGTGATCATAAGACGGATCGTCATCGTCGTCATCGTCTCTCTTGTCGTGACGTTTCGACCGAGTGTTATGGGATTTAGGCGTTAGAGAAGGCACACTTCCTGTCCATTCCGAGCCCTCGGGCGACTTATTACGTTGGCTCCGAGGGGTCCTCAGTGTGCGCTCGATCGCAACGTAATCGACCTCCCATATCAAGGCCTCACTTGTTGACTGATTCCTCCACTTCTTATCGTACTGCTCGGACTCCGAAGCAAGGACGGTAAAAGTAACCAGCTGGGCGATAACAGTATAGCCCAGATTAATCGTCGTTGCACCATCGTTTACGAGGGTATCTTTGCTGGGGATGGTCACATGGTAGCGCAGAACGTTTGGAGTCGAATGTTCAATGTGTAGGAAAACAATCGCCTTACCAATTATGATACAGCCATAAGCAAGCCCAGCTGGAATCATATACGAACATGTCTGCGTGGCTGCCGCTGCGATCAATAACTGAGCATCGAATTGCGCCTGTTGTTCTTTGGTATCACCCTATCGTTGGCGATTCCGCACTTTGCTCACGTCGAGTGTCCCGAGTTCTCCAGTCTTTGGGTCAACGAGGCCAAGCATGATAAATTGTTGAGTCAGTTTGTGCGGTGCTTTAAGCTCTTCGATTACCACCAACTTAGCTTTGTCGTGCGCCCAAGTTATAAGATACTGATCTGCGTTTAATATTGGTATATCCAGGGCGGATGGCTCCAAATCCTTGGCCGTCCGGTCTTGAGCCTTCGATGACTTATTCACTGGCGTCGACGGAAACGCTTTGCCCTTCCCTTTGGCTTTCTCTCTTAGTTCCATAGTGGTCGCCTCCCGTGCCAGCTGCTCTCGTCTTTTTTCTACCTCAGAATGCCCCCTAGCAAGGTATTTCTTGAATATCTGATTTTCAAAACGAAATCCATCTCCAAGTTCCTCAAAGTGGCCTTTCAATTCTGGTTTAGAGACCATCGTATTGAGGATGATTTCGACGTACTCCTCCACGACCTTGTAGTGAAAACGTTTCAGGTCCTCTTCACTGCTAATAATACCAACCAAAAACTTTGCCTTATCAATTATGCCTTGCAACGACGGAAGGTAGCGTATCGCCCCTGATGAAGGATGCCAACCATCGTGGATTTGCTTGAATACTCTCGTCTGTTCGGTCGGGAAATCATGCCAAGGCGCAAGAAGACTTGGGCAACGTTTGCCCTTCACTTCGGTGTAGGTTCCTTTGGTAGACAATTCGGGATCATCTTGAACTTGGAGTTTTAAAAACAAGTCAAGGTGACATTTCTCTAGAAGTTCGTCCAAGGTTGTTGGTTGGATTAGCTGCTCCGCTTCAGCTGCTTTCTAATCCGCTTCAGCAGCCTCACGCTTCGATTCAGCGGCCTGACGCTTTGCTTCAGCTTCTCCCTACTCCGCTACTTCTGTGACCGCTAATAAAAGAGTCATGTCAGCGTACGTCAGGGAAGGTACCGATTATACGGTTGAAACGTCCAAAGGCGAAAACTGCTTACCTCTGCCCAGTTTCGCACTGTTAAGCTCCTTTACCAGTTCTGCATATTCTGCGTCCGTCGGCATCTTGGATTTACGAGAAGAGAATAAGGAAGCCATGGGCAGGAAACTTGTGACATGCGAATAGATTTCCAATGTTTACCACCCGTTTACCCCGTATTGGCTAGCCATCTATGGTTTAGCGTATAACCGCTGCGTGGACTTCCGCCCATTATACCGTGCCTCCTGGTGGTTTAGAAACAGTGGGATGCTAGTCCTACGAAGTCCGCCGCGCTACCATCCCAGCTTTTCTGATCACCGGCAGCGAGCGCGCTTTTGGGGTACGGGGAGCAAAGCGCGAATACCATTTAAGCTAATGGCTTCTCTCCTTCCATAGTCTCTCTGATTCGAATGATCAGAATAAAGACTATTTGGCTTCGAAGAGAGCGGTACAGCTTCGATGGCGAGTTCCGATACCGACGAGGAAGATGCATGCAAGGGATATCCATTAGATAGCCTGTTAAAGTTGGTCAATCTAAAATCGCGTTGAGTAAAAGCAAGCTTTAGCATTGAAATTCTATCAGGTTCGCTCAGGTAACTCAAACCCGCACTAGCGGATCTAATCGAGATTCAATAGCATTTTCTGCTCGCATCTATGGTCTAGCCCAATGGTATCGACCAGCTCTATCGTCGGACCTTATAGCTAAAAGATTTGTCCTGTGCAAAGTATACTTCCTACTCTTGCCGACCCGCCCCCCTTTGAAGAGCCGAAAGTAACTGTATTCACTGATTCGGGGTTACAACCCGCCTACGGTGAGCAAATTCCTTCCTCGCAGACGTACAGCAGGCGGCTGAGTTTTAGTTGATAAGAACTTGTCAAGCGGCGGCGGTATATTCCTTCTCTCTGGATATGCGGCAGATGTCCCAGAGTCGTTTACAGAGGGATTGTCGGAATCTATACGACGCAGCAACTATTGCATGTATCGCGGGTACAAGTGATGCATGCATCGCTTTATAAGTGGGTATGAATGATGCATGCATCGCTTGATAACCGGTATAAGTGATGCATGCATCGCTTAATTTGGTAGCTTCCGATATCTATTATTTACTTGTATTCTTCTAGAACTACCAGAATCACAACTAAAGGTTAGAAGCTTTCTGGAATCTTTTGTCCTAGTTCGTACACCATTAATCTTATCCGTCCGCTCCGGAGCCAGCTCTACCGAATCGCTCCGAGAATCTTTCTGCACCCGCTCCTACTTAGCATTCGGCAATGATATATCCATCCACCCATCCACCACTCGTCTTCCCCGAGAACGCCCACAAGTATTCCCACAGCTATTGGACTGCTTCCGATTGTTACAAGCCTTGCGCATGCACTGTCCGGTTCAACCTGCTGGTTTGCAGCTGCCTGGTACGCCAGTCTGAAGCGTGCCTTTTTCAATAGTCTCTATAAAAGTCCAACCATTATTAAAAACCTCCTAAGTCCTATACAATCAAGCTACAATGTGGAGGATATCCGCCCAACGCCAAACTGTGTGGTCTTCTCAATTATCGATCTTACCGTCACCAATTCTAGCGCGGTTATGGTCGGTGGGCAAGAACCTAGGAGCAAGAAATTAGGGACAAGAATATGACTTGAGTAGTGGGTATGGCGAAACTACTGTTATTAGAACATTCGGGACCTAATACACATATCACGAAATTATTGTTCACCTGGTTATTTTAGAGGGACTTCAGCGATATATACTATAGTAATACTGCCATTCCTCTTACTAATAAACTTATCCTAAGATTGAGATCAGTCTTGCCTCGCTCTACCGCCTCCCTTTCTCTCTTATCGGTGTATTTGAGTTTGAACTTTCCACTTCGTCCGCTCAAGGGATACCATACCATCTTTGGGTCTTCCAGTCTGCATCGGGAGCATCGAGTATCGCCACGTCAATTATAATAAAGCCTGTCACGCTCTCGATCACATCGCTGTTTGTGAAAGAGCACAGCTTTAGCCGTCAACGACGCGGTTGAGAGGAAAGAAATTACCTAATCTTCTATATCACCCTTTCATCTATCATGGCAAGATGTCCAATATTTTTCAGGACTCCGAGTAGATAGTAACTTTCCCGACCATACCGCACTCACCGGTGGCAGGGGCTAACGCTGAAAGTAGCGGCACTGAACGCTTTACGACGCAAAAACCCTGGGAGCAACGCGAATAATTAACAGGTAAACGAATTCAATGCGTACTACGTCGCTATCGATAAAGAGTATAACAACCCGCAAAAGTCGCTTTATCACCAGTGGGATTTATTATCGCGGGAAAGATGGATCACTGCGGACGATTTATATCTAGATTCCGCGACGAAACTTTCTTGTAGCAGGAGCTCGAGAGGGCGCCTGGAACTTTGCATCCCTCATGGCGGCGTTGGGTAGGAAGATAAAAACGAGGACGAAAATAGTATCAGGGCCAAAATTCATTCACAGGAAGGAAGGGCCTTGAGGCGAGCGGTGACTTTGTTTTTCATACCTCGGCTCTCAGCCCTGATTTCCCATTTTACTTTCGCTTCAAAGCCGGCGGAAATCGTGTCGCTATCGCCAGGAATCTGGCGAAGCTATAGCCAAAAACAGAGCCGATGCACCTGGTGTTATGATCTGCCCACCCTTATTTGCGTTCAAGGTCTATTATACCCTATCCCCGGTCATAGCGTCCGGAACAAGGGGCGCGTCTGTACGATACAAGTGCGCCAAGCGATATTTGATCAGGGATGGGATTGCGAGAGGAGATTTCGTTAATTGAGGCCGTGTTTTTTGGTGCAGGAGACAAAAATTCAAGGGTACACAGTAGCTACGTGAGTCTTCTGAAGGTTATTTTAGGATATATAGATTGGTGATAATTATCATCGTGTAAGAATATTGATACATGGAGTTGGTACACACGTAGTCGATTTAGTAGAGATTATTAAGCGATGCATGCATCGCTTAATATTCACAGTCAATAATTGTTTGACTACATTCTCCTACATAATACATCCTTACATGTAACATCGCTAGATACACGCGCTTGACTAGCATATCTCGATCAGACAACCTATGCAGAGTAGCGACGGCATCTCCTGCTTGAGATCTGCGTCTGTAAAATTCTGCTCATAAGCGGATCCTTACTCTCCCCGGAATACTTGGAATTTCTGTAGGTATATATACGGATAAAGATATAAATATCGGGTAAGAGGTCTTTATATTATCTAGATCATCGTTGTCGCATTCACGCATTCCAAATACCATATCTACCGAAAGTTTGCTCTCTATTCCCTTGGTTCCACTCTTCGCTGACGATCTCCAGCTATCAGACCCTTGACTCTAGAGTGATCATGTTTTCCTTTTGAGTCCATCCTTGAAACCCCCACAACTCATTTCACCCACCCGATAACAAAAAATCAAAGTACTGGAACTGAAAAAAGGAAACACACCCACCGACTCAATCTCAACCGTCATACGTCGCTATTCAGCTTTCATCGCATCTCCACACGTATGCAGAAGAAACCTCCTTCGCAAATCTCCTCCTAAAGACCCCGCTATATTATTATTACAGCCCATATACAATTACTCTACCACTCCACTACTTATATTTACCCCTTCCCCTCTCTTCCCAGCCACCCCGTCTTATCTATATCATCTTCCTACCACCTACACCCCCCCTTCCTCTTATCCCCCTCCCCCTTTACAACCCCAACCATCTCACAAACCAACTTACTTACCTTATCTATCAACTTCTTAACCTCAACTCCCTCCTTCGCATTCTACGTCTCCTTCATATACGCCACTGGGTCGGCGCCGAAGGACCTTAGCGCGTTGCGATAGGCGTCACTCGTGGAGGTTAGGCATATGGAGAGGTGGCGGAGTGTGAAAAACCAGGTTGAGAGGTTGGTGGTGTAGAGTAAGTAGAGAGATCGTTGTTGATAGTCGTTTGTAGAAGGAGTGATAGAAGTAGTAGCGGAAATAAATCGTTCATGGTTGTTAGTCCGGGGTATAGATAGATGGAGAGACCACGGCCATATGTAATATGGGTCGTAGGAGAGGGGGTTGCTCCCACCCTTAAGTGTCGCGCCGTCGCCAGCATCTTATTCTCCTTTTTTGGGATTGGTATCGGCTTGCTGGTGCTTCTCTTCGCTCTTCGCGAGGCCGCTGCAGTAACAGTCTCATGTATATCGCCATCGTCGCTCCAGGAATGAGGTATTGGTATCGCTATTCAAGTGAGCTATGTACGCTTTGTAGCTCGCTATCGCTTTCTCCCGCTCCTTCGCAGCCTTCTTGACCAAAGCCTGGATCTCGCCGGATTAGCGAAGGAGAGTAGTGGTTCTACCCGAGAGCGCGGCGGGGATTGATTCTTGAAGTTTTAAAGTAGGAGCGGAGATATCGTTAGGGGTGGGTGGTGGCGGTGGTGATGTCAGCAGGATGCCTGTCGATAAGATATGCGCCGTAGCAGGTGCTTGCTCGAAAGACGCAGGACGAATAGAATTGGTCGTATTTGGAATCATTGCCCTCCGGATCTGAGGGATGAGAAACAGTTAGATGATGACGAAAGTGACGAGGAGGAGAAGAAGCCATAGGTTTCTTCGTGATGGTCCTTCCCTTCGTTTTATATCTCCCAGAGTCTCCCGAGCGCGGCCGTGAAAAGCTTCGTGCTTCCTCTGTCGCTCAGCTGCATCTGCGTTTGGTTGTCTTTCCCGGTCTTCTCGTTCTCGCGGGTCTTAACCTCTTTTTGTTACTTTATGCGGGGGCTTAGGGACGAGATTGGAGTTGACCTCCTATTGGATATTGATACTAGCCCTATTATGACCTGGATTGAGATTTCCTGACTGCATTGGGCCCCTTTCCGGGATCTCCAGTCTTCTTGGCTTATAACGAGGCACCCTTCGGGTGGAGTTGATGACGAATTTTCTCGTCCTGTCTCGCTCTCGGTGCTGGTTCTTGATTTTCTGTAACAGCAGGAGTTTGGCGATTGGCGTTCTGTATCTCATCTTGGGTATCTGAGTTGGATTCTGCTAGCCTAGGCTCGGGTATCCCTGCGGGCGTGTCGTTTAGCGGGTATGAGATTTGTTACTGGAGTTCTAAAAAAGGGCTGAATTTGACTGTGGACTCTAGTCTGCGTCGTTTGACGGGAAGTTGATATGATCTTCTATGTGGCCTGGAGAAGTAAGAGGAAACCATCTTACAGGGTTAAAAAAAGGTAAATAACCGTATCGTTTTGTCAAATGAATGCGTGTGTGCATATATAAATTAATTGCTAAGAAAAATCTATGGAGAAAAATCAAATCGCCTAGCACTTAGTATGGTGGAGTTAATTACCTGATTAGGTTAGTACTGCTGAGTCAGCAGGTCTTAGTATAATATACACCTATAGTTCGCCTAAATAATACGAAAATAAACTATTTATAAATATATAAATTTAAGCTTTATAAGAATATTAATACACCCCTTTAGGTTTATTACCTTTAATAATAATCCTACTACTTATTCTAACTAATTAGGGGCAGTTCCGTATATTTTAATTAATTAGAAGCTAGAATTTAAAGTTTCGTAAGCTTTATAAAGGATTTCGTAAAAGCTCCGTAAATTTATTCTCTATTATAGTTTATAGCTTTTATATTAGCTATATATATATTTTAACGTATTTTTAGATTCGGTATAGTTTTAAAAAATAAAAAGAAATAAATCGGTTATAATTTAAATATAGGACCTTAAACTATAAAGTATATAACTACCTATAATTACTAGTAACTACTAGGTATTTAAATAATTTAAACGCCTGCTTTTTCGCTTATATTATACTACTTAACTACCGACCCTATTATAAATATAATAGCCTTATTATTAGATATAAACTAAATATATTAAGGGTTTAGAAAATAAAAAAAATAAGTAGATCGATTATAATTTAAATATAGAACCTTCTAGTTAATAAAATTTTAGAAATTATAATAAATTATAAATCTCTAGAGCTTTATAAATCTACTTAAATATTATTACTACTAGACTACCGATTCTAGATATAGATAGTAGAACTATTAGAATATATAAAATAGCTTTTTAATAGGGAGTTTTTTAAAGCCGAGTAGGTTAATAAAGTTAGTATAACGTTAAAAAGGGAGCGATTTCGTAAAGCCGTTAGCTAGGATTATATTAAAGGGGACCTATTTAATTTATATAGTATTTAGATTTACCTTCTAGTAAAGCTAGTAGTAGTATATATCTATATAATATAATTTAGTAGTAAATTATAAGCTATTATTATTTAAAAATTAAATCGTTTACTAATTATCGTATTTAATATAGGTAGATATAATATTTATATCTAAATTAATTAAATTAAAGAATCTGGTCTACTAAATAAACTTTTTACCTATAGATAATATCGCTAGTAACTCCGCTTTAATAGAGCTCGTTATTACCGTTTATTACTTAGTTACTTTCTAGTTAATTAAGCTATTAAAGAGCTTAAAGTAAAAGCTTTATAAACTCCGCCTATTATATAAATTATTACTAAAAGAAGTATTTAAAGAGGTTAAAAATAATATTTTATTTTAAATTTTATTATTATAAACGATAAAATAGTATTTTATATACGTTAAATATTTTATAACTTATTTTACTTCCTTAATATATTCGTTAAAAGAATTAATAAAAAATTTAGATAGTTTTAAAGCGGCGTATACGATATCTAGCCTAGTTATTATAATAGCGAAATTCAGCGATTTAATATACTACTAATATATATAAATTTTTTAAAACGTTACTTACTCTTAATTTTTTTTAAATAATAAAATATTTAATAATAGTAATTTAAAAGCTTTTAAAAAGTATAAAATATTATATTTTATAGTAATTTTATTAATATAACTATTTTAGTATAAATAAATCTAGTAGAGTTTTCGGTTTTATATTATATAAATTCCTAGAAATTATTTAATTTTATCTAAGTATCGAATTTTATATTTACTAAGAAGGCGAGCCTAAAATTTATCTACTTTAGTAGTATATTTTTAATAATAAATAATAATTATATTATCTATAAAAAAAAAGAGTATTATATAATTATAAAAGAATAGATATTCTATTCCTACTACCGGCTCTAATTTTAAATTAATTAGAATACTTAATAAATCGCTATATTAGAAAATAGGCGACTTTTTAAAATTATATAACGTTTAAATAAAAAGTAATAATATATTTATATTATTATTCCATCTATTAAAGATTCGTAAATATATAAAAGTTCTAATTTTAGTATTTATAAATATATTAATATAATTATATTAACGAGATTCTATATCTACTACTACTATTATCGCTATTATTAATCTGAAAATCCTAATAGTAAGTATTATAGCGAATATATTCTATTCTATTAATTGCAAATCGCTTTATATATATAAATATACTTTATATTTAATAAGATACCTTTTTTTATTAAGCTTATATTTAAATATTTAGGTAGTAGGAATAGACTTTTTATTTACCTTAGTAGTATATTCGATAGGTACTTTTTTTTAGATATTCTTTTTTTAAAGAGATTTAATTTTAACCTTTATAGCTTCTTTAAAGTTTTTAATATATAAATATTTAAGTATATTTTTATAAAAGCGAGGCTCCGGTAGTAAATTATCGCGATAAAACTTTAATTTAATTAAATTCGGTAGTAAATTATTAATAGACTTATTAATAGCTTTTTTATAGTAATTCTTTACCTTTATAAAAAATATAAATACGGTATAATAAAAGGTAAAATTCTTTAAGGCTAAATTATCTATAAAAATAATATATATCTTTTTATAAGAATTTATACGAGTTTTAAATAATAGAATAAAATTTTTATTAATTTCTAGCTGTTTTAAAATATATTTCTTTTTTATAAATTTTAAAATATTTACTTCCAATAGTATATCCTTAAAAATATCTTTAAATAAATCGACTAGTATATTAATAAGCGTATTAGGCTTAGAAGTATTTTTATCCTTTAAATTTATAAAGCTCGGCGATAAAAAGTACGTTTAAATTACCTTTTTTTTTTTTCTTTTTATATTAAAAGTATTTTACGAAAGTACCTCCGTAGTAGTAAATTTTTTTTTATTATTCTCTAAATTTTTAAAGTTTAAATCGGTAATAAAATACGAAAAATCTATATATGGTATATCTAGCGTATTAGAAATAAAGAGTTCTTTAATAATTTAAGCTAGATTTATTTATTTATAACTATAGAATTCTTTTTTATTAAATATAATATTGCGAATATAGATTACCTTTTTTTAATTAGGGATCTAGATATTAAAAATATTAGTACCTTTATACCCTATTAAAAAGCCTATATACGCTTATAGTTCTATTTTTTAAAAGTAAAATATATATTTAATAAATAAATAGACTTTATATTTATATTAGTAAATATAGCTAAAATTTAATTTATAGCCTATTATTTTTTTAAAAGATATTTTTTACGAATATTTCGCTATAAATATACGATTTATAATAAAACCAGCTATTTTCGCCGCCTAGAGTTAAAGATAATTAGATAGTTTTACTTCTATTAGTATTACTTTTATTTTAGTAGTAAGAATTCCTCTTTTATATTCTAAATAACCGTTTTACTTAGAGAAATCAGACGTTAAAGGTTTATAACTAATCCCTAGTTTTTTAATAAATTACGTAAATTTTAATTCTAATATACGTTCGTTATTTATTTAGATAAATACTATTTTATAATTTTATCGCTGCTAAATTGTTTTAATAATAATTCTAAAGATATTTATTATATCTAATTTAAGGCGGTATATATATACTATATAAAAATTCTTTTTTAAATAAGCTATATACGAAATCTATTAATTTTTATTTATAATAGTACTTATCGGAATTAAGTTATAAATTATTCTAAAGAACGGCTTTTTAAAATACTCCGCTTTTATAGGCGATTTAAATATAATTTTATATATTTTAGAGAGTATATATATTTCGTATTTATTTATTACTAGTATCTTTTATTTATCCAAAATTTCTACCTTTTTAATAGCTCCGGTAAAGTATTAGATAGTTTTATTACTAGTATAAATAAAGAGTTAATACTATTTATAAAAGGTACCGATTTTTATAGTAGTAAAAGCGGTTTAAGAATCTATTTAACTAGTAGAGTTATTTTTAAAAAGATAATAGCCGTTATTTCTTTTTAAATAAGCTATTATTTAGCTATTTTAGTATAGATAATAATATTAAGTATTAAAATAAAGGCTTTTATCTACTAGTACGCTTCTTTCTACTAGATTCGTTATAAAATCTAGTATATAATATATATTTATAAATATTATAAATACTTTACTAGTTAGTATTTCTATATTTATATCGATTCTTTTATAGGTTTTAACCTATACTAAAGTTATTCCGGTATTAAATAATTCGCTATTTATATACTCGCGCTTCTTAATAAAACGATCTTTTATAGAATTATTATATATATAAATAGGGGAGCTATAATCTATAATCTATAAGGAGCGAAGATAAAAATCTATAGCGAAAGTACTTAGAAATATAATAAATATACTAAAATTTAGCGGTATAGATATATCGGATTTCTTTTTATTACCCGCTTATTTTATTTTATAACCTTTTATTTATTTAATAGCTTTATTTATTTTTATTTTAACTATAAAATTTTTAAATTTTTCTTCGATCTACTTTTAAATATATAATTTAGGCTTTTATATAGACTATAAAGTTCTTCTAGAATAATTTTTATAAAAATAAAAACAATCCGCCTACTAATATATAAATCCGTAGATATATAAGCTAGAGCTATCGATATACCTACCGTATAAATAATTTCGATAGCCGTATAGTTAATTTTTACTAATATTTTTATTTTTATAAGTATAATTTTTATTAGTAGTAACGAAAGCAGTATAAAATACTAATTTAACTTTTTTATTATATATATAAATATAAGTACGAAATTATTTAATAAAACGATAAAATAATATTTTATAGGGTTCTATTACTATATCTATTAATATAAAAATTATTCCGCTTAATATTAGTATATACTTTTTAATTACTATAACAAAATTTTAATAAGCCTATTTAGTATTTACTACTTTAGCTATTTTATACTCTTTTCTTTTTTAATATATAAATAACTAATCGTTAATCTATTTTTCTATATCTTAATAAGCTAAAGGACCTATTATAAACTTAATATATTAACGTTCGAAGTTTATAAAGTAAGTTAAATTAAATAATAATAATTTTACTTTAAATATTTAAAAGATATCCTATAAGTATACTTTAATATTTTAAATATAGATAATATTTTAAATAGCGAGGGTTTTATATATAAAATTAATAATAGCGGAAAAAAATTTAAGTTAGTCCTTCTATTTTAATAAATTAGATTTATACTCGATTATTTCTATTTTATAATTTTTATATAACTCCTCCGTTACTATAGTTAATATAGTAGTATTTAATATATTTATAGATTATTTATAATAAGGTTCTTCTAGTTTAGTAATTATATAAGGCTTAATTAAAAAACTAAAATCGATAAAAGACTAGATTTTATAAACGACGGCTTTTATTTTAACTACTATAATCTACGGATCCTAATCCTTTAAACTAGTAAGTTTAAGTTCTCGCTTACTTATAATACTAGCGAGAGTATATATATATAAAATAAGGAGGTTAAATAGCTAAATAAATAGTTTTTATACTTTTTTTATTAATTAGAGAAAATTTCTTAATAAATATACTATAAAGGTTTTTTAATACGTTTAATAGGCCTTTAAATTGAATTAAATACTAAATTAATACTAATCTAGTAAATAAATATAAACGTAATACTATAAATATATAAAAGTATATAATTCCGGGCTTATAACTATTAAATAAATACGTGTATATATATATAAATTAATTGCTAAAAAAAATCTATAAAGAAAAATTAAATCGCCTAGCACTTAGTATAGTAGAGTTAATTACCTAATTAGGTTAGTGCTGCTGAGTTAGCAGGTCTTAGCATAATATACGCCTGTGGTTCGCCCAAATAACACGAAAATAAACTATTTACAAATGCATGAATTCAAGCTTCATAAGAACATTGACACGTTTTTTATTTGTTGATCTATTCGTCCCTTTTTTCATGGCATGCTGCGGGAGATGTTATTAACTATTAAAGCTGAATATGGATTGAATTCGCACTTTGATGCGTGCGGTATTACAGTGACATTACATGAAACGAGATCCAGCGCATTCAGGGGATCTGAGTCCGAGGTTACAACGCCTCGGCAATGACGCCAGTACAGGTTATATTGAGACAAAGACATCCACTTAAGTAGTCCTTTCCATATCGGAAATGCAAAGGACCAAAGACATCCAATACCGCCAGTGATAGCAAGGATCGTTGATAGCATCAAAGACGTCTTCTGTGAATGCAGAAAATACGGATTTGGGCATTGAGGTCTATTTGAAGGTATTCGTTGGGTTTATTGAGCAATTGTGACCGGTCTTTCCGAAATGCGCACCTAGATGCATGGATCCATAAAAGCAGTAATTGATTCGACGTGCGACTGCTCCATGCAATTGCTTTGTTGTCACGCATGCGCACAGCCAATACTGACGAGAAGTCAAGCTTGTCCATGCAAGAAGCGCATGAATTATATCTGGCATACTCTGCGATTACTCCAGTGGCATAATATCTTTTTTCGCACCAGCTGATTCTGAAAATCATCTTTAACGTTGGGTTCCGTGACCTGAAAATAATGCGCAGTAACCGTTTGTGGGCACGCTGCAAGCTTAAGAATCGAAGCACCGCTGAGTCAACCAGTATATATACGAATGAATACAATGATAGCAAGGTGCAAAAACCAAATTGAAGTGATTATAAGTTGTCTAAGTGCAAGTGATGCATGCATCGATTGACAAACGGGTGTAAATGATGCATGCATCGCTTAATACTTGGGTGTAAACGAAATTTATATCGCTTGATAACTGGATGTAAACGATATATACACTGCTTAATAAATTGGGTGTAAATAATATATGCATCGCTTGGTGAACGTTTCCGCCAAGCCTTGATTTCGCGTTGGTATATCCTGGGTACTTGCGATCCATCCACCGTTCCAATCTTCCACCTATCTATTAGCCACTGGTATATATCCATCAGAATMCCTGCCAATACACCTGTCGAGATATTCAGACGAGTTCGTCTACTTACGCCGTCTATACCATATATTCAATCATCGGACTCTGCGCCATAGATCACTTGTACAAAGAGCTGGATCTCGAGAGGGGCCCCTGATCCTTCTCCACCCCACCTCCTCAACATAGCCTATTATAGTATGCACCGCTTATATTCAAAACATCATCGAGATCAAGCAAGATAAGATGTACACTTTAGGTGATTAGGAACTATCAGATAAGCATCAGACTAATTGCCAAACTTCCTGGATCAATTTTCCGCCAAAGAACTCAACAGCTGCTTGCACATAAATCGCACGAGAGTGAGCGGAGTTGCAGGATAGATAAGCTTACATGGCGGGGAAAGTCGAAAAGAGGCAGTTCTGGGGAACAAATTGTAGCAGGTGCATTCAAGCTCCTTCTTGGCGACGAATGCTGGCGTTACACAAAGCGATTCCCGTCAACTACCTTACTGTATAAGTATATGACTAAGTTATATATCCAGACCTCGACAGGTCCTGGATCAACGGACTTTCTAGAAGTATGCATGGATTGATCATGAACAAGAATATCTAAGAGTAGGAATTGGCAGCTTCAACTCCATCGATTGAGCAATAATATATATTAGCAACCCTCTCGTATACTAGACAATAACTCTAGGGTAACTAACTATTAACAGTCCAAGAATAAACACAGCGCGAGATACCGTAACAGAATCTTAAGCCCAGTGTATCCAGCATTTATTTCTATTACTTATTCTTCCAATAAGAACAAATCAGCATTAATATCTCCTCACCATAAATTCTGTTACGGTCCTCTATAACGAGTCAGTGAGAAGTATCTGCAGAATCAAAAAAGCGTTGGCTCGCCAAAACATGCCCCATTTGTCGGAGTTTCTCGCCTCGAGTTGCCCCTTCCCCCAAAATCCATCCCTTATCATTCTCAAATCACCACAATACCGTACTCAAACCCCAGAAATCTTAATACTAGAAAGAATATTTCAAATCCTATTGATTTTATTCTTTATTTCATCCACTCAAGATCTCTTCTTCAAAAATTCCATATATCTAAAATTCTATCAACCAATTACTGTGCAAGTAGCATCCCCTGTATTAGCCGCCCTCCAACCAAAAGTCTTACAATTTGACTGCGATAACTTCTTCGAGAGATGAGACGAGCGGCTAGGGGTAGCTGCAAGCTATTAAAGAGTCAGACTAAACCCTTGATAGTACCAAGAAGTGCGGAAAGACTTTCAACCCAAAAAAACGGGCGCATTGAGTCTGCAAGAAGAAATCTTGAACTGGTGTAGCTCGATTCATTATGGGACGTCCATTGGCTACCAGGCTGAATACCTAGAAGACGGCGTAAACGCTCAATATAAAAAGTGATGCATGCATCGATAATACCAGCCTGCGAAACCATCCGAGTCAATTGCCTTTATCCATTGGTAATCAGTATAAATCGATTACAGATTGCTAATAGAGACCTGCATTAACTGTCTCAGGTATAAAGTTTGAGGTTATAACACGTTGCAATTGATTTCAAGATTAGAGTCAATTGAAAGGGTCGGATTGAAGCGAAATTTCGAAGCAATACGTTATAGTCCTAGTCTAGTATTATATTCCCCTACGACAGCTGTATCGCTACAGTCATTCTCCCTTTGCTAAAGATATTTAGATATTATTATCTTGAATTTACAGTTCATTCTGCCTGTATTTGATATAAAATCTTGATTCTTTCCTGTTTAAAACCACTGGTATAAATATTAGACCTTGTATCAACTAGGTTCCTCTAAAACCAGGTAGTAAAATCTACCTGGAATATAAACTATAATCCCTTTAAATCTCTTTAATACTACTTATATTCTTAAGCCTGCGAGCTATATAATACGACGCTATATAGCTATACGTTCGCAAGTTATATTAATTGTTTATATAATTGACGTATTTACAGTATTTCTATCCCCTAATATATATATTCCATCGCTAGCCAAACCCCTAGAAGTATACAATTTTTTCTTTATATACGACAGCTACGTGCCTTATCCTGCTTTTCGAAATCGGTCCTTTTATATTATATCCTGAAATCAAAAACGACAAGGCCAGAGATACTCTCGATATTTGTTCTTCCCTCCAGATATCAGGGTCCCTGACCTACTACCCAGAAATATCAGGTTAGCTTAAAGGGAACGTATCAGTAAATGGTTTCTTATTTATATCTAGAGGGATATTGATACCTTCTTGAACCAGCCGGATACTATAGCCTGCTATTTAGCATCGGTCCTCTAATATCGGGTCAGGTCCCGGGAAGCGTCTTGGGGTTAAAGGGCCACCAAGTCAGATAGTTACTTTCGATGTTACTTCACATTTGCTCTCATTCCAAACGGGCCCGGACGCACCTATATAGCCTAGCAGCAAATCAATCAGCGTTCTATTCCTGACCCATCCACAGAAATACCACCTACGTACTCGAATATCCGGTGGCGGCCGTGAAGTGAAAGCTGACTGGTTAGATACTCCCGATATTCGTTCCCCCTGAACCTGCTTTCTGCCTAGGAACGCCCTGCTGGCCTGGGAGAAAGTTATTAGCAATGTCTTCTGGACTCATTATCAGGGAGTAATACAACCATTTGACACCAGTCGGCTGTTTGGAGATCAAGAAGGAGACCGGATTAGATAGATCCTCTCGGTATTTGTTCTCTTCTCTATACACGGAGACCCTGATTCTTGATAGGAGGCCAAGAAAAATTTCTGACTTATTACCTGGGGGTATAAATAGTGGAACACGCAGTAGCAGTCTTGAAATCAAAGACTAGCGGATCAGATAGATACTCTCGATGTTTGTTTTACTTCGAGTCGCAAGCGTCTATAGGACTCCATCGTAGACTTTTAAGGTTCAGTTCTGGAAAGTCTGGAGGGATCTCTTTAATCCCTCCCACGGATAATAGTGGGCGCAACGATGTTTGGCAAGGTGTGGCAGAAAACATCATCATCGGGTAAGCGCAATTGCAGTGCCGCGAGGTGAAGGGAAGGATTCGTACGGATAAAAGGGAATAAAGAGGAATTAAGAATTCAAAAGCGAAAGAGCAGAAGAGAGGAGCAAGAGCGGATACTGCCCTAGCTACGTCTGCTTCCAGGTCCGCTCAGCGGCAAAGTATCTGGTATGTTCGCGCCTTCCTCATGCAAGATTTCCAGCAGGTACGAAACTTCGCATCTCTATCCTTACAACCGACGTCCAGAAGTTGAACATCCTTAACCGACTATTCCTCTCCTTAGGACATAAAAATGGCCTTGGCGCCGCGATTGGGAACCTCTTCTTCTATACCCTGCAGAAACCTGCGGGCTAAGTTTTCCATTAGTATGCACCCTTGGTTTGAGTGATAAAATCGGAAGTATTCGCCCGCCAATCGTTGCCCGATGCCCTGGTTATGGATTTGATACCCACACACGCGGCGTATTCAACTACCCAAGTTTGCCAATTTGCACATGCAATGAAATTGATGGTCTTCGCTTAAATGAAAATAAGAGTTGTAAATCGTTGCGCGAAATCCAACGCTCTGTAATTAGAGAATGCGAGACCTACAAAGTATCACTTATAAGTTCCTCGCTGAACCTCTAAAATCTTCCCAAGTCGCCCAGATTGCGCTGCCGGTTGTTTGAGCTGTCCGTTGCGCTATACTTTTTCTTTCCCCTCGAGCAGTAATGCTATATTATGAGCGTATCTATTGCATTGATAGGGTCAAGGTTGCTATTCAAACCACTGCGATTTCTCAATGGTACATTTGAGTCAGCAGAGTGCAGGAGCAATTGCGACCCCTTCTCAATCACAGATAAGCGGTGCAAGTGATGCATGCATCGATTATCGAGCGCGAAGGAACTTGCGCTCAATAGCTTGGCCTTGGGGTTAACACATTCATCCAAACGAGATCTGAATGCAGAGCCACGGAGAGAAATTAGCAGATACTTATCGACAGCGATGCAAAATTGCACCGATCCCGGATTCGGCTTTGCGCACCTGTGCAGGGAGCAAGTGATGCATGCATCACCTTTACCTTTGGTAGGTAATATATGCTTATCTGGAAAATTCTAAAAATATGCCGACATACAATAAACGCAAGAAGTGAATTATTTGCAGGGACGTCGGGTATCAGCACTCTCCTGATATTCATTCCATCATCCCACTCGCCGCGCTGACAGCGATAGATAAACCCTGCCTAAACTCTTCACCTAACCGGCTTCTGTTATTCCTACCCTTCATTATAGTAAGCGCTGGGTGGTACTCGAGAGCAGCGCTCCCGTTTCGTATTGGAATTGAGCGACGTGCGATTACGATTATTCCTCTATCAGATATCCTGAGCTGTAAATGATTGTCCGAGCAGAGACTACATAGTATCAAAAAGGGCGTCGTGTGCGCTGGCCAATTAACCCAGCCATTATCAGCAGCTACGTCAAGGCCATCAACGGCACAGCCGTGAGTAGGCAGTGCGGTTTTGGCTCTAAGCCGTGCGTTTATCGAATAACTGCACGCCACATCATCCCGCCGTCTTATCTCGAGGCGAAGTCGACTTAGCCTTCCTCAACTGTAGCGATTATAGAAAGGCTCTTGTTAACAGCTGCCGGGATCCAATGCCTATTAGCAACCACACCAAGGCCATCAACAACACGGCAGAAGGCAGGTAATACGGTTTCAGCTCGAAGCCGCGCTTATCGAAATTGTCGATGTTGCCTGTCCGCAAGCTGACGGTGATGGCGATGTCGTCCCACTCAGCGGTAGCAGAAGTGTGAGTGGCATTCTCGGCAGCTGCCAGGAGTCAGCGTCCACCAGCAGTCATATCAATACATCAGCACGATCGTCAAGAGCATGCAAGGCGCTTTTTGCTCGAAGCCGCCGTTGTCGAGAGTTCGAAGCTCGCCCACTTTAATTCGAGGCGAATACGATAGAACCCGGTTCAGCGGTAGCAGCCGTGGGGGAGCCGTTCTGCGCAGTTCCCCAAATCCAAAATCCCTTATCAGCTATATCACGGCCATGAACGAGATCGCCGAGAGTAGGCAGTGCGGTTCTGGCGCGAAGCCTGGTATCGGCCTTCCAAGCCGACAACAATATGGTTTTGTTGAGTGGTGGCAAGCGAGGGAAAGATCGTCTCGGGAAGTATGTTGCTTGAGCTCCGAGTCGACCATCCTTTTTCCTGAAAGGCGAGGAGGTATCGCTGCGATCAAGGGCATCAATGGGAGGTCCAGGATCAGGTAGTGCGGTTTTGGCACGAAGCCCTAACTTCCCAAAGGTCTGCGTGCCCCATTTGCAACGATGTAGCCTTTCTTAGTTGCGGCAGCGGTGGAAAAGGCCTTCTTGGATGTGTATTGCTTGAGACCCGGATTATCCAGTTGAATGAACTCCCGGAAGAAACATGTTCGATGGTATCGTCTAGAACCATCCACTGCAGATTCACTTCCCGGCCAGCGACAACATGAAGGCCTTGATCAAAACCGTATTTTCATTTGCCATTATTATCCCCTCCCTGTATCGTCCACTGAGGAAAAATCCTTCCCTCCTCTTAAGGTTCCAGACCGTGACTGTAGGATTCAGGTGCCTGAATAGCTCTAGACGAAAGTTGAAATCGCGTGGAGCGCCTTGGTGGATAAGATCATTGGAGTCGGACTAAAGCAAAAGAGTGTTAGAGAATACGGTGACTGCTGTAGATGGAGGCAATACTAGTAAGGAAGGCAATAATCTCTCCTTTAAACGGCAGTGTTCGATTTTATAACATGAACTGGAGGGCATTTATTGAAAGCTGGTGTTTTTGGAGCTCCGACATTCGTAAGGAGAGTTTGGATAATCACCATGGACTGGGACTTGAAGCGAATGGGATTGGGATGCCTTCGAGCTGACTTAGGAGGTTACGGTACGCACTGTTGGACCTTGAGTGCGTCTGTGCATGACTTGAAAGAAATCTAAGGAGAATAAACAGATCGCCCAAAGGTTTGTTTGGGCGCTAGTGCCAAATCAAGATTAAAGCGGCTGAGTAACTGCAATGCGCGCCCTTGCGCCCGTGATTGGCTCAAATAAGTCGTCTACAAATGCATGATTGCTTCCTAAGCATTTTATCGCACATTGACAACCTCCAAAAGACTTTTTAGCAGAGAATGTTTTGGATAAGCCCTTGGGCTTGATGCCGTGCGCTGGAATACACATGGAGCGGAACCCACAGCCGCCAGGGTCCCTTGCACACTCAGCTACACCAACCACACCATCCATACCAGCCATACTAGTACAATTATTACATAGATGTGCACACGGCGAGGATCTTTCGAATTTCGAAGTAGAAAGTACAGACAGCTGCTGACGTTGAGGATACCGCTACCACCTGCCCAACAGTGTGTCCAGGAATTCATTGGTCCTCCATGCGATGTCGATTACGCTAATCTTCTTCTAGTTAGGTCTTGGCTCGACTAAACCTCGGGTAAACAAAGGAATCGTCTCCGACCGTTCCAAGGATTTCTTTACTTTCTTCACCTCGAATTTGACTATATGAACCATATGCTGCTACTCTTCATCGAGAAGTGAAGCCCAAGTGACTGCTTCGGCTCAAATTAAATGCGTTCCGATTGCCACTTCATGCAGGACCAACTTTCCTTATCAACTCTCAACGTTGCCAAGTGGAGAGACGATGTCGCCCAAGCCATCAGAGCCCGCAAGCCGGTAAACCGTCTGCCCACCAGCACCAGACACCCTCGCTTCCACCGACCTTCTGCTCGCACACATCTCGCTGAAACCTCGGCCAACCCTCAAAGATACGCTCTTCGCCCTCACACCAAAGCTCCGCCCCGCTACAACCACGCTCGGAAGAGAAAGCTGCCGATGGATAACGATTCGAATCCCTTGCCAGCTAATCGCAACGAGCCAATTCCCAAGCCTCGAGGCCGGCCACCGAAACATCCACCTAAGCACTCTGATCAGACGCAACGCGTCCCGCTTAACCATGTTCCCGAAACCTCCTCCAAACAATCTACTACCACATCATCTTCTAGCAAAGCTAGCAAACGGTCAAACTCCAAATCGCATTCCCTCAGAACATTCGAGCAACCCAAGACAACAGCAAACATCGATCTGCTATATCTTGGGTGCTGCGACCCGCATGTCGAAAGAAGAAGCTATGAGGCATTCTTGGCCAAGTACAAGCAGCTTCCAGAACCGTCCGCAAAATTGTATTCGGCACTTAGTAAAATACCTCATGGTATTATTCCGGAAGCCTTGAAGGTGAGCCTCCCGTTGTAATACTACTTGTCTTCTACTAAACCCGTTTCAGGAAGAGTACCTCCACGATCCCTCACTCCTTGCCCTCGGTGATCACGATTTCCTGCTTGCTAGAGACACGCCGTACGAGCTCTCACGTCTCGCGCCACTGAAGATTATCGTCGATCAGATTCTGCGAGAGGCAAGCTTCAATCATCGCATGAACGCAAATGAGAGGCAGTGGGGAGGCACAGTCCTGTCGTGGTTATGCGGACACCTGATGCCATGGTCATTCGCTCATTCATTCAGGCTTTTGAACGTGTACGTGAATCTCTATTACGAAGAAGTAGCCATGGCTAATGTTAACAGCGAACAATATTTAATCGAACCCAACGAATTGCATACAAAAATGCCGAATGATATTCCTCTCGTGTATAGTACCGGGGCTGAATCAACCACAGACAACAGCAAGGAGAAAGATACTCCCGAAAAGGTCAGCGATGCCAAGGGCGGCGTCCGAAAGATGGTTGATTGGTGCTTGGCTCGAGCCTTGGACTACAAAGATGAGGATATCCTAGAAAAGGCTTTTGCAACCATCTACCCCAATGAATGTAGTGTTAATCAAAGCCTATCCTATATTAGCCGACCCCCGCTCTTTCTCGATATCGAAATGAAGCGAAAGCTGCAACCTACCGACCCGGAAGTGGAGCTGGCCATCTGGGCTTCAGGTGCGTTGCAAAAGAAAATCCACCAAGGGTGGGATCCAAGATTACCGATGCCGGCTATTACCATTGAAGGTCACCTGTGGTGCTGGTATATGTTTGTGCCGAAATTGAGAGGTAACGGCAAATCATCGGGATTGGTATACGCTCCTACTCGATCGCTCAAGGTGCGCAAAGCTCATACGTTGATAGGTTATATTAGGTCCCTTCCCGATGGGTTCGACGGCGGATCTCGTTAGTATATGGCAAATCGTCTATCGATTGCACACACTTATCAAGTGGGGAACTACCGAGTACAGCCAATGGTTTCAGGAGGAGGTCATGGGCTGGGCTCGAGGTCGGATAGGAATACCAAGCGAAGGTGACAGCGCGTTATCCGAGCTGTATGGCAAGGGGATGAGCATTCAGGATAGAGCCAAATAGTAATACTTCTGCGTGTACCAATCCCTGAACCTCAATCCAAGCCTAAACGGAAATGATCTAATTAATCGGTATTTACGCTTGACCGTCTTTGATTTGAAGTGCTCGGATTGTTAGCTAGTATAGTTATACTACCCTACGCTTTTTTTACTAATAAACAAAAGCAGATACCGGGATCTATCGTTTATAATCCCATGTCTCCTATTTATCCTCGGGTATTACTTTAGGACTGAAGTGTCTTTACACCGTTCTCGTTGGAAAGAGCTGTGATAGCAGCAGAGCCCGAAAGTTTTAATGGGGTACGCCAAAAGAAGACCAAATTAGCCTACGTTTTTAGCGTGGTGCAAATCCCTTTTAAAAAGTGCATGTATCGAATGCGCTTGATAAGCTCTTTATAATACTTTGTTGCGTAAAGCTTGAGTTTGAATCTTCTGTTTCTGAGGTGCTGGATCTGATCCTGTGGTAGAGTCCGACTGTGTATATCGAAGGCACGTTGCATACAAGAATACTAGAAAATCAAGCATAGAAAGGAACATCATAGGTAGTAATAAATGTAGTGGATTCAATATTTGCTAATCTAGCTGAAGAAAGTGTAGGAGTGAGGTCCAAAAAGGGGGCTCCAGCGAGCTTATCTCGTGTACTTGACATGCATCACGTGCTAATCTAGATGCCATCAAGTCATCTCCATGACACTATCTAGATTTCTTCTCAAAGCCCCAACAATACAGATGGATGCGCGGGGGTCAGGAAATACATCCGCCAATCTCACTTCTTTCATCTCCAAAGGTGGGCGCAAAACAAGTCAGTCATTATTCTAAGCCGAAATCCCTCATCCAAGCCTTCCGAAAACACTGACCTCGGCATATTCCATCACCACCTCCCAAGCACTCGATACCGTCTTTCTTAAACTCGGTACAATGAGCGTGTACAAGAGCAGTACACAGAGCAACTGCTTCCCCCGTAATCGGGCCACCCAGCGGAACGAATCGACGATGATAACCCAGATGGTCAAGATAATGTAGATAATGATGCATGGAAGCAGAAACCAGAACATAATGAAAACCCGGGGACCCAATGGGGCGTTCATCATTACGAGGAAGGTTTTTGCGAAGAACTCGTCCAAGATCATGTCGATTGGGTGCCGCGGCGGCCGATTTGGCTGTTGTGGAGGAGAACCGCTTTGAGGATTTTGACCTTGTTGATGTTGAGGCTGTTGCTGATCCTTATCATGTCCATGACGATCTTGAGGATATTGTTGTTGTTGTTGTTGTTGCTGTTGCTTCTGTTGTTCCTCCTCTCGATGGTACTGTTGCTCCTGTTCCTCCTGCCCATGGTGCTGATGCTCCTCCATTGCCTCTGAAAGAGTAACTAAACCCTGTCGCTTGGCCTTTGGTTTGATTCCTCACTCGCGCTATTAAATTGTCGTACCAGTCGAGTGATCTATCCCGCACGGGGAGGACGATGTCAGAATTCGCCTGGAGCTTTAAGTGCGAAGATTATCCATTGGGATTGGGGATTCTTACCGAAAAAAACGTGGCAGATGGACTTCAACTGCGCTACCATGGGATTGAGGAGAAATGGCAGGTCAAGTTCGATGGAGATGGGGAGGGTAGGAGAGCTGCGGATAACTCCTGAAGTATATGGGTAGGTTATCCTTGGGACGAAGGCTTTCTCTGCCATGACCGAAACCAGCGGTGCGAAACAGACAAAGAACGTTTCCGGATAAGTTTTGGATAGCGGGGCTCTGCATTCCATGTCTTACCGCAAACATACATTCCAGTTGCGACGCGATATCACGCGACGGAGATCCACTGCAGTCCTGTATCAGCCTTTTGATCCGACGTTCAAAGCGGTAATGTCTTGAATTGTAAATGGACCTATACTACCTGGATCAGGAGTAAGCACTGTTGATCTAACGCTACGGGTAGAGACAGCGACCGGTTACGATTTTGGAACTCGACGGGAACGACTGATTGCTGGTACTTACTGCTTCCAAATACTAGGCCGACGGAGCACGAATAGGCCTCTTGGCCCCACTTCTTCTCCGTCCATCGAGCGCTGGAGATAAAGGCTGAGCTGAGCTCGTTTGGTTGACGGGCGGCTGCCTTCCCCCTTGCCACGAGCTAACTGTACTGAGGAACGCTAGGCTGTTAGCCCTCATCGTCAAGGCGCTAAAAGTCTGCTCTTGCCTAAGACAGTTAGCTGTTGCAACGAAGGGCGGTAGCCAAAAAGACGGATCAGGCCTTGGAGCATTTGTTCATAGGACGAATCGTGGAGCCCGGAATCCGCTCTGGAGGTATAGGGTCTTTTCCGGTATCGTGGTGGTGGTTGACTGAGAGTGAGATTCGTTAAGGAACAGGGGAGGATGTCAGACTATCGGGCGCTAACGATGAGACAGACCTTTCAAGCCTTTACAGGTGAGAGACTGGAAGAAGGCCAGGATCTCCCTGTGACGCATCTTGGAGTGTAGCCAAAAAGGTGAATCAAGGCACCCGCCTCGGCATACGAAAATCGCAGTGACTTCGGAAATTTTCAAATCCTAGGATGGGAACTTCCATTTAAACCACGTGCACAATTTTTTGTACAAGTTTTGGTGGCTTTTGCGGAAAAATCGAGTTGTTGTACCCGCCTTGATTTACTTCTTTTGCTGCCCGATGGTGCCCTTGATATTTCAGTAAAGAAGCACGCTCTACTATAAGATCGCCACCTCTAGTCACTTTCAGATCGTTGATGCTGCTGCTGTAAAAAAGCGTCCTTTGCTCCATAGCAAGCGTATCCAATATTAACCACCTATCCTCCGAATCATACCTTTAGCGCATTAGTCTCGTGCGACGTCGACGTGGCTATAGCGGCCCTGCTTGATTGAGATTAGCCGTTCGTCTAGAATAACGCGCAACAAACGGGGTCGATAATATTTAGAGAATAGATGTAGAATAAGATTGATTAAGGCTATACGCGATTAACCCCTTCCTAGGTAACGATAGACTGCCGTTTCTAAGGTTGCTAGATAGATACGGAATGCGAAGCATAATAATAGGTATTAAAACGTATTATTAATTCCGGTTATATCTTTTATTGGGCCTCTGGCTAATTTTAATATCTCTTTTTTCGAGCTTCTATTTATATTCCCGTTGCCGCTTCTATACTCATACCGCTTCGCTACCAGAATTCCTTCTATCCTCTTTATCCCCAGCTTCTTTACTGACTCCTAATCAAACACGCTATTAGCTACCCCTCGCCTTTTTACTTAATCTTCTTTCAAGTCTCTTATCAATATTCTTATAAAACTTGAATTTATATATTTATAAATAATTTATTTTTATATTATTTGGGCGAACTATAGGCGTATATTATATTAAAATCTACTAATTTAGTAGTATTAATCTAATTAGGTAATTAATTCTACTATACTAAGTATTAAACGATTTAATTTTTTTTTATAGATTTTTTTTAATAATTAATTTATATATATATACACGTATTTATTTAATAGTTATAAACCCGAAATTATATATTTTTACGTATTTATAGTATTATATTTATATTTATTTACTAGATTAGTATTAATTTAGTATTTAATTTAATTTAAAAATCTATTAAATATATTAAAAAACTTTTATTATATATTTATTAAAAAAAATTCTCTAATTAATAAAAAAGGTATAATAACTATTTATTTAGTTACTTAATCTTTTTATTTTATATATATATACTTTCACTAGTATTATAAATAAGCGAGAATTTAAATTTATTAATTTTAAAAACTAAAATCTATAAATCGCGGTAATTAAATTAAAAGCTATTATTTATAAAATCTAGTCTTTTATTAATCCTAGCTTTCTAGTTAAATTTAATATAATTATTAAATTAAAAGAACCTCCGTATAAATAATTTATAAGTATATTAAATATTATTAGAGTAAATATAATAAAAGAGGCGGTATATAGAAATTATAAAATAGAAATAATTAAATATAAATTTAATCTATTTAAATAAAAGAAATAATTTAAATTTTTTTTTATTATTATCGATTTTATATATAAAACTCTCGCTATTTATAATATAATCTATATTTAAAATATTAAAGTATACTTTTAAAATATCCATCGAGTATTTAAAATAAAATTATTTCTATTTAATTTAATTTATTTTATAAATTTCGAATAATAATATATTAAATTTATAATAGGTTTTTTATTATATTGAAACGTTAAATAATAGATTAATAATTAGTTATTTATATATTAAAAAGGAAAAGAATATAAAATAGCTAAAGCGGCTAATATAAAACGATTTTATCGAGATTTCGCTTTAATAATTAAAAAATATATATCTATATTTAATAATATTACTATTATTATATTAAATATATTAATAGAAAATTATAAAATATAATATCTTCGCTTTATTAAATAATTTTATAAATTACTTTTATATATATAATTCGAAAGGTAAATTAATAT
Organism: Opeltia flavorubescens; assembly: GCA_000442125.1. NCBI lineage: Eukaryota > Fungi > Ascomycota > Lecanoromycetes > Teloschistales > Teloschistaceae > Opeltia > Opeltia flavorubescens. The sequence goes on from KE546985.1 coordinate 559,204, forward strand.
TTTATACCGCTTTTATTACTATTAACGAAAATTATATATACGGAAATAAAAATACTAGTAAAAATCGATTATACGGTTATTAAAATTATTTATACGGTAGATATACCGATAGCCCTAGCCTCTATATATATAGACTTATATATTAGTAGGCGGATTACTTTTATTTTTATAAAAATTATTTTAAAAGAGCTTTATAGCCTATATAAAAGCTTAAATTATATATTTAAAAATAGGTTAAAAAAAAATTTATAGATTTTATATTTAAAATAAAAATTAATAAAATTATTAAATAAATAAAAAATTATAATATAAAATAAATAAATAATAAAAAGAAATTCGATATATTTATACCGCCGAATTTCGGGATATTTACTATATTTTTAAATATTTTTACTATAGATTTTTATTTTCGCTACTTATAAATTATAAATTATAGCTTTTTTATTTATATATATAATAATTTTATAAAGAATCGTTTTATTAAAAAGCGCGATTATATAAATAGCGAATTATTTAATATTAAAATAACTTTAATATAGATTAAAATCTATAAAATAATTAATATAAATATAAAAATACTAGTTAGTAAAATATTTATAATACTTATAAATATATATTATATATTAAATTTTAGAATAAATCTAGTAGAAGAAAGTATATTAATAAATAAAGACTTTTATTTTAATATTTAGTATTATTATTTATACTAAAATAGTTAAATAATAATTTATTTAAAAAAAAATAGCGGCTATTATTATTTTAAAAATAACTCTACTAGTTAAATAAATTTTTAAACCGTTTTTATTATTATAAAAGTTAATACTTTATATAAATAATATTAGCTTTTTATTTATACTAATAATAAAGCTATTTAATATCTCGCCGGAGCTATTAAAAAAGTAGAAATTTTAAATAAATAAAAAATATTAATAATAAACGAATACGAAATATATATACTTTTTAAAATATATAAAATTATATTTAAATCGCCTATAAAAACGGAATATTCTAAAAAACCGTTTTTTAAAATTATTTATAATTTAATTTCGATAAATACTATTATAAATAAAAATTAATAGATTTTATATATAATTTATTTAAAAAAGAATTTTTATATAATATATATATACTATTATAAGTTAAAAGTAATAGATATCTTTAAAAAAGCTATTAAAATAATTTAGTAGTAATAAAATTATAAAATAATATTTATCCGAATAAATAGCGAATATATATTAGAATTAAAATTTATATAATTTTTTAAAAACCTAAAAATTAGTTATAAACTTTTAACGTCTTATTCTTTTAAATAAAACGGTTATTTAAAATATAAAAAAGATATTCTAATTACTAAAATAAAAGTAATACTAATAGAAGTAAAACTATTTATATATTTTTAATTCTAGGCGGCGAAAATAGCTAATTTTATTATAAATTATATATTTATAATAAAATATCTATAAAAAATACTTTTTAAAAAAATAATAGGCTATAAACTAAATTTTAATTATATTCGTTAGTATAAATATAAAACCTATTTATTTATTAAAAATATATCTTATTTATAAAAAATAAAACTATAAGTATATATAAACTTTTTAGTAGATTATAAAAGTATTAATATTTTTAATATCTAGATTTTTAATTAAAAAAAAATAATTTATACTCGCGATATTATATTTAATAAAAAAGAATTCTATAATTTTAAATAGATAAATCTAGTTTAAATTATTAAAAAACCATTTATTTTTAATATAGTAGATATATTATATATAGATTTTTTATATTTTATTATTAATTTAGGTTCTAAAAGCTCAAAGAACGATAAAAAAAAGCTCGCTACTATAAAAGTACCTCTATAAAATACTTTTAGGGTAAAAAAAAAAAAAAAAAAGATAATTAATTTATATTTTCTATTATTAAATTTTATAAATTTAAAAAATATAAATATTTTTATATTAAATATATTTATTAATATATTAATCGATTTATCTAAAAATATATTTAATAATATATTATTAAAAATAAATACTTTAAAATTTATAAAAAAGAAATATATTTTAAAGTAGCTAGAAATTAATAAAAATTTTATTTTATTATTAAAAACTCGTGTAAAATTTTATAAAAAAATATATATTATTTTTTTAAATAAATTAGTTTTAGGAAATTTTATCTTCTATTATATCGTATTTTTATTTTTTATAAAAGCGAAGAATTACTATAAGAAAGCTACTGATAAATCTATTAAAAATCTATTACCTAATTTAATTAAATTAAATTTTTATCGCGATAATTTATTACCGAAGCCTCGCTTTTATAGAAATATATTTAAATATTTATATACTAAAAATTTTAAAAAAACTATAAAAGTTAAAATTAAATCTTTCTAGAAAAAAAATATTTAAAAGAAAATACTTATTAATTATACTACTAAAGTAAATAAAAAGCCTATTTTTATAATTTAAATATTTAAATATAAATTTAATATAAAAGGGTATTTTATTAAATATAAAGCCCGTCTATATATATTAAACGATTTATAATTTATAAAATAGAATATATTCGTTATAATATTTACTCTTAGGATTTTTAAAGTAATAATAGCGGTAATAATAATAATAAATATAAAATTTTATTAATATAACTATATTAATATATTTATAAATATTAAAATCAAAATTTCTATATATCTATAAACCTTTAATAAATAAAATAATAATACGGATATATTATTACTTTTTATTTAAATACTATATAATTTTAAAAAATCGTCTACTTTTTAATATAACGATTTATTAAATATTTTAATTAATTTAAAATTAAAACCGGTTATAGAAATAAAATACCTATTTTTTTATAATTATATAACACTCTTTTTTTTATAGATAATATAACTATTATCTATTATTAAAAATATACTATTAAAATAGATAAATTTTAGGCTCGCCTTTTTAATAAATATAAAATTCGATATTTAGACGAAATAGAATAATTTCTAGAAATTCGTATAGTATAAAATAGAGAATTCTATTAGATTTATTTATACTAAAATAATTAAATTAATAAAATTACTATAAAATATAATATTCTATATTTTTTAAAAGTTTTTAATTCGTTATTATTAAATATTTTACTATTTAAAAAAAATTAAAAATAAATAACGCTTTAAAAAATTTATATATACTAATAGTATATTAAATTACTAAATTTCGCTATTGTAATAACTAGATTAAATATTATATATACCGTTTTAAAACTATTTAAACTTTTTATTAATTCTTTTAATAAATATATTAAGGAAGCGAAACGAATTATAAAATATTTAGCGTATATAAAATACTATTCTATTATTTATAATAGCGGAATTTAAAATAAAATACTATTTTTAGGCTTTTTAAATACTTTTTTTAATAATAATCTATATAATAGGCGTAATTTATAAAGTTTCTACTTTAAATTTTTTAATAATTTAATTAACTAGAAAATAATTAAATAATAAATAATAATATCGAGTTTTATTAAAACGGAGTTACTAGCGGTATTATTTATAAGTAAAAAGTTTATTTAATAGACTAAATTCTTTAATTTAATTAATTTAAATATAAATACTATATTTATTTATATTAAATACGATAATTAATAAATAATTTAATTTCTATAAAATAATAGTTTATAAATTATTATTAAATTATATTATATAAATATATATTACTATTAGCTTCGCTAAAAGGTAAATAATATTTTAATTTTTATTTAATAAATTCCTTTTAATAAAATTTTAGCTAATAGTTTTATAAAATTTTTTTTTTTTTAATATTATATTAATTTTATTAATCTACTTAACTTTAAAGAACTTTTTATTAAAAAGCTACTTTATATATTTTAATAGCTTTATTATCTATATTTAAAATCGATAGTCTAATAGTAATAATATCTAGGTAAATTTATAAAACTCTAAAAATTTATAATTTATTATAATTTCTAGAGTTTTATTAATTAAAAGACTTTATATTTAAATTACAGCTAATCTATTTTTTTTTTATTTTTTAAACCTTTAATATATCGAGTTTATATTTAATAATAAGGCTATTATATCTATAATAGGACCGGTAATCTAGGGGTATAATATTTAAACGGGATCGGATTCTAATTTTAATCTATTATATAGATTAAATAATAGATTAAAATTAGTATTCTATTTAAAAAGCTTTTATTTAATTTATAATTAGTTTATATATATTCTTTTTATATTTTTAAAGTTATACCGAATTTAAAAATACGTTAAAATATATTTATAGCTAATATAAAGGCTATAAATTATAATAAAAAATAAATTTATAGAGTTTTTATAGAGTTTTTTATAAAGTTTATAAAACTTTAAATTCTAGCTTTTAATTAATTAAAATATACGGAACTATTATTAGTTAGTTAGAATAAATAATAAAATTATTATTAAAAGTAATAAATTTAAATAAGTATATTAATATTTTTATAAAGCTTAAATTTATATATTTATAAATAGTTTGTTTTTATATTATTTAAACGAATTATAGGCGTATATTATATTAAAACCTGCTAATTTAGTAGTACTAATCTAATTAAATAATTAACTTTACTATATTAAGTACTAGGCGATTTAATTTTTCTCTATAGATTTCTCTTAGCAATTAATTTATATATGTATACACGCATTCATTTGACATCTCCTTATCCTGCAGCCACGATCTTGGGAATGGCCAGGTGTGTCCAAAAGGCGGCGATGCTTTCTCCTTAACGACCCGTAACGTGCGTTGGACACCATCGGTGGATGTGCTGCTGCTATAGACAGGGCGGTCCCTTCTATCGATCAAAGCACGACTTCGGCTTCGTCCCTCGATGTTACTGCGGCCAGCGGCCATTAATTGATAGATTATTCACAGAGGAAGTCTACCACCATTTACGAATACAGCATCTTGAAAGCTTTTACCTCGGACGCTTTCCTTTACAGCTGCTTGGGCTCGTCTTGTAAACAAAATTAGCTTGACAGCTGGTCTTCCCACCAAATCGGGATTTCAACTATGCGCGCAATATGCCCAACCTTGAGGTTTTATTAGCCAGACGGCACTCGTCTTGTTGCAACATACGAAGAGGTTGTAACCCAGTTCAATCGCAGTATGTCGAGACTTTTCTAATGGCCGATGGAAGTCTCAATGACGTACATTACCGACTGAGCATCCTTCGCGCCCTCAAGCTCATGCCCCGCCAAGCACAACATCCGCCAACGCCTCACCTACGCCTGACTAATGCCTTCGCAACGGTATCACTGTCTCCTTTCATGCAGAGTCGCAGGCGCTGTTCTCCGCTTTTCGTATTGTCTGCATCTCCAACAACGCAATTCACACCTAACTTGCTAGCCATCATGGGACCTCGGTACATGCGAAACCTACACGAGTTTAAGTTTCTCAGTCCATACTCCGGAACGACCTCTCAGATCGAAAGCATCGCATCATGGTGGTGAGATGCCTGCCCACCCAAAACATGACCGCCAAAGCTGTCCTCGTCGGAGTAGTGCCGTCGTGATGTATCATCCAATCAGAAGGCCTCCTTGATTTCCCAGGAAATCGGAAATCAATGCCTCGCACCTTCCAGCAATTGGGTAGCGTCGCAAAGTCGTGGCTTCGCAGTTGCAGCGCTAGCGCACCTTCCTCTATCAACAGCGATGGATCCCGTTGATATAGTACGCAGAAGCCTGTGTCTGCCTCATCTTGGATCGGATACTGCATGTCATTACAGTCGACGTTGCACGAACGATGGCCTCTTCCGACTGGGCACGCTACTTCCAAGAGCAAGACCGGGCTTGCGCCCTCGATCAGACCGAAATTACCATCGATTCAGAAATATGCAAGGCCATCAAGTCCGATAAAGACGCTACATCTGCTCTGCGAAAGCTTTTGGCTGCCAAATTGACCGAGGCGAACCGCAATGATGCTTTCGTGTATTTGCTTGTCCGTTCGGCATACCAGCTCCACATCGATATCCTAAGCTCCACCGATGAAAGGATCCAAGTCGCTGGTATTGTCGACCGATACAAAAGGGCGCGTCTACAGCTGCGACAAAACTCAGAGTGCCTCCTCAACCAGCTCTGGGGTGGTTGGAACATCCTGGAGTTGGAGCAACGCTGCTCGAGAAACCTCGAGGAGAAATTGGCCCAGCTGTGCCGTCATGACGTGCCAAAGTCTAGCGCCATCAACAGACTGAGAGCTCAAATAGCAAAGCGCAGGAACGGCAGTGCACGAGGCGTGTCCAAGACTACAGATCTCCTTTCTAGTAACGTCGCAGCGGTCATCAAGGAAGTGCAGGATGAAGCTCTGAAACCCAAGGTATCCGATTACATGGCTGTGATGGCACCTTCCGACAAGGTTGGCAACTCCAAGAAGAAAGGTACCGTCACCAAATCCAATGAGATACCTGCAAGTTCACCAGCATCATCGCCCATGCGCTTCGCAGCCGACAGCGTGCACGACGAAGGTGAAGACCCAAGCAACGAAGACGACCCAAGTATTGAGAACGCCCGAGCCGCAGGAGATACAAAGGATCCTGCCTACGAAACGTCTTTTCTCGATGATACCTCGTCATGGGCGGCCGATAGCCCTAATCCAGTGTTATCCAATTCCAATCCCCGCGAGTGTCACCATGATGAAGACAAGTCAGTTTCATGTCTGACGGAAGGATGGATGCTTTGTACGACAGCCATTGACTCAGTTCTCGGCGCTAGAATTCGCAATCCTCGCGTGATGGTGGTGAGCCCTAGCGAGGTGGCCAAGTTTGATCCTCGCAGTGATTGGAACCAAATTAGTTGCCAGCCGTCCTCGCCGGCTGAGCCTCCGTCGCAACGGCGTTTGCGGTCACTTAAGGACGCGGAGCAAATCATCATACCCTATCACGACGTCGCACGAGTGCACTGGTCGTTGTTCGTCGTTCAGCGGGCTGATGCCACATCATTCTGGAGCACTGTCACCCATTACGATTCTGCTCGAAGCGACCGTTACCAGGGAAGTGAGACTATACTCCGCTATATCCGTTGGTTACTGCAAGACAGTGAAGCCTTTGGTTTATCCGGCGTCGTATCGCAGATAGTATGTACGTCTCAACTCTACAGCTATGGTCTAAGCCGCTAATAAGTAATCAGGAATGTCCGCAACAATTAGATGGTGTCAATTGCGGGGTGCACGTTATCACCAATGCTCTTAGAGTAGCAGGGTTTCCTGAGTCCCCTGATCCTTTAGATTACTCCCTGCTCCGTAAAAAATATGCAACGATGGCTGCCGATGCTGATGAAGGCAATATTCCCTCTTTCCAACAGAAAGTCCCTCCTACCATACACACTCCGTCAGACATACCCGGGGAGGATCAGCTGGACGATTTGGAGAGATTCATCCATACCACCACTCTAGAGCATGCTACGTTGGGAAGGATTGCAGCAGAAGAAGGACACCAGTCGGATCAGCTACTGAAACGATACCGAGCTATATCCCGGTTCAGACGGAGCCAAAGATCCTACATTGATCGTCTTGAACTTGCCCTACAGCAGCTAAACGGCAACATCGCTTTACTGGCGAGTATGACTTTTGAAGGAACGCAAAGAACCTTCATAGCATCGGATTTGGTCGGTCGCCACCGGGTCACTCAACTGAATGAAGATTTCCAGAGAGACAAGAAACGATTAGAGACGGCCAGAAAGCATCACAATCTTATCCACGACCGACTCGTCCATCTAGGCAGCGTCTTTTTGAAAAGGGTAGGGGTAATAAAAGCAAAGGCTTACAGCTCGAGCTCCAAGCTCAAGAGATTACGAAAGGCACGTAATAAGTCGGTACTACAGCGCCAAAAGCGGTGTGAAGCAGAAGCAAGCATGTGGGCGCAACGACTTCTTAGCCTGGTTTCAATAGCGTTCGATGAAGAAAAGAACGATTGACTGAGCTTTTTGGTACATGTGATTAAGTCCGCGTAGATTCCATGTATACGCGAAAGCCTTCTCGCGCTCTTGTCTTCCTGGTGCAGTCAGAGCCTGCGACCCGGACGTCTCTTCAAGCGGCCATCATCCTTACTTAGCCACTTCCTCACCGCCGGAGCTCTCCTCTTCGCCTTCGCCGCTGGTATCTCCCCCGGGCAAGCGTCAGTACCTGAACCGCGCGCCCGATGTGTCTGCCACCACGAGCCTTTCTCCCTATTTCTATTCAGCTCGTACATGAACCAGTCCGCCCACTCCTCCATTGGCCTATCCACCCACTCCTGTATATACCAATTACCCCAAAAGCTCCCAAATCTCTTCTTCGCAACAAGGTATGCGAGGGTATCCGCGCGCTGGCCATTGAACGACTGCTGGGATGATCAGGACCGAATGCGCGTAAGAATATCGGGGATGGCGGTGCGAAGTAGGTGAGAGAACTGGAGAGTGACGAGCCATGCTGGTGTAGGAGGAGGTGCTTGAGTCTTATCTATTTGATATTCGGTTGGCGCATTAGTTACAAAGTAAAGAGATATATTTGAAAGGCGTTGGTGGCGGAGACTGGTTCAGGGAACAGATGGATAACGATATATAGGTTATAGTATAGTAATAAATTATTTAATTATAGATAAAATATTTAATTATTATATAAAGAAATACTATAAAATTTATAGCTATATATATAAAACAAATTTTAATATCGAGAAATAATTTTATAGTTATATTCCGTTTATTATAAAAATTTATCTACTCTTTCTATAAAAGAATTAACAAAAAAAGGGTCCAGCTTATATAAGAAATTGATTTCTACCCGCTTATTTATTGGTAACAAGCTGCGTTCGGTAAGCGAGGAACACTAGAATCCAGTTAGATTTTGCAGTTAGTATAGCTCCTTTAGTTCTTTATATAGTATCGTGTAAAGTAGCTCAGTTTGAAGCGTTTAACGAGCACATTTTAATAGTATAAAAATACTGAAATTCGGATAAAAACTGGTGGCGCTACCAGCTGTAGAAGATTTGCGCTGGCGATTTTCATTATACGCTCGCTGAATAAGCTAGTAGGGCTGAAAAGCCTAGTAGGGCTGAAAAGCCTAATAGGGCTAAAAAGCCTGATAGGGCTGAAAAAATAAAAACTAATTTTTTTTAAAAAAATTATTTAAGAAGGAATAATTAATTTATATAATTTTTTAATTATTAATTATTTTTTTATTATATTTAGTAGAAACTGCTAAATATAATAAATATTATAATTTAATTAAAATACTAAATAAATTAATTATTTCAAATTTTATAATTTTAAAAATTTTTAAATTTAAAAATATTAATTAAAATATTAAAAATACTAAATATAATTATTATTAAATTAGAATTTTTAAAAATTTTTTTAAAAAAATTTCGAACTTTTTTATCGATATATAAAAATTTTATAAATATTTGATATTATTTAAATTTTAATTAATATTTTTTTATTAAATATAATTAATAATTTAAAGGATTTTTATATATTAATTTTTTATATTAAATTTTTAAATTATATTGCGGCTATATTATATAAATAAAAAATTAATAAAATAAATAAAATTAAATAATTATTATAATTTAAAAAATACTTTTAAAATAAATTATTTTAGTTAAATTTAATATTTTTTAGCGCTTTTATTTAATTAATTTTAGAAATTTTATAAATATAAATTTTTATTTTTAAAATAATTTATAAAATTATATTTTTAATATAATAAATAATAATAATTATAAAAGTTTTATAAAATAAAATATTATAAATATTTTTTATATAAAATTTTAAATAAATATATAATATTAAATTTTCTAAATAAATTTTATATTTTATTATCTATAAAATTATTATTTTAAAATTTATATTCGATTAATTAAATTAATTAAATTTTTTTTTTATTTCTAGTTCTTTAAATAAAATTTAAAAAGTTTTTTATAATAATTTAAAAAATTCGAACGATATTATTATTAATTTAATTAATATTATAATTATTATTTATTTTAAATTTTTTTAATATTATATTAAATAATTTATTAAATAAATTTAAATTCTTATAATAATTTTTATATATTATATCGATTATATTTATAAAAAAAATTCAAATTAATATTATTTTTTAAAATAAAATTTTTTTTAATAATAAAATATTTTAAACTAATATAATTTTTATTTATATAAAAACCTTCTAGTTTAAAAAAAATATTTATATATTTTTATTAAAATAATAAACGATTTTTATAATAATATTATTATAATTTTTAAAAATAAAAACTTTTAAATTTATATTTAAAAATTAGTAATAAATTTTATTTAAAATAATTTGAATTTATATTTTTATTTTTTAAATTTACTAAAAAATTTATAAAAATTTAATAAATTTATAAATATTACCAAATTTATTAATATATTTAAATAGCGAAATTATATTTTTTCTAGTATTAAATTCAGTTTATTTTATTTAATAAAATTAAAAAAAAATATTATACCGCCGTTAAATATAATAGAATTTCTATTATAATAATAATATTTAAATAAATCTATTAATAATAATAATCCGCTGTAATAATAATAAATTTTTTTAAATAAATAACTATTTATAAACGCTCGTTTAATATAATTTTTAGAGTTTTTTATATAGAATTTTTAAAATTAATTAGTTATTATATTAGTAAATTTAATAATTATACTAGCGATTTTTAAATTATAATAAAAAATTTATAATATTAATCTATTCAAGTTAAATAATAATAAATAGTTTATAGAATTTATAAAATTATATTATATTTATTATAATATATACGCTTTTATATAACGAATAAAAATTAAATATAAAATAATAATTATATTATTAATATATTATAATCTGGATTTCTATTTATAAAATAAAATAATTATATAATTTACTATTATAATTAACAAATTTATTTATAAATCGTTATTATTAGGCGAAAATATTAAATTATAGTATTTATTTTTTAAAAACTATTTTAACGAGCTACCGTTTATTATATTAGCGCAGCTAGAATAATTATATTATATATTTAACGATATACGGGTTTAAATTTTTTTTTTAAAATATTTTAATAATATTATTATTAAAATAAAAAATAAAAAAATAATATTTATTAAAAATATTTAAATAATAATTAATATTAAATATTTTAATATTTAATTATCAAATTTAATTTCGAATAAAACTATAATAATTATAATTAAAACCTTTTATAAATTTTTTTAAAATAAAAAAAATAATTAATTCGATATTTATAATAATAATAAAAATTAAATTTTTTATAAAAAAATAAAAATAAATAATATAAAGGTATAATAATATAATAATTACTATAAAAAAATTCTTTTTATATATCTAGATAACCATTTATATATTTAAATTATAGATAAAAAAATAAACCGAATATATTTTCTATTATATACTAATATTAAAATTCTTTTATAATTTTATAAATTTCGTTAATTAAAAATAAATTAAAAATAAAAAATAATTAGTATATTATTTAAAATAATCGTTAGTAATTTTCGTTTAAAATTAATACTCCGCTATAATAAAATTAAATCGGAAATTAATAAAATTATAACTATTAATAATATAATAATAGCCGGAATCTATATAAAAAACGCTAGTTTAATAATTAACGAGTTTATTTTTAATAAAGAACGCTCGGGAAGAAAATTCTAAATAATAGAACGAAATAATATTAAAATTATAAAAACGGCTTTTATTAACTAATAGATTTTATTATAGCTGAATATATAATAAACAAAAAATTTAATAAAATTTTATATATTATTATTAGTAATCCTAATTAATATAATATTATAATTGAATTTTTTTTTATTATAATAAAATATATAGTATTTAAATTAATTAAGATATATTAATATAATAAATATTACAAGTTTTTTAAATTAAATAATATTTTATATTTATATTTACGCTTTAGCTATAATAAAAAATTATTTTTAGCTATAATTACTATAATTAATCTAATTATTAAATTAAATATTCTATTAATATTAATATAAAATTATTTAAAATTAGCTAAATTATTTAAAAATATACCGAAGATTATTATATTGAAAATTATTAAAAAGCTATTATTATAAATATTCTAGTACATTTATTTAATTATAAAGAATATATTAATAATAAATTTTATTTTTTCAAAATACTTTTATATAATTATAAATATTCGATTATAATTTAATATAAAAAATTATAGCTTTTATTAGAATATAAATTATATAATAAATTTAATTAATTTCAAAATTTTTATTAAAAAAGCTACCGCAGATTATAATTTAGAAAATACTAGTTTTTATAATTATTAAAAATATTAATAAAAGATAATATAATATTATTGAATTTATAATTATCGAAATTTTTATATTCAATAAAAAAGCTATAGAATTTACTATTATTATACGCGAGTTTTATTTAATAAATAATTTAAATATTAATATATTTATTAATATTAATAATATAGAACTTAAAATTATTAATAGATATTTATAAATAAATATAATAGTATTAATTATTATTAATATTAAAAGTATTAATATAAATATTATCGTTTATAATATTTAATATATTATAATATTATTATATATTAATAAAATTATTAAAATTATTAATTTTTAATAAGATTTTTTAAATTTTTTATAAAACTATAATTTTATTTATAAACTAGAAACTTTAAATATTTTCGCAAATTATATATATATATTATAAATTATATATTTAAATAAATTTATATTTAGAATAATTTATAATCTTTAGTTTAATTAATTATAAAAATTTAACTAGATATTATTTAAAGATATAAAGCTAATAAATACTATTAAATTCGTTTAAAAAACTATAAACTAGTTATTAAAATATTAAAATAAAAGTTTAAAAAGTTTTGAAAAAATTTTAAACGTTATATAATAGTTATTATAATAGTTATTATAGTTTTAATTATTGTTTTTATACTATTTATTAATTTTAACTATCGAATTAAAATAATATATTTTATAATATTAATAATTTTTAAAATATAAATTGAATAAACTATTTTAACTATTTTAATTAAAAACTGCCCGCGTTTATAATAAAATATCGATAATATAGGTAATAAATTTAAATTAAAATATATAAATATTCTATTAATAAAAAACTAAAAATAAATTTATAAATTTAAATAAATTAATATATAGTTTATTAATATTTATATTAAAAAGATTATTAATAAAATTTTTAATAAATTTTATAAATAAAATTAAATAGAATAAATTATTATAATTATTTTATATTCGTTTTTTTATTTTATAATTTAAAAAAATATTAATTAAAATTTTTAAAATTATATTAATATTAATATTTAAATATTTAATAAAATTATAATATTAAATATTTATTTAATTTTATTATAAATAAAAATTTTAATATAAATTTATAGCGTTAAAATCTTTTTTATAATAAATTTTAAAAATTTTTTCTATTAATAATAGATAAATTTATAATATTATTACCTTTTAATAATAATTTTATATTAAAAATAAAAAATAATTAAAATATCGATAATAAACTAATAAAATTTACTAATTTATATATAATAAATAATAAATTAAATTTTATATTTATTTTATTTTTTTTATAAAATTTATATTAATAATATTATAATATTTTTCTTTTTAATAAAAAAATATATAAAATATTTTAATTATATTTTTAATAAATTCGATATTATAAATTTATATTTATTATTTATAAAATCGTTTATTAATTTTATATTTATATATTTATTAAATTAAAAAATTAATACTTTTTAATTTATTATTATAAAAAAAAACTAGAAATAATTTTAAAATTTTTATTTTTATATATATTCTAATAATTTAAAAAATATTTTAATTTAATAAATTATTTTTATTAATATATTTACAATTATATAATTATTATTAAATTAATTTAAAAGTATAAAATTTATATAAACCGCGATATTATTATTAAAAATAATATTTATAAAAAAACTATTATTTAAAAACTATTAATAATATTTATATTTAAAAAATTTAATATATTTTATTATTTTTAAAAGTTTTTTTTATCTACTAATAATTACAATAATTCCGTACAATTCCGCAAAAATCGCCCGATTCGGACGCCAAGATATTGCCCATATTGCAGATCACCCCATCGAAACCGCCCGTACACACAGACTTTGCACGTATATAACTCAGCCAGTTTTAATCCGATCCAGATAAAAAGTATATGCACGAAAAGCGCACAATAAGCGCTTTCAAACAAGCTACTATACATTAATTTTGGATAAGAACTGGCTGCGTTATTCAACTGCAAAGATTTAGTGCATGGGCGATCTCTGTACAGCAGCCAGGAACGAGTTCGGCGCGCAGGACCTTCGTGCTGCGTTGGTCGGCGCCGAAAGCGTCGAGCTTATCTAGTTTATTATAATTCAAATAAAATTATTTATAAAATAAATAAAAAATTTAAATAAGAATTTAAATAATTAATTTTATTTTTTAATTATTTATTATTAAATTTTTAAATATACTATTAATTTATAAAATTAAAAGTTTTAAATAATATTTAAATAATTTAAAAAATTAATTATATAATCGAAGTAGTTAAATATATTATTATTATTTATACGGATTATTCTATTATAATTAATAATTCGCGTTAAATTAGTTTAAATATAATATTTATAAAAAAATTTAATTTTTATTAAATACAAGCTTTTAAATATTTTTAATATTTTAAATTTAATATTCGATATAAATTTAAAATTATAAATACGGTTTTAAATCTATTATTAAAATCTATAAATTGTAAATATTATTTAAAAACGAATAAATTATTAATTATAAAAAATTTAATAATATATTATTTTTTAATAAATCTAGTAAAAATATTAATCGAATTCCGTTAATAATTAATTAGTAGATATTTAAAAAAAACCGCTAGATTAAAATTAAAAGATTTGTAAAAATAAATATAAAATTAAATAATAATATTATTAAACTACTATAATAGATTATTAATATATTATTTTATTTTAATAATAATAAATAAAGTTTATATTTAATAATATTTACAAATATAAAAAAAAAATATTCTAGTTAGTATATAATAGAATAGACTATTTTAGCTATATATATATATATATATATAAATATTTAATAAAAAGCTTTTATATATATAATATAATAATAAAATTATATAAATTTATTTATTATTATTTATAGTATTAAATTAATTAAATATTTTATTATTATTTATATAAAATTTTATAACTAATATTTTACCCGATAAAATTATTTTATAAATTTATTACTAATTTTATTTTTACTTTATTAAAATTCTATAAAAAATAGGATTATTATATATTAATAATAAATTAATTTATTGAAATAACTATTTTTATATTCAAAAAAACTATTAAAAATAATAAATAATAAATTAGAAAATTATAAAATAAACTAATAAAATTAAATAAAAGTATAGTATAAATAATAATTTTAAATTATAATAAAAAAATTATAAATTAACTATAATATTAAATATTTAAAATATTAAAAATAAATTTATAATATTTTATTATTTAATATTTATAAATTAATAATATATTAAAATAATTTAACTTAATTATTAAAACTATTATATATTATTATCTACTCTTTCTATAATAGAATTTAAAAAGAAAGGGTCCAGTTTACGTAAAAAATTAATTTCTACTCGCTTATCTATTAGTAATAAGGTGTTCTCGGTAAGTAAAGAATACTAAAATCCAGCTAGATTTTGTAATTAGTATAACTCTTTTAGTTTTTTATACAATAACGTATAAAGTAGCTTAGTTTAAAGCGCTAAACGAGTATATTTTAACGCTATAAAAGTTTTAAAATTCGAAGTATAAATAGTAGCGCTATAAGCTATAGAAGTTTTACGCAATATTTTAATTATACGCCAGCTTGAAAAAAACTAGTAGGGCTACCGGCCAGGTGGATAACTAACTAAATAGTAGGGCTGGCCGCCTTAACCGCCTATAGGCGCTATCCCATTAAAACGACTACGAGAGCTAAAAAATTTGCAGTTAATACGTACTACTGAATAAAATAGCTATATAAATATAAAATATACTATTTTAAAGCCTTAAATAAGCGCTTTCTTATATTATAAAAATTATTAAAATCGGACGAAAACTCAACGCGCTATTAAAGAAATAAAAATTTTGTTTCTTGCCTAGATTTTAATTAATAGAGGAAAAGAATTTTTTTTTTAGAAAAAAAATTCCCGGGCTCTTTTATAATATAATATTAAATAATTTTAAACTATAGTTTATTTATTTTTTATAAATATTAGCGGTTTTTAATAATTTTATAAACTATAATTTTATATTTAAAATATTTAATTAAATATTATTTAAATTTAAAATTTATAGAATATTAAATTTTTTTTATTTATTAAATTTAAAGAAGTTATTTTATTAAAAAATATATTAGTTTTTAAAATTCCCGCTAATATTTCTATCAAAAAACTAATTATTTTTCTAATTATTATATAAATAGTTTATCGTTATAATTCGATTATTTTAATAATTAATAAATTTATAAATATATTTATAATATAAAATATTATAATATTAATAATTATAAAAAAATACTAGTTTATATATATTAATATTAAAAATATTATTATTCTTATTATAATAAATATAAAATAATATTATAATATTTACTAATAATTAGTTTATTTTAAAATTAGCGATTTTATAAAAATATATTTATATTAAAAATATAATATAATAAAATTTATTTTTAAAAAAATTAAATAATAATAAATAGATTTTTTTAAAATTATCGAATATATTAAACTATTAATTTATTATTTAAAACTATAATTTATTATAAAAATTTATTATATAATATTAATAGTATATTTAAAATCTATTATTAATTTTAGCGATAATTTTTATAAATATTATTATTTATTTATTCCTTTAATTATTATTAATAATTATAAAAAGTTTAAAATTAAATAAATTTTTTATAAATATTATATTTATAGAAATAAAAGTTTTTTTATTTTATATTTGATTTATTAGATTAATTATAAATTTTAAAATAATTAAAATAATATTAAAATATTAACAAAAAAATATAAACGCTATTTCAATTTAAAATCGGCTTTAAATTATAATAAAGCTATTAATAATACTAATATTAATATTAAATAATAGAAATAAACTAAAAAACTATTTATTAATAAATAAAAGTTTATAATTAAAAATTAATAATTTTATTTATTATTAATATTTATTATAATTATATTATTTAAATAAAAAATTAATAAAATAAATAAAGTTAAATAATTATTATAATTCGAAAATAGCTTTTTAAATATATTTACCTAGTTAAATTTAGCGCTTTTTAGCGCCTATATTTATTTAGTTATAGATTTTATAAATAAATAATTTTTTTTAATATAATATTATTATTTTATATTTATTATATAATAAATAATTATTGAAAAAATATTATAGAATAATATTTTCAATTTATTTATTTATAATAATTATATTAATACTAATTTCAATTTTCTAAAAATATTATTTTATAAATATAAATATTTATTTAAAATAAAAAATATATTGAATTAATTTAAAATATTTATTAATATAATTATTCTATTTCAAATAATTTAAAAAAAATAGTTTTTATAATTATTAAAAATATAAATTTAAAATTTTTAAATCTAATAAAAAATTTTATAATTTAATATAATTATACGCGAGTTTTATCTAATAGATTTTTTTAATATTAATATATTTATCGATTTTAAAATTATAAAAATTAATAAAATAAGAATATATTTATTTATTTATATTATTAGAAATATTTTTAAAAAAATAAAATAATATTAGCTATTATTTATATTAAAAATTATAGAATATATTTTACTATTTATAATATTTAATATAATATAAAAAGTTTTTCAATTTTTATAAATTTATAATTTTATTAATAAATTTAAAAGTTTAATTATTTATAAATTTGATTTTTTTAATTATATCTATTTTTTACTATTGAATTTTAATAATAATTAGCTATTTAAATATTTTTAAACCAGCTCGATATATAGATATAAATATTATTTTATAATTATTTTTTATTTTATTATTTTATTTATCTATTAAAAATATATTATATATACTTTTTTAATTTTTATATTGCGGATAATATAAATTATTTTCTACGGATATAAAAAAATTATATTGCCGATAAAAAAGGCTTCTAGTATTACTATATTATCGAAATATCTCTTTTTGGCAGGTTTTATCAAGCTTGAATTTTTTTAATAGTAATCTATACTAATAAAAAGAAGTAAATCAGTTAAAACTTACTAGAAATATTTTTTATCAATAATCGAAGTTAAATATTTGATAATTTCGGGTATATATACAAAATACCGAATAAATAAATTGCAATAGAGCAATCTCGGCGCTGAAAGAAATATAACCTCTACGCTAGGTACTAAATTCAGGTTATAATCGATTATACCCTAAAAAAACCCAGAACAAATTTTATATAGTATATAATAGGTAATTTATTTCTAGATAACAACTACTGTACTATATATTTGTCTATATTTTTTTTTCTATATTCTATCTTATAAACGGCTCTTTCCCAATATTATTTACCAACGACGTTAATACCGTAATATAAATTAGTCGCGTATAATTATATAAATTAATAAAATAATATTAGTATTTTTAAATTTAAAATATTAATATTAATTATATCTATAATAAATTTAAAGCAATTAGATTACTTTTATTAATATATAGAAGATAATAAATAATCAGTTTTAAACGCTATAATAATTCTAGATCCCCTATTAACAAATCGATTGGGGCTCTCCAGAGATTTCTGGTACGATAGCGAAAAAATTTACGAGCCTTATAGCTAATAACTGGCTGATACTGGCTGCACTAATAGGACCTCTTCCAAAGACTATTGGGGATATCTATAGCTGATTTTTCAGGTTTCCCTAGTAGATATAACCACTACTATTGGGCTTACTATCCCTTCGTGCTCCGAGAAAGCGGGATTGCGCTAGCAGGGTACGGCTATTAAAGCTTAATATTTTTTAGCTAATTAAAAGGCTTTATTTAGCCGCAAATTCGTTAAATAAAAAATAGAAATAAAAATATTAGAAATTTTAAATAGTAATTACTATAATTTTTATTATATATTCTTTTAATTTTTATAATTAATATATATATCTAATTATTTATATCGCTTATATAATATTTTACTATATATATATATAATTTTTAATATAATATAATAGATTTTTGTATTTTTAATTAGTTTATTTAAATTAATAAAAACTAGTATATATTATTTTAAACGTTTCAATACTTTTATTTACTGCTATTTATTGCGTTTATATAATATATATAATTTCTTATCTTTTAAACGAATTAGGGTATATTAAAGTTATATAATAATTTTATTAAAACGAAGTTTTAAAGTAGTAAATAAACCGGTAGTATATTTTCGTGATTTGCTATTTGGATTTTTAAATAATTCTATAATAATTTGGTGGTAAAATTCGAGATAATCTATAGATTTATTAGTACTACTATTTAGGAGCTTATAAAGAATATAAATGTAAATTAATAAAGTTTCTAGTAACTAGATTAATAAAGGAATCTAGTAATAATAAATTATTTATTTATATATATAGCTAGTTTATAGCTATATATTGGAATTAATACCACCTATATATATATTATATATATAGATTGGTCTCGGAATTTATAGATAGTCTATATATAGTATTTACTAAAGAAGATTCCGGCGTTTTATAGTATTTTTAGTATATTATTCGTTAAATTATTTAAAAAAGTAAATAATAGTTATAAACTATATTATATTATTTTTTCTTTATATATAAATAAATATTTAATTATTAATAGTAGTAAAAGCTTTAAATCTCTAGTTTTTTTATTTAAATATAGTACTATAGAGTTTAAAAAGCTTAAATAGAAATTCAGATCCCGTTTTATAAATATTATATATATTAATATTAAACTGGCGGAATATATTAATAAGCTTTATATATATAAAGAAATTTTTTATATAGATCGTGTGTATAGTATTAGTAGGTAGCGTTATTACTAGCTGAATTACTATACGGTATATAAACGAAATCTTCTAATTTTGCACTGAAAAACCAAGCTCCGATTGAGATTTTAGCTCTGAAACTTGTACTATCTAATAAATCTCGGTTAGTTTACTAGTAATTTGTATAAAAATTGCCCGAAATACTTTAAAGGTAAAAAGGAAATTCTATAGATATACGCTAAAATATACGTCGGCAAAACGGGAAACTGGCCCCTTGGCCCCGAGCAAATAACTAGTCGATTTTTTAGCCCCGGCGGCCTCGGGCTAGATATTAGCGCTAGAATATATAATAGACTAGCCCGGGGCTAGCCCTAATCTAATCTATTATTAGTAAAAAAATATTATAAAAGAAAATTAGTAAAAAATCGTTTTTAATTTTTTTAAAATTTTAACGTTATAAACTAGCGCTAAATCCGTTATATCCGAATTTTTAAAAATTTTTTTACCCCGCTTTTACCTCGTTAAAGCTCTAGCGCTATAAATATCCACGTTAATTAAATATAATTATTTTTTTCGAGCGATTTAGCTAAATTTTATACGCGTATTAATTCCCTCGATATTATAAGCGTTAATATAAACTATATATTAATATAACTAGTTACTACTATTAAAAACCTTTTTAATTTTTAAAATTTTTTTACTAATAAGCGCTAGCCGCTATAGAGGACGCCCGGGGCGCCTATAACGTTCTTAGGTTGGCCCCGGCGGCCTCGAGCGGGCCCCGGGCGGTAGTATATTGGCCCCGGGTGTTATAGGGCCTGGTTTGTGGACTCCTGGCCCCTAGGATTTTGGCTGGCCCGGGGCGCCCAGAAATCGTTTCCCGTTTTACCGACGTAGGTAATAGATTTTGAAATCCTTTTCTACTTTTTTAACGCTAATTATTATAATATATTTAAAATAGTCTTTAAACTTTACTAATTATTTATTAATAATTATATTAGATACTAGTATAATATAGTATTTTAATACGGTGCGAAATTATTAAATAGGAATTTCTAATTATTTTTAAAAGTTTTTATTATATTTTAAATCCTTTAGTTTATTTTTTATATTAAAAACTTTAAAAAACCGTTTAAATTTTTCGAAATAATTATAGAAAATAGCCTAATAAATATATAAAGGAGTAGATATATATTATTAATATTTTTATTAAAAAAAATTTATAATATTTTTATTTAATTAATTAGCTAATTATTTAATAAAAAATTTTAAAAATAATTTTTTATTTAAATAGAATAACCTTTAAAAAAACGCCTATTTCTACAGGCTATATTGGTTACTAGGAGCGAGATTTTAACTATTTCCTATACGGTTTCTCCAGCTTATATACCGTAAATTCGTTGGTATATATAGCTAAATATATTATAAAATTATTAGATTAAAAAAGTTTAAATAGTTTTAATAAACTAATAATTTATATTTATATAAAAACTAATATAGTTATAAATAGCTATAGCTTTTTATAAAAAATAATAAAAAGTTTATATATATTTAAAAATAGTAATAGCTTTTTAATAATTTATTTTTTAGTAAATTTATTTTTATAGTATTTAAATTCGGTTATTTATTTAAATAATTCGTTTAAAACGTTAGGAATTTTTTATTTATTAACCCGTATTATTTTAGAAAACTTTCTATTTAATAATAATTACTATAGTAGTATAAATAGTAAAAAATAGTTTTTTTCTATTACTTAGAGATATATAAATAAAATACCAATATCGCTAAAAAATAATCTATATTTAGCGCAATCCCGTTTTCTCGGGGCACGAAGGGATACGGTATAGGTAATACAATTATAATATTTCTATTACCAATACTACCGGATTTACTATAGTAAAAAAAAAGTCTTGTAGGCTCTAAAGTATCCTAATATCGCTATAGGCTTATATTGCAGGAATCGTGGGATTCGCTCTAACGGTTATTTTCACGAAGCTTTCTATATTATATCTTGATTATCGGATTTTCCTATCGAGAGGGCTTATAATACTTGCCTCTGCTATTGCGGCACTTGTAGTTCTATATAATACAGCTCTGGTTCTCTTTACGTTTTTCCAATACATTCCTCTATTAAGTCTATAGACGGGTAATCCGGGAGGGAAATATGTTCTAATTCAGCCCGCTATTATTACCTTGGCGTGAGTTAAGCGTTTGTAGAATAAGAGACGAATACTGACTAGTCATTAGTATAATAAACGTGGTCACGGATGCGATGATTCTAGTATTGTCTATCAGATTCGTTGTCCGTCTGCAGATAAAAAGAACACGGAAGCTATAGATCCTCGGTGCTGTTGCTCTCGGTGAAATATAGTTCTCCCATGCCTCGAATCGTATAACCTAGATATCAACGTCAAAGTTGATATATATTAGAGTTGCTATTTTCGGAGCGATAAAATACTACTATATTGGGAAAGCTAGCACGGTCGATCTATCTTGTAGGTGGAATATACTTGTACCTTTGCGCTATCAAACAGCTGAACGAGTTGACAAGGACGGCTTCAAATAGCACAATCTGGTCCCAAGTTGAGATCTCTGTCGGTATCGTTAGTACCTGCCTTCCCGTATACCCACCATTGTTGAAACGGTCGAAGAGACGTCAACCTCTTGCCGCGAATTATTCAATCCATGGACGAAATGGCAAGTCTGAGTTTCGGTTATGCAGTATTCCCTCTTACCAACGTTTCGAGTACTATAACGACCTGGCTTGATTATAAATATGCAGATAGCGATTATATCGAGATCTCGAATCCTACTTCCTTTACCCAACGCTATAGAAGGCGCCTCGAATATTAAGATATTAAAAGAAAATATAGAAGCGATGCTCCATTCTTCGTATAACTGTAATGGAAGCCTAAGGGCGTGTGACTAGGGTCCGGATTAGTATTACTATATACTGACAACTATAATCTCTGCCCTGATCACCATCTCCTCTATTCCGCCTGCTATTCTTCCAAACGCCTGATTTTTGCTAAAGATAGATTTATCGATTATACATTAATATTCGCTATTAATGTTAATGCTCTGTCGATGGTCCATATAACGCTCGGATTTAGCTACACTATGGGAAGAGAGCCGCTGTTTCAGGTGCAGAAGAGCTGGGTCCCTATCCATAGAGCCTCTTGGGTCTCAACCCACTGTAGACAAATGGAGTAGTATCACTTCCTCTACTTTCTACTATCAGGCTGCGGGGATCCTCACTATGTGAGTCACTATGTGAGGTCTTGCACGAGTGGTGAGACAGACTCCTTGAAAATATCGGTCTCAGTTAAGAAATCAACTCGCATGCACCAATGCCAAGATATCCTCCTCGCAATCTCCCTCGCTAATTCCTTGTGAGAGCTTCCTCCCTCCTAACCTCTACTAAAATCCCCATATGCACGCATTTCCCCTGACAGAAACACTCATCACCCTCCTCCAAAAAGTAACATCAATGCACGCACATACAGCCCCCATCACAAATTACACCCCACCATCCGGAACCCCTTCCCCAAAGCAAAGCTCTCCAATATCCACCCGCTGGTCAAGAACTTCAGCCCAGTTCTTAAGATATAGAGGCACGTATTCCTTCTGCAAACTTGCGCCCAAGCGCATATTGGTGCTTTCCAGGCATGTTGTGACTTTTTTCGGATCGAAGCCGTTGACAGTCCATGTGCGGATGTCGGGGGCTATGAGGGCGAGATCGAAGGGCTGGGGCAGGTTAAGGTAGCCGCGTTCGGTGTTTCCGAGGGGAGGGTCGGAGTTTGTGGCGGTGACTACGTCGTTGGATTGCGTGTTCTTTGTCGTAGCATCAGCAGCAGCAGCAGGAGCAGGAGCAGGGACCTCCTCCGGAAGCAATCCTTCCGCGACATGTATATATCTCTGATGGAAGTCCTTGTATCCGGCTGGAAGTGGCTCATCGTCGACTGGCCCATTGCTAGCCAAGTTGCCTCCCCGATTATTGTCCTCGCATCCAGCGGGATCATTGATGTACAAGGCATTTGTGTACGACGGACCCAGCGGATTAGTCCATACCCGCGGCCAGTCGTAGACATGGTAGGCGTACATCATCCATACGGAAACGGGGTCCGTGCTGAGGTTCAAAAGGATCTGGTAGTATGAGACTTGTCTCTTTGGCGGTTGGATACTCTGCTCCGCCAACCAGCCTAAGTGAACGAAGACGCATTTGACTGGAGGATGATCCTTGGTAGGTGAGATCATTGTGAAGCCACGTGATTGATGGTGAGGTGGGTTTGGGTAGGGTTTGACGTTGTAGTAATCGTCCTCGTACACAATACCACTATCCGTGTAATTAGGATCCGCACGCGGATAGTAGACGATGAAAAAGGGACGTCCGATAAAGAAGAGATCCTCCAGTATATCGGGACTCTAAACATCAGGCGCATCCGGCGGCTTCGTCACCAGCTTGAACTCTATACCACTGTTGGTTTTGAAAGTACAAAGCTCCTCCGCGAGATGCACTAGCCATTCAAAGTCCCATCCTTGGTGGTTGACGAAGTCTCCGCAGATAACAGGCAGAAAGTGAAGGAGGTCCTTGGGAGGAATGGCCAAGTCCAGCTCCCGGGATCCTTTTGGATTGCCCTGTACGTCTATTGGACTATCCTGTACCTCTTTTGGACTAACCCGTACGAGTATATAGTCGTCAATAGAGCGCCAGGTGGCCATTACTTTTCCCAATATGCTAAGCAAATCTGTACAATGGTTGAGAAGATCGTCCGCATCCTTTGAGCCCTTGCTAGAAAGAATTAGTACTCAGAAGCTTTTCAAGATGACAACAGCGGGAGCGTACCATATGACATAGTTCTTCTTCTTAAGAACACAATGGATACGATGCAGAACTTTATCGAGGGCTTTCTTCCATGGAGACGTGGATACCTTGTAGGCACTTATTGGTTAGCGCTTATTACTGGCAAGGAACGAGCCGCTTACCTATGTGATAGCTCCTTATCTAGACTAGCGAGATCGGTCACAAAATCTTGGGTAGGTACTTGGAGCGCGATCATCTCTTGTATGGTGGTTTCATGATCCTTGAGAGTACGCCAGAGTTCTTGAGTACGGAAATAGATTGGTGCGTAGAAGGTGAAGATATTGAGAGGAGTCTGCTCTCGATGTGGCCCTGCTGAGTTCTGATACTTTGCCTTCTCAGGCGTGTCTGGAGGAGTTGTGTTAGTCGTTGTCGTCGACATGTCTGAAAGTGTGGTAGCAGTGGACTCTGGAGGAGACGTCATGATAGGGAAGTGAGCCTGTATTCAGTGTGCAGGCTTCTCTGACCAACAAGTGAAAAGGTCAAACTCTGTGAGGGTGTTTGACCGAAGAGTGGAGAGGTCAGGGGTAATAAATAGGCAAAGAGACAAACCATGTATCACAATCAATCTGTTTTCCAAAGACGGACTTCATTCCGCTCCTATGACGTAGGCCGGTAGACACTGGAAAGAATGGTACGACTCTTTTACCTGTTTCTGTCGGTGAAGGTGCAGTCACGCACTGATTCTGCTTCCGTGACTTTGTGACGAAACCTCGCCGCTAGAAAGATTTTACATCCATGATCATGCAAACAATGAAATCGGAATAACGTTTCATGATTATCGCCGTTCAGGCGGCGAGGGACAATCAACTCTCATTGACACTTGGCATATGTATATACCCGAAAGCCTCAGAACAAATTAACGGAAAGCTGACTTTGTCGACACGAGCTCAACAAAGTCTTTACCTACATTTGATTTGTTTTATCGGCATGATATTTGAAGGGAGCTATGGCTAGGGACATATTATTTGATGTGTTCTACATCACAGTCGTCAGCGCGCGTGGTACTCTCTTTATTGTATACAATGATCGGTATCATGCATATTTTCCCGATTGTTTGTCAGCGTGATTGGTCGTGAAAGGGAAAAATCAACGCATGTAGCGTTGGAACGCAGCGTTCCGAAGAAGAAAGACCGTTTCACCTCCTTGGCGTCTTTCACATTGCGACTTTCAAAGGTAATAAAAGAGCGGAGGATTGGGAGAGTATAGCTATAAGCCTTGGTTGACTAGATTGTCAAGACCATACAATTCCCATCTTCCTCAATCGCAAATTCAATGTCGCCTGTTGTATTGTATCAAGAGCACCCAAGGCGATATGCGCCGGCACCCCAGGATCCCACGCTGAGGGCGAAGCACTTGGGCCAAGAAGATTGGATTAACGTCGCAAAAAGGCAAGCTTGTGCCATGGTACCGTCGCTTATACTGATAACGGATAAATTGGAGGAGCAAATCGATCATCTCCACGTATGTCTATCCTCATGGGTGAAAGTTGTCGATTGACGAAAACAGGACCATGCGAATTGCGATGACCTGATTCGAAAACTTTGGTGGCATGCCAACATACTCGCGACAATTCTTGAGAATAGTGGCCAGGAGTTACTTACGGCAATTCTTGAGGATAGTAGCCAGGGATTCCGCGACGAACCGTTTGCGAAGGGAAATAATGTGGGCCCCGGGAAATCCCTCGAGGATCTGTTGAAGAAACTGGACAAATGGCGCAAAGATCGAAAGCTTAACGATCCAGAAAAGGAGAGAATGATACCTTGCTTGCCGTTGACAGATTTAGTCATGGGCGTATGCTTTGATTGTCGTCCCTGGACAACATTCGGTAGGCGCCAGGATATCTTCTTCATGACCATGGAATGGCTGCTGACAATGACAGAGGACTTTGGAAAGGAACTTCAAGCCCATCCACTGAGAGAACTTGCCTCGACTCCTGCAAAACGCGCGAAATATATTGGTCTGCCCAGAACTTTGGCCGCGAGGCTCGTTCGCTCGTCAAACAGACAACAGTACCTTGTCTTGGGTAGTTCTCTCGTACGTGCTCCAACTTACCCGATCGTTTCGTTAGGCATCTTGTCACGGTTCAATGAAAAAACTGCTAACCTCGCATTATCGATAGGAGAAATGGCCGACCGTGCATAAAGAGTTGGGTTTCTGGGATCCAATAAGCAAATGGTGCGATGATGCACGGCAAAATGGGTTAGGCGAGGATATGGTCCAGGCGTTCGAATGTTTGCACGAGGCTTTTAAGCTCCATGACAAGACAGCTTCCAACTCCTTGACAGTCAAGAATCCTGATGTAGTCCGGTTGAGTATCCAAAGGACACGGAAATTAATGCCATCACCTTTTCCGAGCGGAGATATCGGGTTCTCGATGGCTGTCAGGACCATGTTACCGAAGGACGCATGCTATCGTTGCTTTGCTCACCGGTTCAGCGGCGGCGTAACGATGTATCAAGTTAGTTCTTCCGACCCCAGAAGCCGGCAATACAGGCTAACTTGGTTTCTTAGAGAGATCTCGATACATGTATCCAAGACAGCAAGTTTCGGACATTGTTCCCTTCAATTTCTTGTGCAGAAATTGTAACTTATGCGTCGATTGCCAGTCTGGCAAATACTCTGGGCATCTAGTTTATCGCAGGATATATCAGCTCCTTTCAAGTATCTCTGTATGTGTTGATGGCCACACGGATAAGATCGACAATGTGTTCATGGGAAAGAAGAGCAAGACTTCATATCAGTTTTTCCCTTAGATAGTAGAGTATCTACGGCCCGAAAGCTATAAGATACGCGTGCTTAAGTATTATTCTTCTCCATGAACGAGTTATCGCAATAATCAGTAAATGCAAGATTAAAGTATCTAATTCAAAGGTACCTACATCATTTTATTTGTTTTCGAAAATGTATACATCCTCTAAACGTGCGAAATTCTACCATGGATCGAAAGCTTCTACTCACTATACCTAAAATATACCCTTCCTACTCGCAAGTCTCCGCCTTTCGTCCGGCTAGATCGTCGATGGTTAACATATCAACTTCCTACCGCTAGAGTCTTCTCGAATGATACTCCAGCTTCAAGTGAACTATTGGCTATACTTATCCCTCTATTCCTTCTTGGGCAGGGAAGGATGATGAAGAGATTGGTTAGGAGATTGATATGGAGATTAACAAGGAGAGAGATAATGAGGTTGATAAAGAGGTTGCAGAGGTTGTTGCGCAGTTTATCAGGGAAGAAATTGAGGAAGGGGTTGACGAAGAGGCTGATGAAGAGGTTGATAAAGCTGTTATAGAGGCTTCTAGGGAGGAGGCTGAGGAGGAGATTGGGGACGGGGGGGCATTATATTACCCTCATGCTAGTAAGCTCAAATTTACCACGATATATCTTTCATGTAACTCTGAAATCGTCGTGTTATTTGACGTTGCTTTTCGTTCAGTTTTTATTGTTCAGGCTGCAAGCGGTACTGAATAGATTGGTCAAGTCGGGTCGGGTCGGTTCGGGTCGAACCCGGTACCAGGGGGCGCAGGAATTGAATACCCTTATTAAGCCTAAATAGATAACAGCTCCACTACAGTAAAAAAACGCTTTTAACTAAAAAACTACAATAAAATTACTATAAACTAGATTTAATATTTAATCTACTATTATTTACTATTTAAATATAGTATTTTAGTATTTCGCGGATCCGATTATAGATTTCTTTTTAAAAAATCTTCCGCTATTTATTTTTAATTATTCTTTTTAATTTATTTATAATATATTCAAATCGTTTTTTAAAAAATTTCTTTAATATATTTTTTATTATTTTTATTAAATTAATATTCAAGCTTTATATAAAGTAAAAAAGCGATTAAATTCTATATATTTTTAAAAAATACTGAATATAATTATATTATAGTTCCGTATTATAATTAAAATCGTTATTTTTTATAAAATAAATTTTTAGCTAATAATAGCTTTAATGGAATAAAAGCTATTAATAAATTTAAAAAAAAATTTTTAATATAATATATTATTATTATTTAATTATTTTATATTTGATTTTTATTTTAAAATTTAATTATATAATTAAATAAATTTAATAACGCTCGCTCGTTTTAAATTTTTAAAATATTTCCGATTTTTATTATTTAAAAATACGAGATTTTTTTAATTAAAGGATAATTTTAATATTATTT
Source organism: Opeltia flavorubescens (assembly GCA_000442125.1). NCBI lineage: Eukaryota > Fungi > Ascomycota > Lecanoromycetes > Teloschistales > Teloschistaceae > Opeltia > Opeltia flavorubescens. The sequence continues at coordinate 588,399 of KE546985.1, forward strand.
TTAATAGAATTAAAATATTAATAAATATTTAATTTATAATTTTAACAAATTTTAATTAATTTATAAAAAATAATATTTTTTTTAAATAGTATTTTAATTAAAATCTCCGATTTTTATTAAAAACCTTTTTTATAAAAAATAAAAACGGCGTTTTATTTAGAATTATAATAGTATTTATTTATAAAAATTATTTTTTTTAAAAAAAATTTAAAAAATTCTTTTTTTTATTTTATATATTTTATATTTTAAATAATATTTATAAAGATAATCTATATTAAAAATTTTAAAAATAAATTTTTAGTATATTTATAGCTATAAATAATTCGTTTATTTTTATTTATTCTAAAAATTTCTTTAATTTTCGCCTATTTATAATATTTAATATAGCGTTTTTTTATTTTAAATATAGTTTATAGAATTCCAATATTATATTTTAGCTATTTTTTTTAATTTAATATTTATAATATTAAAAATAAATAAAATTTTTAATAGAAATCAAATAAATAAAAATTTTATCTAATATTTTAAATTTTTTATCTGAACTTAATTAATTTTAAATAATACCGGTAAATTAAATTTATTAGATATTATTTTTATTATTTTAATTAAAGTTTATTTATATTTAATAATATTTTTTTTTAAATATATTTTTTTTATAATAAAAAAACTTTAAAAATTAATTATTTTATAAAATTTTATTTTAATAATAATATCGAATTTATTTTAAAACGATTTTACGTTTTTTAATATATATAATCTATTTTTTCTATAATAGAATTCAAAAAGAAAAGGTTCAGCTTATATAAGAAATTGATTTTTACCCGTTTATCTATTAACTGCAAGTTATATTCTAAAAGCAAGGAATATTAAAATCCAACCAAATTTTATAGTTAGTATAATTTCTTTAATTTTTTGTATAGTAATATATAAAATAGTTTAATTATAAACGCTTATCGAGTATATTTTAACGGCGCAAAAACTTTAGAATTTGGATAAGAACTGGTAGCGCTACTAGCTATAGAAGATTTATACTATCGATTTTTATTATACACTTACTAAAAAAGTTTATAGGGCTGAAAAGCCTAGTAGAGCTGAAAAATCAAATAGGGCTAAAGAATCTAATAGGGCTAAAAAAATAAAAATAAAAATTTTTAAAAAAAAAAAAATTTTTAAAAATTATTTAAAAAGGAATAATTAATTTAGTTAATTTTTTAATTAGTAATAATTTTTTTATTATATTTAACAGGAACAATAAAATATAAAAAATATTATAATTTAACTAAAATACTAAATAAATTAATTATTTCGAATTTTATACTTTTAAAAATTTTTAATTTTAAAAAAATTAATTAAAATAATAAAAATATTAAATATAATTATTATTTATTCAAATTTTTTGAAAGTTTTTTTGAAAAGATTTCGGGTACTTTTATAGTATATATTATAGTACTATACAGCGATATAGTAATAGTAATATAATAAAAAATAGTAGTAGTAAATAGGCGTTATTTAGGTAATATATTACCTAATTGGGGTTAGTAAAGGTATTCAATTCCTGCAGACCCTGATATCTCTCTGCGTCGTACGTGGATTTATCGTTACGGAATTCTATACTATTATCGAGCCTTTATACGCAGAAAGACTAGGACCGGTAATATAGCGCATCCAAGAATATATACCCGCCTCTAAGCTGTTAATCCAATTCGAAATCTTCCTTATAAAATCGTAATATTAGAGGTTGAGCGCGGTCGATTCGAAGATCCAGTAACTCCTATCGAAAAGCCTAAAATTCTCTCCGATTAGGGAAGGGATAGTCGAACGGATTGCGGAGCTTGCTAGACTCGTCGGACCTGAAGTCGACTTTTTAGATTCCACCTCTACTACGGCGGCGACTATTAGTATTTTTACTTCGTTGAACGGGCGAACTTGGACCTTGTGGTAGAGATGGCGAATAAGATTGTAAGATTTTTAAAATTTTTACACTAGTGTATCAGGCTAAGTATATCCAGATATCGGTTCCGAAAGATCGGGATGATGATGAATAGTTCGAGCCGTTGAAACACCTGCTGATCGGAGATGTACAGTTGCTCCGAGGATTGATACATCCATACGACGAAGCAGGGACGCGACGCAGGATCGAAACGGCCTCGAGAATTTGCCCTGCCAGCTTTGGTTTGACGACAGAATGTGGGGTTGGGAGAGCTACTAGCGAAGACGCTGATAGTATCTTCGAGATCACCGCTACAATTCTGAAAGGCTGACGCCTGTGGAGAAATGTAAGTATAAAGCCCTAATCGGACCATAAGCGTATTGACTGCAACTTCGAGCTATTATATACATTAAGAGAGATAAGGTCAATGCTTGAGGCAAAATTTTATTCGGGAAAACAAATCTATGGGTATCATAAGTATGTACATGAACATCAGCACTGTTTCCAGACTGCCCTTCTAAGTAGTAATAAAAGGGAGAGCATTCTCCTTATCCCCTTCGTCGAGCTGTATCGATCCTTTGGAAGGTTTGAGAGTCACCTCGCCGTTTGTAGGAATGGACGCGACTGCATTTTGCTTTCCAATGTCCATGCGCTTTGATATCTCATGTCCTTCTCCATTAACGTCAACTTTTAAGGGAGATACCACATCGTCCAGACCATCTGACCATAGATGAGCGATCATGGGGTCATCTTCACAGTCAAACAAATCAAAGGTGAAGACTTGACTCGCGATATCATCTCTGTGGGGATCTGGCACTGGGCAAACCTCCATCGGTAAGGCGTTAGCCTCCTCATCGTAGATTTCGAAGCTGCCTTTTTTCTGTCGTGGCGAATTGTGCGACATGTCCTTCCCGAAACGCTGTCGGTTCGGGGCGATCTCCTGCAGCACGTTGGCTTTGGGTATTGATTTTGCGCGTTCGAAGTCGATGAACAGTAGACGTTCCATCTCCTCATTCCAGAGAATATTGCGGTTCTCCAAGTCCCCATGCTCAATCCCGTATCCTTGAAGTTTCTTCTTGAAGCTCTTGATCTGCAGACCAAGGTCGCCGGGCTGCTGAACTCCATCATCATCCACTCTCCTTCCTCCATAGGCAAGTAGTAGCATATGGATGATCTCAACACCACCAAAATCCAGGATAGGCTTTGCAAGGTCAATGCTGCCGAGACAGACCGGAATATCGTGACCTTGCAGCTTTCGAAGCCGGGTGTAGACTTGGGCTTCATGCTGCAAGTGGTGGATGAGGCGACCGACTGTTCCCTTGGCGATGAATGTGTATCCATATTTAGCCGTGCTGACCTTGAAAAGCATGCAGCGAGATCCATAGATCTGCAAGTCGGTGCAATTGTACGCCAGCCGTCTTCCAAGCTGTCGTTGCAGTAATTCGCAGAGTTGTTTCGCATTGATGCTATGGTGGGTTTTCCCATGCTTGCGATGGGATTCAATGTGAGGGCAGGCAGTATCTAGAGGCGAGCCTCGGACCAGACCGAGAAGACATTGCTGTGTGCAGTATGCGCGATTGTAGTGACCATCGTGATCCGACTTCTGCCAGTTGGGTTGCTTGTCCCGTCTCGTTAGGCGTGTTGCAGGATCAGGTGTTGGTGTTGCTGGATAACCTTTGCCTTGCTTTCCCCTAGGCCCATCCTGATTGTCGCTGTCGGAAGAGTCATCATCGCGACGGGGTGTATCCTTCGGTTTATCGTCGGGTTGGGTGAATAATCGCGTCTTCTTCATCTCCTTCGCAACACGTCGTGTAAAGTACTCTGAAGTTCGAGTCACATGGTCGGGAAACGTGGTAGGTACGAAAGCTGGGGACTCGGGGTGGGACTGTCGAAGCGTTTCGGGTATTGCTGCGAGTACTTCCAATACATCAACGTCCCACAGCTCACCCTTTGCCTTGGCTCTGTTCCTCCAGTCTCGATTACGAGTCGGCTTTTGCAGTGCCATAAAGAGAAAACTCAATATCTGGGCAATGGTCGTCCGATTGTGCTGGAAATCCTGACCCTCCCCGACCTCAAGACCAGGCTCCGCAAGGTGGTAGTAGAGTTCTCTGGGCGAGTTGTACGGGACCCACAAAAAGACAATGGCCTCGCCGGTTACCAAACAACTGTACTCGCACCCAGTCTCAAGGGTATACTGGTATGTCTGCGTCAGCACGGCTGCAGTGATACGTTCGGCGTGATATTTGAATAAGGCAGCCTGGTCATCGTCTCCCGGAACGGTCGCCCGATCAATCACGTCCTTTGACAGCTCCATTTCATGCAGACCGGTTCGTAGGATTTCTCTGGTCACTTTGTGAGGCGCTTTCATCTCCACGGCATATGCCAATTTACGATGATGTTCTTGGGTGTGATATATGCAATAGTTGTCCGACTTGGTAAGCTCCCCGCCATGATCATACGGGGCCGTTCTCGTGGGAGCTGGGGTCATTGGGGGCTGCTGAGACTGAACTCCGAGCTCGAAGTCGCCAGCATTCAAGGCATTAGCATGGTTTGCATAGGATACCGAGGCACCAACTTCGAGACCCAAGGTGTTACGAAGCTCTTCATCTTTTGAGATTCGACTGATGATGTACCGGACCATATTCGCAACGGCAGTCGACTCAAACAGAATCAAATCATTTTCCGAAGAGATAGTTTTATCTGTAAGGTTGAAGAGGCCATTGCTTTCGATACTGTGGGCATCTCTGAAGATGCGCTTCGCGTTTCCGAGAGAACCATTTGGATGGAGGGCTGCGTAGTACTTGTCAAAGGCATTCTGCTGAAGTTCAGGAAACTGAGTCCAAGCTCGAAGGCGTTTGGGATAGACTTTGCCGGCAGGATCAGTGACGTCTCCCTGAGTGGTTCGCGACTTATCGGTCTCCACCTGGAAACGACGGAAGAGTTGGTTGTGGCAATGTTCGAGAAGTTCTTCCAACGTTGTAGCTTGTACTATTGCCTCTGCCTGCTCAGCTCGTGATTCATTTAGGTCCGCTCGTCGCTTCTCTTCGTCCGCTCTTCGTTTCTCCTCGTCCGCTCGTTGTTTCTCTTCATCTGCTCGCTGATCTGCCTGCTCCCTCTCAAGTTTCAGCTGAGCCATTTGCGCAAGCAGTTTCTTCTCCAGCTCCGTGGGTGATGAAGCTTCCCTCGCACTCCCTTCAGAATCCATGTTGGCGTAGACCAGAATGACTTGCAAAGGGAGGAGATGGAAAAGTGGGATATCGATGTCGAAAATAGATTGCAGAAAGGCAAAGGACGTCGCGTAAACAAACGTGGGATGCCAAGACCCTAGCGCGAATTGAGAAATTGCTGATTACGTCACCTTCGAAACAATACTTCGTCAACACCCTCCGATGCTAAAGTACAGCGATAAACCCTTTCCCACGAAGATTGTTAAACTCTCAGCGCTTGTATAAAGTCTACCTGTATCGAGTATATAGATACTTGGGTCATCACAATTATATTCTACATAAACCTGCTTTCAACCGTCGCAAAATAATAATTGATGATGACAACAACAGTAATAAAGTACTTAGAGAGTGCCAGCTGAATCTCTATTTTCCAATTGTGTAGCACTTATACAGCCCAGATGATCTAGTCCAGGGCGTTGAAACTCGACAGGAAAGCGATGAACTCTCCAGATCTTCTCCCTCTCAAACGCCCTCAACATCAAGCTTATCATTCACCGGCCCTGTCATCAAGGGTTTCTTCTTCCTCGGTTCCTCCGCCAAAGATCGTTTGGCTTGTAATGCGAGCCTCAGCAAAGCAGTAAGCGCGGAGAAGACCGCAAGAGCGACGACAACGCTGCCGCAAATGCGCCAGAATGCACGCTGATCCAACTTTGTTTCACTGATATCTGATAGATTCATGCCCCAGTATCCACACAATGTAGCAAATGGGATGAAGCCCAGTTGCACGAGGGTAATGAGGACGAGGGCTCGATTCTGGCCTTCGGTAATACTACCGGATTAGCGAAGCTGGATCGAGCGAAGATCGTAGACCTACACATTGTAAGTATTACACGTAGACAATTTGGTGCGAAAGATTAATGGGAGACTCTGGTTGACTCACTTCGTCCAGAAAGGTACAAATGTCATCGACCAACCACTCATACACCTGAGTCTCCCTCCTAGTCCTAGCTAAAGCATACTCGATCTTCTCCGTCGCGGGAATTTCGCCAGGATGATCCGGTTTATTGCCGCGCTTAATATCCTCAGCCTCGTGCTCCTCGATATCTTTGCCGAGCTTTTCGAAAACCTGTTCTCGTGTCTTGCAAAGGACTTCTATGCGACGAAGCTCATCCTTACAGACAAGCATGTCCTTGATTAGGCTTGCAGGTTCGTCTCGGTTTTTGCGATTGAAATGCTCGTCGCGTCGTCGTCTCTAGCAATGTAGTCAGCTCTGGATCTTGAATCAGGGAGCTAGTGTAGCTAACAAACTGCTGAAGGATGGTTTTATATGCTCGATCCAAGGACGGCGCATTATATCCCTGGCGATCGGGGTGGGGTGTCACTCCCAGCTCTGTGATGAGATGAACAAGCAGCCACTCGACGCTTGCTCGATACCAATGTTGGGTTCCGGTGTCCTGGAATTGCTGCCGAACAAAAGCCACGACCGATGCAACATCGTTTTCGAAGATTGCATTGCCAGGTTCACTCAGATGCCTCTTGAAGTTCTTATCGAGGTAATTGACCCCACGCATCGGCGAAAGGGTCAACAAAAAGCCTGGTGAGTAATTAGCGATATGGATTCTTGAGGTATTATCAGTGTGTATTCGAGTACAAACCATCACCACGGTGGAAACACCGAAAAAGGTCCCTAACTAATTGGGCCGATCCGAAAAAATTGTGCTTGTGAATTATCTGTTTATCCGATTGCCATAGAGTTGGGTAAAGGCTATCGAGCGGTTCGTAATCAGTAGCGAGCAAGCCCTCAGTCAATTGAGAAGGAATGTCTGAAGTGCATGCGGTCCAGTAATCAGGCAGAGTCTTCCAATTCTGGGTAAGACCAAGATGAGTAGTTCTCCATCTCAAATCGTCAAGCAAGCCTTTGCCCTTGGTCACTTTGCTGGGTTCGAAGCCTTGCTAGCACTCCTTGTTGAGTTCTTTTGCCAATTCCGAGTGCGCGTGCAGGAAGCGATAGACATCTCTAGTATCCTGGAAGCGCTTACGATCGTAGAAATTCAAAACCTCGACCTTTGCGAAAGGCCATCCAATGCGCCCTAGATTCCTGAAGGGCCTTCCACCAATCCCTTGATGCAGGAATATGTCTTCGACACTCGAGTGAACAGGTCCAATCCCCAGTGGCGCATGTATCCATCTTACCTGGACGTCATCAGGCTTCGCGCTCATGAACCTCTGAATCTCGGAAAGCTTGCACTGCCTTGGGACTGCGCTGTACTCTTTGAAATCTGTAATGTATACTGTGACATCTGATCGACAAGGGAAATACGACTTGGCGAGGTGCTTCAACTCTTCGATCTCGTAATCAGGCGTTTGCCCAGAGCGCTTATGGAGCTTCGACGGTTTTTTCCCTGATCTGAGCCGATCAAGCGTAGCTGTCAAATGCGGATCAAGTGGTGGGAACCTTTTCATTCGTTGCGCTCTTTCCTCTTCTTTCTTAAAGTACTCGGCAGCGACGGGGGCAAAATTTTGCAAAACATGCATCGTGTCAACGTTCTCTTGGGGTGCTAAGGTTTCAGAGGACATGGTGGAGCTGTGACGTCGTGAATCCTGGGATGAGCGCATGCCAATATCTGCAATGTTATTAGGTTCCTCCACTGGACTGGTGTAGCCATCATGTTGATAATTGGACTGAGATTCCTGGCTTGACCGGTGCCTTATATCCTGCACGACTAGGGAAGGATACCTCCTGGCTCCCGAGCTAGTCGGATCATTGGATGCTGATGAGCTCTCTCTATGCCTCCAAGCCCCACCTGAACGTGGTGGAGAAGTTAAACGTTGCGCTTCCCAATACGGTGTTCTGAATTCAACGTGATTGTCCTGTTCTGACATTATCACAAAGAATAATATCCCAGAGCTGCGTTATAGTATGCTACTTGCAATGCAGTCCCGCATTAGGCGGGTATTCAGGAACGCGATAAGAAGTTCAACGTAGAAGGGTGAAAGAAGGAATGGCGGCGGCGATAATTGACAGGAGAGAGAGAGTACAAAAGAAAAATTAGAAGAGAAGGAACGGGACATTAGGCAATGAATTCATGGTCGTAGAATGTGCGACGAGGCTGAAGATTGACAACGATTTGGTCATACGGCAGCCTTTCCAGCCTTGGGCTGACAGGCTCTTCAGAACACACGCAAGTAACCATCCGAAAACGTGTGAAACCCAATAACGCCATCTCATTCAATGGCCCAATGTGGGTGGGTGGAAGACACAGTGTTACACAAGTATCATCATAGGAAACCGCTTTGGAGACCCTAATTGTGGCTGTGTAAGCCTCCCATGGTCAAGTTCCCGAGGGACAGGGCATAACCTGTACGCCTTGTGGTACAAAGCTATCGGGAAGCTCAGGCAGCAAATGCCGCTGGCCGTTTCATTGGGAGGCTGTGATGACGCGGCAGCCTCGGTCGAAACACAATTGGCATAGGTGGTGCGGGCGACATTTCGAAACGGAAAGTGGGAATGGATGATGACGTCATTCGTTGCGCACAGACCCCAGACCCCTTAGGTCTCTCGAATATTACTCTATGGTTCGCAGCGCATTCGCAAAGATTTCATGTTTATTGAAACTATTGTAGATGATATAAAGCTTCTATACCCAATCGGCCAGTCAATCTTGATGCCGTACCAAACGTAATATTGTCCGTGATCCAAAATACATTAATATTATCCTATAAGACCTACACCCGTATAATATCGTTGGGTTGATATAAGATTGTATCATCTGCGAAAGTACTGGTAAGACGTCTGTATAGGAAGCGCAACTTTATAGATCCTGGTATTGATCCGCTATAGTATTTATTTTTGACTAATTGATATATATAACCTTACCTTTGGTAAATAACGCCAGATCAGATTCGACTAAAGCTTGAGGTATATCTAAAGGCTAGGATATTACTACAGCTGGTAAATCTTCTTTATACAAATTTAAATAGGAATTTAAATTAATTATCGTTAAAATTTAAATTGTTTAATAAACTAAAAATAAATTCTATATCCAATTAATCGAAACTTTTTATTTTAAAAAAACTATAAACCGATCGCCTATAATAACGAAACCAAAATTCATTAAAGTTAAAAACCCAATTAATATTATATAAAATATTATTCTATAGATTGAAAATTATATTTGATTTTATATAATAAATATAAAATAATAATATTATATTAAAAGTAAAAAATTATTTAATTATAAAAACTATAATTAAATAAATATAAAAATTAAAAAACGTTAAATTTAACTAGATAAACTTATTTAAAAAGCTTTCTTGGAGTTATAATAACTATTTAATTTTATTTACCCTATTCGTTTTCTATTTATATAGTATAGCTATAATATATACTAGTTATAAATAAAACTACTAGCTTTTAATTATAGGTTTTTTTTCGCTAATAAACGGTTTTTTAATTTATTTGTACTATTTAAAATTAATATTATAAAATTATTAATAGTTTTATTATAATCTAAAACTAATTTTAAATTAAAATAATATTTATATTCTTTTATTAATATTTTAAAATTATTTATATAGTATTTAAATATTTATTAATTATTTTTGGATTTATAATTAATCTAATAAATAAAATATTAAATAAACAATTTTTTTTTTATAAATATAACGTTAATAAAAAATTTATTCGATTTTAAACTTTTTATTATTATTAATAACAATTAAAAGTGTAAATATATAATAATATTAGAAAAATTATTACTAAAATTAAAAATAGGCTTTAAATCTACTATAAATATTATATTATAATTTTTTATAATAAATAATAAATTTAAATAATAAACTAATAATTTAATTTATTTTATAATTTTAAAAAAATTTATTAACTATTACTCAATTTTTTTAAAAATAAACTTTAATATATTATAATTCTAATATAAATATATTTTTATAAATTCGCTAGTTTTAAAATAAATTAATTAATAATAAATATTATAATATTCTATTATTTTTATTATAATAAAAATAATAATATTTTTAATATTAATATATATAAATTATTATTTTTTTATAGCTATTAATATTATATATTTTTATTTTATATTTAAATTTATAAATTCAATAGCTTTTTATTAGAATATAAAATATATATAATATAATAAATAGATAATTTAAAAACTAATTACAAAATTTTTATAAAATTATTATAAAATATATAAAAATACTAAAGCGCGCTAGGCTTAATCCGGTAATAATACCTCGGTATATATTTTCCACGATACCTTATAATAGAACTGTAATAGATATTTATAAAAAATATAAAAAATAGCGCCCTCGCTATTAATAGCGTCGGCGAGATATCTAAAAAATATTAATAGTCCTTGTATAGATTTTATATACTAGATATATTATTACTTTTATATAGTACGCTATTATTTATCTAGCTGATTCTAATTTATATTGCGACTGTATTTTTTAATTTTATTTTTAATTCTATTTTAATTAATTAATTCGTTTTATTATTTTTATTAAAAAAAATATATATACCGGTAATAATATAGCTTATAATTGAAAATAATTATAATAGTATAGCGTTTATATATATATATAAACGTAGAGAAAGTATATAAAAAAGTATAAAGGGGTATAACGGCGAGGTAAAAATATATAGCGGCGAAATAGAAAATAATAGTATAGCTAGCGGTATAATTTATTTTTACGTAAAATTAATAATAAATTATTTAAAATAAATTTAATTTAAAAATATTATATTAAAATACTTTTAATTATTTTTTTTTAATTAGTTAAAATTAAATTAAATATTTATTAACGCTATTTTAAATTTCTAGAACCTTTTAAATAATATTATTAAATTTATTAATATCTATTATTTTTTTTAGCGTTTAGTATAAATTATAAAAATAAATATAGAAGTATTAATATATATAATAAAAAAATATTTTTATTACTATTAAATTTATAAATAAAAATTATCTTTTTTTTTTCTATTATTATAAATTTTCTAGTTATATAAATAATAATATTATATTTTATAAACTATAATAGGTCTATAAAAAAACTCGTTTATAGATTATTTACTAGATAGGCTTTTACAAAAATATTTTAATTATTAATTTTATTTAATTAAATATTAAATTATATAATTTTATTGGTAATTTATAAACTATATATATTTTAAAATATTATTAATTTAATTTTCTATAATAATTTAAATAGAAAAATAAAAAACTTTTATTAAAAATTAAAATTCTACTATTAGTATTAATATATATCTAGAGTTTAATATTAAATAAATATATTTATATTATAATATAATTTAATTTAAAGCGCTGAAATATTTATATATAATTTTTAATATATTATTTTTATATAAATTAGCGGCAAATATAAAAAAATTAATAGCTTTTAAAATTATAGCTATATATATCTAATATATAATTCTATTCTTTATATTAAATATTAAATATTATTAGAAATATAGAATATTTATAGCAGGTAAATAACTATATTTTATATTATTCGTCCCGGGTATTATTAAAATTAATAAATAGGCTATAAATATAATAATTTTTTATAAATATATTATTAAATATTTATTTATAAAAATCTTCGGTATTTTTTAATTTTTTTAGTTTTTTTTTATTTTTATAAATTCTATAATAGATATTTTAGCTATTTAAATTTAATATATTATTTATATTATTAATATAAATACTTTATAATCGATTCTACTATAAATTAAATATAAAATTAATATATAGGTTTTTTAATATCTCGATTTAGTATTAAAAATAATTAATATACTAAAAATTATTTTAATATTTTTTCTAAAAATTAGAGTTATTTTATCTAAAAATTAGAGTTATTTTATCTAAAACCGTTCTACTATTTAAAAGGTTCCTATTAATAGTATTACTAGCTATTTTAGTATAATTAATTCTCGCGAGATTACTACTATAATTAATAGGTATTATTTTAAAAAAAACCCTAGCGAAATTAATAATTCTCTATAATTTTTTCCGGTATTTTTTATTTATAAAAGTATTTTTATACTATATTTTTAGCTTTTAATTAGATAATAAAATCTAATAGATTTATATAAAAACCCGAGTGGTTAATATCGCGTTATAAACCTAATATTAGGTATTTATAATTCTATATTACCTAATTAATAATATTAAAACCTGTATTTCTACTATATCTAACTACCGTTTATATATATTCCGTTAAAGAATATTATTTTCTTGTATTATTAATAATAAATTAATTTATATAAAATAAATTTAATATATTTAATTAGTATATTCTAAATCTAATTACTAGTTTTTCCTTTTATAAATCCAGATTCTCGCCTATTTATAGGCTATTTTACTGGAAATTATCTAGTTCTATAGAAAATTATATTTAAACGCCGCCGTAAAGGTATAAATAAAAGTTTTAGTATATTAATACCGTATTTTTCGTATAAATAATATTTTTAACTATATTAATAAAGAGGTATATATTATAAAATCAAATATTTTAATTAATAATTATAAAATCGCTTTAACTATAAATAGCTTCTAATAGATAGAAATTAAAATAGCCTATATTTAATAGCTTAAATTTAACGCTAGTATTAATAATTAATAGATATAATAGCGAGAAAATCTTTTATAATTATACCAGGAAATAATAGAAATTTTAGTAGCGAAATAAATAAAATAGTATTAAAATACCTTTATTTCTTTTATATATTTTCTGAACTTTTTTATCAACCAGTATTATTATATAATAAACTAGTTAACTTTTTTATTTCGCTTTTAAAGTTATAAAGCTCGTTATATAAATTATCTATATATTTATTTATATCTTTTTTAATTTTATTTAATTAAATATATTAATAATAAAATAAAAGTTTATATTTTTAATATATAATTTTATTTTATATATTTTTTCTACTAATCTATTTAATAATAGAGTCGATTATTTACTAAATTTATTTATTAACTAATAGTAGCTTATAACCCTCTATATATTCCACTGGTATAATTAATTTATATTTATATCTATTATAACCGCGAAATTTCGTATTTATATTAAACTCTTTTATAATATTTTTAAAATTTATATTATTTAGATTTCAAGTAATACCGTTTAGATTTATACTATTAAATACGCTTTATATAATTTAGATAAAAAACAATCGAATTATTAGCAGTATTAGATAGATAAATAGATAGTATAATATATAGGAGATATTTGTTTAATTTTAGCGGGCGGAAATTAATAGATTTCTACCGGAGAATCTTAATAGTAAAATACTACTAGTTATATATAATAAATAGCTTATATATAATAATATAAATAGAATTATAAGTTTATTTAATTATTATTATTTATTAAAATATAAAATATATATAATATAAAAAATAGGTAATTTAAAAATTAATTACTAAATTTTTATAAAATCGCTATAAAATATATAAAAATACTAAAACGCGCTAGGCCTAATCCGGTAATAATATCTTGGTATATATTCTTTACAATATTCTATAATAGAACCGTAATATTTTTAAAATAATTAAATTATAATAATAAACTATTTATATTATAATTAAAAAAATAACTAGTTTTTAATAAATACTTTTATAGAAATTTTAAAATCTAATATTTTTATTAATTAGATAAATTATTTAAAATTGAGTAAATATAAAAAATTTAATATTTTATAAATTTTAAATTTAAATAATATTTAATTAGATATTTTAAATATAAAATTATAGTTAATAAAATTATTAAAAACCGCTAATATTTATAAAAAAAGTATAAATTATAATATAAAACTGTTTAAAATAGTAATAAATTAGTATATAATAGCTTTAATAGTTTAATTAAATTATTTTAATATATTATCGATTTATAAATATTAAATAATAGAATATTATAAATTTATTTTTAAAATTTTAAATATTTAACGCTATAATTATTTAACGAAATTTTTATTATAATCTAAAATTATTATTTATAATAGTTTTTAATTTTATTTTACTAATTTATTTAATAATTATTTAATATATTATTTTTTATTTTAAATAATTTATTTAAATATATTAATAATTATTTTAATATATTTATCTATTATTAATAGATAATAATTATTTTCTTTATATAATTTCGGTAAAATAAAAATAAAATCAATAATAAATATATAAAGAGGTTTTCCTAGATTAAATACTAATTATAAAATTTAATATAAATAATAATAAAATATTTAATATATTTAATATTATAAATAATATTTAATAAATTTGAATAGATTTATTAATATATTATATATATAAAGGCCTTTTATTAAATATTTATATATATATATATATATATATAATTAAAATAGTTTATTTTATTATATACTAGCTAAATTACTTTTTTTTATATTTATAAATTTTATTTATTATTATTAAAATAAATTAGTTTATTAATAATATAATATAATAATTTAATAGAATTATTATTTTATTTTATATTAGTTTTAATATATTTTTTTAGTTTAATCTAGTAGTTTTTTTTTAAATATTTATTAATTAATTATTAGTAGAATTTAGTTAATAATTCTATTAAACTTATTAAAAAAAATTATATTTTAAAAATATTTCTATTTAATAATTTATTTAGATTTAAACGATATTTATAACTAGTAAACTTTAATAATATATTTAGAATAATATTTATAATATCAAATTTATAGTAAATATCAAAAATAAAATATTAAAAATATTTAAAAACTTATATTAAATAAAAATTAAACTTTTTAATAAATATTATATTTAAATTAATTTAGTATAAAATATTAATTATAATAAAATTATTTATATAAATAATAATAATATATTTAATTATTTTAATTATATAATAAATCTTTTTTATTATTTAAATAATATTTATAATTTTTAATCTTTTAAAGTAATAATATATTTTAATATCTAATAAACGGCAGTTTAAAAAATAAAATCGATTATAAAAATTTTTATTTAAATTTTTTGTTTATTTTATATATAATTTTATTTAAATTATAATTAATAATAATTATAAAACTAAATTTTTTACTAGTATTTAAATCTATATATAATATCGAGTTTTTATTAAAATAAACTAGAATAAATAGCAATAAAAAAAAATTCTATAAATAGTAAAATATATTAAATTTTTTAGATATAAAAATTACTAATAAATTTCAAATAGTAGTTTTTTTATAAATATTATTTTTAATAATAATATTTTAATTTATATAAGTTTTATACTTTTAAAATAATTTAATAATAATTATATAATTATTAATATAATATTAAAAATAGTCTATTAAATTAAAATATTTTTCTAGTTATTAAAATATATATAAAAATAAAAGTTTTAAAATTATTTCTAGTTTATTTTTTATAATAATAAATTTAAAAATATTTATCTTTTAATCTAATAAATATATATATATATAATTAATAAAAAATTATATAAATAGTTAATATAAATTTATAGTATTAAATATATTAAAAATTTAATTAAAATATTTTATATATTTTTTTATTAAAAAGAAAAAAACTATAATATTATCGATATAAATTTTATAAAAAAAGCGAAATAAATATAAAATTCTATTTATTATCTATTATATATAAACTGATAAATTATAATAATCTATTATTAGTATTTTAAATATATTTTACTTTTAATATAAAATTATTATTAAACGATAATAATATTATTAATTAATTTATTATTAATAGAAAAAATTTATAGAATTTTTTATAAAAAAAATTTTAGCGCTTTAAATTTATATTAGAATTTCCGTTTATATTAGAATTAAATAAATATTTAATATTATATTTTTATTAAATATCCGAATATTAATAATAATATAGCTTTTAAAATTCTAATTAATATTTTTTTATACTATAAAGTAAAAAAACGAAAATAAAATAGCTATATTAATTTGTTTTATTAAATTTTATTTATAAAATTTATTAAAAGTTTTATTAATAACTTTTTTATTATAAATATTTATAGAGTATATATAAGTTTACTCGAGTTAATAAATTTATTTTGAAATTTTTATTAATAAAATATTTATATATTTGAAATTTAGTATATTAATTATATTATTAGTATTTTATTTTATATACAAGTAATATTTAATTAAAATAACTAAAGCCGTTTATTTAATTTATATTTTAAAAATTATTATTTTTATAAAATATACTATTTCCGTTTAATAATTAATCTTAACTAATAGTATATCGGCGGTATTAAAAATTATAATAACTATTATAGCGGCTATTATATAGTATTTAATATTTTTTAAAAATTATTTAAACTTTTATTTTAATATTTTAACTATTAGTTTATAATATTTTAAATTAATTAAATAGTTATTATTAGTTTTATAAATTTAAATAATATTTAATTAGATTTTTATAGCTAATTAATTAAAAAATAATAAATTATTTTAAATAAATATTTACTCGAGTATATAATTTATATTATATATATAACTAGTAAAAATCTCTAGTATTTTTAGTTTATATATAAAATTATAATTTTATAATTTTTTTATTAAATATAAAAATTTCGATAATTATAAATTTAATAATATAATATTATTATTTACTAATACTTTTAATAATTATAAAAGCTAGTATCTTTTAAATTATAATATATAATAACTATTTTAATAGAAGTTTTTAATTATTTAAATTTATTATATAATTTATATTTTAATAAAAACTATAATTTTTTAATATTTATTATTAAATAAATATTTGCAATAATATAATTATATTTTTAGTAAATAAAACCCGCTATTAATATATTTTTTATAGTCGAATAAATTAACTAGATTATTTATAGCGGTAGCTATTTAATAACTTTTATTTTAATAATTTCTAATATATTTTTAAATAATTTAATTAATTTTAAATAAATTTATATTAGTATTATTTAAATATTTAATTTAATAATTAATTTAACTATAATAACTATAATTAAAAATAATTTTTTATTATAAATAATATATATATAGTAATATAACTCGTTATTTAATTTTTAAATTTTATTATATATATTATATTAATATTTTTTAAAAAATTTAAAATTAAATATTATATATTTTATTATAATAAAATAAAATTCTATTATATTATTATACTAATCAAATATTTTTAATAATAATATATTAAATTTTATTAAATTTTTTATTTATTATATATTTAGCTTTAATAAATTTTATTAATTAATAAAAACTATTTTTATAATTTTAATATTATTTTATTCTATTATCTAGAATTTACTCGCTAAAAAAATTTTTATTAAAAATAGATTTATTAGTTATTTAACTAACGGCTTTTATAAAAATTCCGGTTATTATTATATTATTAATAGCTATAATTTTATTTATTTTCGGTCTAGTTTTATTATAGCGAAGTATTAACTTTAAATAGAAATTATTAATAGTTATTTTAGATAAAATACTAATTATTTTATATATTAGATTTACTTTTAATTAATAGAATTTATAGAATTATAAAAAAATTCTAGTATTAATATATAGTAGAGAATATAATCGGCTAGATTTTTTATATATAGTTTAAATATATAAGTAATTAATTTAATATATAAAAAGATTTATTTTATAATAATTAGTATACTATTATTTTTTCTTATTAACTATTTTTATTCTTTTATAAAAAATTTAATTTTAATATTTTACAGTTTTTATTACTATTATAAATATTAAATTAATTTTTATTTTATTTTATAAAAGCTTATAAAAAATTAAAATAATAATTATTATAATTTATTTAGAATTAATATTTATAATCGGATATTAAAATATTCGATATTAATTATTATTTAAATATTTTTAATAGATATTATTTTTATATTTTTTATTTTAATAATAATATTGTTAAAATATTTTAAAAAGTTTTTTCGAGCCTATATATTATATAAAATATAGTATATTTATTTTTATTATATTAATATTATAAACGATAATTCGCTAAAGCGATTTTAAAGAAATATAAACTATAATTTAATATTTTCGTTTAATTATATTAATTTACGGATAAATTCGCTAATTATAGTAATATATTATATAAATATCTCGTTTTATAAATAAAAAACTAGATTATAATATATTAATAATACGTTTATCGTTTTATATTTATCTTTTACCTGATATATAAAAACGTATATATTATAATAAATATTATATAATTTTAAATATTTTATAAACTATTTTTTATTATTTAATTATAATAAACTAATATTATAAACCTTTTATTATAATTTAGTAATAGTTAATATAATTATTAGATTTACTAATATAGTAATTAATTAATTTTAAAAGTTTTATATATAAATTTCTAATAATTAGATTAAACGGGCGTTTATAAATAATTAATTATTTAAAAAAATAAACTATTATTATAATAAATTAATAATATCTATAAATCTATTCTATTATTATTATAATAAAAGTTTTTTTTTTTTTAACGGCGGTATAATATTTTTTTCCGATTTTACTAAATAAAATAGTCTGAATATAATACTAGAAGAAATATTATATAACTATTTAAATATATTAAAAAACTTAATAATATTTAGAAATTTATTCAATTATTATAAATTATTTAACGAATTTAAAAAATAAAAATAAAAATTTAAATTATTTTAAATAAAATTTATAGCTAATTTTTAAAATTAAATTTCAAAGTTTTTATTTTTAAAAACTATAAAAATATTATTATAGCAATTATTTATTATTTAAATAAAAATATATAAATATTTACTTTTATTTATAAATTAAATAATAATAAAAGTTATACTAGTTTAAATTATTCGATTATTAGAAGATTTTTTTATAAATATAATCGATATAAATTTTAAAAATTATTATAAAAGTTTAATTTTATTATAAAAACCGTTTAATATATTTTAAAAAAATTTTAATATAGAAAATAATTATAATAAAAACTAATATAATAATAAAATTAAATAAATTCTTTAAATTATTATAAAAAATATTTAAAATTTTATTAAAAGACTTAAAAGCTAGAATATATTTTAATTAATTTTACTAACCGAATATTAATATAAAAATAGTAATTTAAAAAATAAAAAAATTTTAAAATTTATTTAAAAAATATAGTATAATTAAATAATTAATAATATATATATATAAAAATTAATAATATTATATTTTATACAAGTTTTTTTAAATTAATACTATTTATTATATAATAAATATAAAAGAATAATATTATATTAAAAGTAAAAAATTATCTATTTATAGAAACTATAATTAAATAAATATAAAAATTATAAAATATAAAATTTAATTAAATAAATTTATTTAAATAATTTTATTCGAGTTATAATAACTATTTAATTCTATTTATTTTATTAATTTTCTCTTTATATAATATAACCGTAATATTTAATTTTTATTTTATCGTTTGATTTTACTATATCTACTATTTTATAATAATAATAAATTCTAGTTTAAATTCTAATTTATAGTAAAAGGTCTCGTATAAAAAAAAAATTCTTTTTTATTATTTTGAAAAACTAGTATAGTCTCGAATATATAACGAAAATCGGGCGTAATAAAAGTTCTAAAAATATATCCTGCGATATTATATAATATATTAGTAAAAGGATTAACCCAGTTTTAAACTAAATAAACTAATATAAGCTAGTAAGCTAGTATAAAGCTATATCTCGACTTCCAGGCTATATAAACTATTATAAACAAACTGGATACTTGTAAATAAATAGCTTGCTTATAAGCGCTAATAGCTAATTTTTTAATAGAAAAAAATTAATTATAATTAACTAGCTTTTATTAATCTATAAAAGGAGAAAAATTCTATAAAAAACTATACTAGTATAAATTTAGCCTAAATTTCAAAAATAATATTTATATAACGCTAGCGTGGCTAGTTATTTAACTAGGAGCTTCCCGTTATAAAACGGAATTTAACGGGAGCTAACGAATATTAAATTTTTAAAAACTTTAAATTATTAAATTTTTTATTATTATTTTTAAGTGATTTTAATTTTTTTATTATTTTTTTGCTTAATAAATAGTAAAAAATAATTTATAAAAGCTCACGGGCGTTTAAAACGCTTTTTTTTTTATTTTCTACTATAAACTAGTTGCATTTTTATTGATATAGAAAATTATTATATTTCTAATTTAAATTAATTTATTCAAAAAATTAATATAGAAAAAAATTACTATTTATTTTATTATTGATTAGTAATATTACCGTTAAAATTTTTCTATTTTATATTTATATTTCTTTCGTCCGGAATTTTTAAAATAGTTCGAGTTGAAATACTATTTAAAATTCTAAGTAGCGAGTAAATAATAACTGCTAATACTAAAAGTTGGCGAAATATATTACCTTTTCGACCGCTTTCTCGCTATTGCAAGCTCAAATACAAATTTAACACGATATTTAAAGCGATTAAAAGCTAAAAAATAATTTTTTTCCGCCGCGAATTCTAAGCTATTATATTAGAGTTGCGGTATAAACTATTACTTTCTATAGTAATATCGTCGGCGGTAAGCTCCTAGAACAAGTTCTAGTAGAATATTTACTTAAATTTTTTAGAAATTACCTTTAAAAAATATTAGTATAATAATTATAATTGAATTCTTTTATTATTTTAGAATCGCTATTATTTTTATACTATTCAGGCGATAATAAAAAATAGTCGATCCTTTAAATATTGCTTCGTAATAAATTCCGATAGTCCTATAATCTAGAAATCGATACTATTTTATCGAGATAGAAAGAAATAGAATTCTCAAAAATAGATAGAATTTTACTCTTGGCTTTCGACCGGAAATTTTATACTGTAAATAGATAAGCTTTTTTCTATAATAAATAAAGCAATTTAATATTATATATTCTCTTTATTTAAAATACTTATATTATTATAATATTTAGAATAAACCAGTATTTTTTTTATTAAATATTTTATAGTAGTTTAAAGGAGAATTATATTTAAAATAACCAATTATAATACGCTAGTATAATAACTAGGATTTAAAATATATACCGAAGATAAATCTAATTTATTTTTTCGAAATATATACTATTATAGATAATTTTAAATAGGACCGATTTATTATATAAATTATAAAAAACGGCTATTAATACTTTTAAAAACGATTCAAATTCTATATACTTTAAAAAATTCATCTATAGCTATTTATAGTTTTTAAAAAAACGTTTTAATTATTATAAATATCTATTCTATTTAGAATCAAAAATCCCTATATACTATATATATTCAATTTTATATCGATTCGATTAGATAATACAATTATAGAAAATAATTGAATAATAACGAATCTTTAAAAAATAAATAAAAATAATATTATTAAATAAAATATTAAAAAATACAATTTATTAAAAATTTTATATAAATCGACCTATTTATATTTTAATAAAAAGAAAAGAAATTATTATAAAAGGTAAAAAATATATATTTTAGTTATCCGTAAACGCTTATTATAATATTTTATTAAAAAAAAACGTTTATAATTAATACCTTTATTAAATAGTTTTAAAATTTAAGTATATTATATAGCTATAGTAAAGCCTAATATACCATTTAATAAAATTTTATAATTTACCTATTCTAAAATAGGTTGATATTGGTCCCCTAAAAATTTTCTCCAGATACCGGTATTCTTTATAATACAAATATCGGAATTTTATTCCGTAGTTATAAAAACGAAGATTCAATTTTATAATTTAATAATTTAAAGCCTATTTTTATTTATAAACTTTCGGGAGCTAAAATTAAAATATTATAATAATATAAAAAAAATATCGATATAATTTTTTTTAAAATTTAATAAATTATAGTTTTAAAAAATAAATAATTTATTTATACTTATAGATATATATATTGAAAAAAAAATAGATTATATAGTAACCGCTATTATATTACTATTATCAAGATATATATAGGCTAATCGAAAATCGATATGCAAGAAAATCTCTAATAATTTTCAAAGTTAATTCCGTTTAACGCTATTATCGATAGTTATTACTGGAATCTATATATTCTTTAACTCGATTCGAGACCAATTAGACTGTACTATAGAATCCTATATTATTGTCCAGGTAATCTATATTTAAACGGCTTGCGATTTTTTTATAATAGTACTATTATTACCTAGTAGAATAGCTTGTCCTATTATTCGAAATTAGGCTTTGAATATTAGGGGTCCCTACCGGCTATAATTCAGTAAAAGGCTATAGAATCTGGTATAATATAACTTCAATTATCCTCCCCTTGGATTACTTGATCGCCGAGAGCCTTGATCCGATAGTCGAGGTATTTATAGATTGTACTCGGGGATTAAAAAGCGCTGCGTACTACGATAACTATCTCAAGGGCCTATCTATAATTGAAACTTATCACGATATTATCTAAAAAAAGTATATACTTACCCGTATAACGAAGATCCAGAGGGAATTTATATCTATAAAGTAATAGTAGATCAAACGGAAGTATTAGCTTTTATTTTTTGATACCGGCAGAATTTAAGACGCAAAATTTCGTATAATCAAATATAAACTGATAAGCACGCTTGTAAACTTGATTATTGAAGTAGAGGACGTAAACGTAAAGCTAGATCTAGGAAAGTAAAATACGTAATGGTTAAAATTTATTCTATAACAAGAACCTTAAATACAATAGGAAGACGAAAGAGAAGTAGGCGTGAAAAAAATCCTTTAGTAATCTCAACGCCTTCCAGCTATTTATTCTATTTAGATATTATTTACCTAGTAGTATAATACAATTGTGCGTTGCCTATATATTCTTTTAGTATATAATTACCAAGCCAATACCGTCAGGTTCCTCTAGTACAAGAAAAATCTCGTTGGCTATACCTTTTTTTGCAATAGTGCTTGCTCTGCTATTTAGAGTACCGAGTTATTATAGATTCTTCTGTAGTATAGTAGCAAATGCGCCTGTCTCCGACTAATATTCCTACGCACTCCACAATATTTTTCAAAAGAAGCTCCTTATCTATATATATAGAGAGAACTAGAGCGTACTAACTATCTTTATGAATTCATGCTAGCTATACTCAAGCCGATTTTTAATAGTATTATCTAAAAGACGTGGTCTATAGTAAAAAATATACCGATTTCTCAAATTTAAAAATTATCTAGGTTGCAACCGGAATTTCAGAATTCAACGCTTGAAGTGCTTACTCTATCCACTTTTGCGTATTATGAACTCTATACATTTGAGTGCTAGCTTTACTGACTCGGGAAGCATTGCTTCTTATTATGGACTATTACACCGGAATTTATTGAATAGTAGTTGTAACGCCATCCGTGAGCAGTATTCCCAACCCTCGAAAGCCAAACCCTATACTTAATCAGCGATAGGTAGGAGGCAAGAGCGTGGGAGGACACGTTGAAGGGGAAGATAGAGATAGTTCGATGGATGATCTGGTGAAGATATCGCCAAGCGCTCGCCTTGTAGATAGGGCATGAAGTGATGCATGCATCGATTATACCTTGACCGCCAATTCAACCTTCGAGTATCTGGAGAACGGCAATTAAAAACTGTAAGAGTATAGTATCTTGTTAACCACGGGTATACAATATATACAGGGATTTTGTAGAGCCTATCAGCAGTATTTTACCTTAACGATTTCCTTTTTCTTTCTGGTTTAACTTTAAGTTATAGAAATCCTGTTCGTCCTCTTTTACTCTTGCTTTCCTCTTGAATACTAAATCCTGGTTTGCTTTGCACCGTTGGCGGCTGATAATATAGCGTAACTTAAAATTATCCCACTCCTTATTTTCTCTCCTACCGCCTTATTACAATTCTCCGCCGGCAGATATTTTGAGAAATTCCTTCCCAGAAACGACTCGGTTTACCAATATGTTATAGCTTACTATATACTCAATAACTTCTATTTTGGTATTCCAACGGTGATAAATAAAGGGTTACGATGCGTCTATTATATATACCAAAGCTTTCTACTAATTTACTTTATTCAGGATGCTCTCGCTTATCCCTCTGCTCCCAAGAATATTCCTACCTAAAGTTATCAAACTCAGCCTCCTTTTTTTTAGTCTGTTGCGAAATGCTATACGATAGCTTGCCTACGAATCCTTTCGAAGTTGGATATAGATGATACGTTTTCGAATCGTGCTATAAGTCGCTGTCACTTTGATTCCGATACTGGAGTATTCAAATCGCGATAGTTGGGAATACCAGTATAGAGCTCTATTAGTTATAGTATATCATTGAGTGCACTCTTCCTGAGAAGAAGCAATTCTCCACTGGTTGTCTTCGTCACTTGGACCACCTCTGTCTACTGTGGTTCATATGGAAGCGAACCAAACTATTTCTCTACGACTTTCAGACGCAGACACAACTGAAACAAGGTTTATAAAGCGACGCAAATAACAACGATTGGGGTTTCGCCTATTCTTGCCGTGTTTGTCGGAGTTTCAAGCAGAAAGTCGCCTATACCTGTAGCGATTCTCGGACTACTTCGCCGACGGAGAGAATGTTTCGTATAATGGATATAATGGTATAAATGGTCATAAAGTGTTCCTAGGAAAAGAAATAAAATCTGTTGGCTTTGGGATCACAGCGTATGGCTCGAGATTACAGTTTGCAAGCGCTGATTAATGACTTGAAACTCAATTTGCAAGTATATTCTCTCACGAAACGTGCAAGGTTTCTGTTCTATAAACTGGAATGATTTATATCGGAAGAGTAACTGCTTTACCGTAAGGTCGGCGTTTAAAATGTTTTTCCCGTCATGCGTATTACGTTGAATGTTAGATATCGTCTCCGAAAATATTCGGGATCTAGGGCCAAATAATATGGTGTTACGGTAAGGAAGAAATTAGAGTCAAGTCCACTTAAAAACACAATTGGTCCGCTATACACTACATTACAAAGCAGGTTACGAGGAGAATCGCAAACAATTAGCTTGCTGTTTTCGATGAGTTTTATAAGTTGTTTAGAGTGGTCGATGAAGGTATAATACTCTGCCTTTTCTTTCGTTTTATCTATAACCCTGAGTACTATACTATAGTCTTTATGTTTTCTCGATTTCATGTCCCAAGTATAATCAGATCTTCTTTACCGGATAGACCAAAATTCTTTTAATCTTCCATGCAGGTGCTACTCTGAAGGACGTAGTCGTAAAGATATTATCTCACTCCTTCAACGCTTCTCGCGCTCTCGACCAATGCTGCTTGATTCCTTGAGCTGACGTTGATGCTCCTTGTAGACCTCCGCGCCCTTGGGATTCAGCAGTATCTGCTTCAGCTCCTTAGGATATATATCTCGATCTTCCTTTTGCCAGGGATCCTTCTTCTTAGTGTATCCTCGAAAGGGGACATCGACACAGGTCAGCGGTAGAGTCGAGAGTCTCCGCAGTCCATCGGTGTAGGTTGTAATCTTGAGGAACCATTTTTTGATAGAATTCCATTGGCTTTCATTCATTTCGTGGATGATGTTCAGTCGCAGAGTTCGAAGTCCCACCAGGGATTTGAGTACTGGAGAGCTGAGAGCCTTATTCCATGCTTTTTCCTCGTGCCAATACCAATTCATCTCGAAGCGAAGACTTTGGATGAGACGTCTCTGACTGATGCTTCTTGTCATTATAAAGCGCTAGAAATTGACGGAGTCGGTCACGGAAAAGGTATTGGTAGCCTAAAGAATACGACTGGCCTTATTGTAGGTCTGGTGACAAGCGCGTAGAATAGTCAGGCGCATGCCTTTATAGTCAATATATACGATTGGTCCTGTAATGCTTGGATCATCGTAGTAAAGGTCGCAGTTGTAGTATAATAGAACTAGAGGAGCCTCGTCTTCTGTGCCGGGAATTTGAACGTAGTATTTCGTATTGACGATAGCCTTCAACTCCGGATGGTTTTCTGGCCTATCGTCTTCGCAAATGACAATCTTCCAAGGACTCCGGCCGAAGATAAAGTGATATAATACGTCTTGCTTATTAAAGTTTAATTACGGGTCGACCTGGCAATATTTCAAGTGAATGGGTCTTACCCCTAATACCTCTGTCTATATCTAGTCGCGCAGCTCCGGTGTGAGACGTAGGAGAGGAGATTTCAAAGCATTCTGGTCCATGCTGGATACAGGCGGACTATCAGCAGATTGGAGTTTTGGGCAGAGATTGAAACAGGAGTGGGAGCGGGAGCAATATAGCCTTCGTAGATGCACTCCTCGCCCCCTCTGGCTTTTCTGGACTCTTACGCTTGATCATGCTATTGGTCGTGCCCACAAGATGGCTGTTGAAAGATCCCAAATATCGAATTAATTTTAGAATCGAGCACGCGACCCTGGACGTGTTGAGTGGAGGCACGTTGACTTTCTCGGATTTGAGATCTTACATCCGTAAAAGTTTTCCTTAGTACTCTTTATACTTGTCTATCACTTTTCCTGTTGCGTATACCATGTCGCATCGACAAAAAATAGGCCAGGCGATATACTGGGTGGAAATTTCATGGACCAAAATCAACTGGCACGTACATTTAGTTCCTGCTTTCGCATCATGAGTGTCTATCAACCATCAGACCAGTCTAATTTCCGTTCGAGTCCATATCATCTGCAGAGTCCATTTTTGGTGCAAGGCTGATTACAATCCAGGTTTCCAGCGACGCGGGGCTTATTAGGCGACAGGGTATGGGAAGGCTGATCTCGCCAGCGGACACGTGGCGGTAGCATTACTATACACTATGTAGGTCTGCCAGTCTACTGATAAAAGTTTCAGCCTGATCCCCGTTGATCCCCGTTGAAGTGCGCGACTTTTAGAGTCTCAGCTGAAGATTCAGCTGCATGGTCTGCAGTATAACAGTCCATTCGGTTTCCAAGGCTACATTCCATGGAGTGTCTAAGTAGTGCTCCCTCAAACGTACATCTTTATGCGAGAAGCCAACTAGCCCGATCAGTCGAGATGGAATGGCTGGATAGACGATTGGGTCCATCGTAAAGTCCTGATGGTGTGATCGACGCCCGGCATTCGCAGATCCTGCACGTCACATGCCGGGTTACCTTTCCCCTTGGGATTGTGTGCAGGCGTTCCATCCAATCGGATCCCTACTGCTACACCCTGAGGGTGGTAAGCTTGATACCGGGGATTAATTGAAGCCATGCGAGGCTAGCCAATTAAAGATTCAATCAGAGACGGTATGATTACCTGGTAGATATCTGGCGTTCCATTTACTACCCTATACATGAACCTCGCTGCCAATGGGCCCCACATCACCGATATCGCTGGACGGAGGAGTCAGAGCGATATAGAGGCCAAATCAGTTCTAAATAATGGGGAAACCTAAGCGCGGAGACTTTTCGGCAAATGCCACCAGGCTCGATTTTAGTATAGAATGTTACGGAAGGTCAAACTTACCTTCGTTCATTCCCTCAGTCTTTCTTCTTCTGATTCTTGTCTCGCTCTCTGCAAATCCGCCGCAGGATCCTCTATTTTATTTGTTATTTCAATCGTCCCGGGTTGCAATTGAATGTTTTCTAAGCGAGGTGGCATTCTTCTATAATAATACAATTCTAATCACTTCAGACTCTATAACACAATCAGATTTTACAGCCACGTAGTTCAGTTGACTCGACGTTTATTATAAACAAAGCAAGTCATGTTACGAGATATCGTCCGCCTTTGCAATTCCAGGGGTATCTGTACCCTCCCTCTCCCCTCCTTCCCGGCCTCGGCGACCACGGACGATCTGGCTGCACCATCTACGCATAGTTCTGTGATCGAAACACCAACTGTTACGCAGCCCCCAGCGGCCTCTGAGACGGCTATAGCAAGCCTCGCCTTGACGACATTATTCAACACTCCCATCGAGTGCGCCAATTCCTTGACACTTCTCGAAGCTAGGAACAATGAGACATGGTGGAACGAGCTATTGCCAGTCCCTGAATCTCCACGCTTCGATTGCTACGCTTCGGAGTTTTTATAAGCTATACAATGGTCTTTATTACCGATACACTTCCACTATCCAGTCCTCTGGTTTGCCAAGCCAACTACAGGACGGTCTTTTCTACTCCCGTGGATACAGATGTATATATCGTGCGCCGTCCTAGGTAAGGATAGATCAGTCGTAAGTTCGTACAAGGTACTAATATAGATAGTGGATCTATACTGTTTCCTCCGAGTATCATAACCGCTGCAAGACTTGCTCACGGGGGCAAATGCTATAGCGATATCTCGACGACAGTGGTGAAGTGTTACGATACGGAATCCTATATAACTACTAAGACCGTGAGTGACACAGGAGGAGGGCTCCGGGCATTCGCTCCTCTGATGGAGGGTTGGCTATGGTCGGAGTAGCAAGGGCAGCCCATAGCGCAGGAGCAAGTCCAATAACAACTTCGGGCAACGAGGGATTGGGATCTCTCAAGAATTCGACCAACCCCGCGAAAAATACCAGTTCAGTACAGGTCAGGTCCTAGGAATCCCTGCTTTCGGAACCTGATGGTTGACTCGTCGCGTTATAGTCTGGCGGCTTATCCCCCTCGACGGTATAACGAATCGAAATTGCAGTACCGGTTGGGGTTGGGTCGATCCTTGTTATCTTTGCTATTCTCGCGGTGTGGAGGTTATGGAAACCCAAGAAGTCTCGTATCAGTGGGCCTAGAGGAAACTACCTCGACTATAATGACTCGCACCAAGCAGCGTATCTGCAACTGGATACTACAGCCGACACGGTCAAACACCATCGATACGCAAGAAGTAAACAACGAAGGTCATTACAACTAAGATAGCGAAGGCTTAATATCATTTACAGCTCCACCGCGATTCCCTATCCTTCCATTTTCGGTACAACTCTTCCAAGTGCCTCTTGAACGTTTGCCTCGTGCTTTCCAGCTCTTCAACAGCTTTGTATAGCGGATAATATGTATGGTGCGGGCGGTATATACCAACCTTATTAATGAAATTCCTTTGTTTTTTTGTATTTTATCCGGCAGCGGCATTTTACCTAATAATTGAACCTTATTAGGAGATAAGCTCGATCGTCGGAAAGATAAGCCAAAGGTTGGGCCCTTATAGCCCCGTGGTCTCTCTAAGTTGTAGAACTTCTCGAGATGCAGTATATATAGTACTGCAAAGATATCGGCTTTGCAGAGAGAATTTTTCTTTATATCCTTCTCCGCCGTTATCTGGGGAAGGCGCAACTATATACGATAGGCACGTGAAAGAGCTATTCGGTTGTCGTGGGATTGTTTCGTAAAGTCGAAAATTGTGGTTTTGGTCAAATCTGGACTTGGGTAGTATAAAGTAGCTCTACTAGAGCGTTACTTGGTACTTATATAGATAGAAACAGCCAACGTCCCGGTGAGATAGCGCTACGGCAAGCGGTTTTCTCTTGAATGATTCTTATGCTCGCGGCACGAAGAAGCTTCCTCCCGGACGAGAAGCGCCGCTAAAAGATCTACGTTCGTGGAAATATTCTCGGCTGCTGCTAGGATATGGATAGGAGTATTGCCTTGTCTATATTGAGTTATTACCTGCGCTTCATAATCTAGAAGTACCTTGACGGCGGCTTCATGACCTTGTTCCACTGCTAGAAATAAAGCTGTTTTTCCACTCGGGGACCGGTCCTTAATATTAGATATATAAGGGTTCACTTCTTGGGAGGAGATGTTGTCATGAAGATAGTGCTTGAAGATTGTTTCGATTTTGTTTGTACGACCTTCGCAAGCAGCTATCTGTAAAGGTGTCAAGTCTGTCCTAGTATTTCTCCGCCGCAGCTGATACTTTTTAGAGTACGCCTTATAGGGTATATGATAGCTTTTATCTATCTTATCAGTATTTTTTTCAATTAAGTCTGTCGGGGTGAGCCTATTTGAATTTTGCACAAAGAGCGGCCAGTTGTGCTCTAGTAAATCCTTAACTCTATTAGAGTCCTTCCGCTGCGCCGCTCTGTGTAAAGGAGTTGAGACGCTATTGGGAATTCGACGAGGAGGTCGCTGAATGTAAAGTGAGCGATCCCCAAGTTTTTGCCTCCGGTCAGCATACATATTCGAAATGGGATAAAGGTCCAGCTCCGCCTCCCAGGTATAGAGACGGCTTCCTGGATCTGCGGCCATGAGTCCTTCGGCAGCGGCGAGTAGGTTACTCATTCGACTACTATGACCTCCACTATCGTGCTTCAGCTCTTCGATCATCTTGTTCACGATAATTGGGTTATTGTGGAAAGAGTCGTCGCCGTCTGCTCATTCTCGGTGAATTGGCCTTTGTTTGTGAGGATTGTCACGTCTTGCTTTCCTGAAGTCTCTAATCTTCTGCGATTTCCATCCGTAGACGATAATGATAGCTAATTCAATCATAACACATCCGATAGCCCAGCAATCGAATGCACGACCATGTGGCTTGTCCGACTTTTTACCTTGTTCATCTCTGTACTCCGGAGGCTCATATTCGTAGGTGCCGAGTGGGTCCCTTCCTGTAGCTGAGCCTAGGGCAGCAGGCCGTAAACGTGCATGCCCAAAATCAGCAAGCTTGAAAAATGATCCAAAAACCAGAATGTTGCTGGGCTTGATATCGTGATAAGACCCGATCTTACCATCTTTTTCTTTGTATAGGTGTGATAGAGCAGAGACAAGGGTATATATCTGAAGGTAAATATTCTCTTTGGTGTCGTCCTTCAAATCCACATCGGGATTGGGTTGTCTTTCAAGCCAAGTCTTCAGGTCCATATCAGCCCATGGAAATATAAGATGCAGGGTCATAATTTGGGTTGTGGATGCCTGATCCCGCCGGAAGTAAGATGCCAGAAGTGGGACAACATGAGGATGCCGTCGTTTCTCAAGAGTAACAATCTCGTTGCGAAAGCGATTCCACTCCTCAGCAGTACCGATATCATTGTCGAAGGAACGAATCAATTTCTCCGTATAATCTGGTATCTGTATTACGTTAGTAGGAGAAGAATCATAGTAGTAACTATCAGCTTACCTTACTAGTACTCTTCAAGTGACCTTGAAGGGCGTAACTTTATATACCGTGCCGTAAGACCCGTGATCTTTCTTAGCTCTTCTTATCCAAGGCAAAAATATATCCTTCGATAGCCTTAGCAATTTTGCTGGATATAATACAGCTCCAACTCGATTACGATACTGGCGAAAAAAGCTTCTTTGGCTATCCGATGAGCTGGAAAATTGGTAAGCTTCCATAAAGGAAGCCTCGTCAAGTAGTATATAGTCTCTGGTGTCATTCTTGACGAATTCTCCATAATGAAATTCCAAATCAGCGATTAACAGCACTGCAAAAAGTATACGTGCTTTTTCAATAGTCGTGTAGTCCAGATTAACTCCTCGATCTCGAATGAAACTCGAAATCATCTGAGCAGTTATACATTCTTCGAGCGCTTTAATAGGTGTGAATTCTTTATTATCGTAACCCTTTTAAAAGATCGCAGGATCTAGGAGCTTATCTCGAATACTCTGTGTAGTCGTAGTCCGCTCTCGGCGGGTAAGGAGAAATAGTTTTGCCATGGTAGAAAGGAGTAAGACGAGAATTATGTGTAAGACCTGAGTTTACTGGGTTGATAATTGATATTTGGAGTTCACAGTTGAATAGTAGTAAAATAATTTGAGAAGTCCTAAGCAAAGATAGCTTGCTCTATCAGTCCAAGAGTCTCAAAACCGTCCAGTCTATAGGCAATCTCAAAGGGCCACTTTGGCGATGTTCTCCACCTCTATATGATATGTCTGTTCCTTGTCCGTGTCATCTTCAATCTGGAACGGTCAGATATCCACGTCAATTATTGCGGTATGATTGGTTTACAGCATATTTGGTGTTGCTGCTTCTAAATTCAAGGACTTTACCCTTGCGCCATTTTTCTATCAGATCAGCTAGAGCCTACCAAGCAGAGAGTGTGGGGATCCCTACTGTTGCGAAAGTACCACACGTTGTCGTTGGGTTCGTACTTCGTTTCGAACGTTGAGCCTTGGGGTGGAGGGGGAGGCATTATATCACCTACAGGCTAAAAAGGCAGTACAATTTGTTAAGTACTTTCCTGTAGACGTGGGAGCCCACTTTGGGGAAATGAGCTGCCTTTTAGGCTGCAACCAAGTAACAAGGCTGCGTTCGATGAGCCTTATAAGAAGAGGGTGCCGATCGGGCGGATTTGGTGAGTTTAACCATTGAATATGGAATAACCACTACTACTAAATACCATTTCCGTTATGCATTCTTTCCTCTCTCTCTTGTCGTATCGTTGGTTTGGTCAATCTGCAGGGTTCTGTATAGATGCGTGGGTGGAATGGTTCGGCTCAACGTGATTTGGATAGACCAGTTGCCAACCCCTGTCGACTACCTGTGAACAAGTATACTAGTGCTGATGAAGCCTGATCGGCTAAAAGGCTAGACAAACGTAATCATTGTACTTGGTACTTTGCCGACCGTTCTTTAGGGACGCAGTACGGAGCATTGTATGGATCGCTGACTGATTTATAGCCACTCTTGAGACACTGCCTGCGTGGAGTGCTTTAAGATGGTAGAGTTAAGAATACGCGAGGTTTTACAGTCTACGAGGAGCATTAACTTCAGCTCAAAGAATCGAGCAAACTGAGTGTAGAGCGCGAGAATACCCTTGCAACTACGTCCTTCAATGTAGCATCTAGATAGAATGCGGAGAGGTTTTTGGTCGTGCTCGGTAAAGAATATCCGCCTCTAATTGCGATACAGAATCGAAAAGAACCGGAGACCATGGTACAGTCACCCAATCGTTCAGATTGATAGAGTGCTGAAATGGCAAATTGTTGTAGCTTGTTCGATGATTCTACTTGTTCTGCAATGCTCATGCACGACAGGATAGCATGATATTAACCTTTCTCGCTGGTCGTATGGTTGATAACATGTCGTACATTAGATTAATCGTGAGAGTCAGATATAATAGACTTCAAATCTTACCTTAGATTTATTTGATATTATACTGCCTTGCGCCCAGCTGAATCTGGTCCCAATCCTTCCCTTTTAGAGGTTACGAGACGCTACAGCTAGTGAAGTGCCTTGTCCAGCACTTGAAGCAACACATCATGGACTAGCGCCGTACGCAACGAAAGTTCTTCTCTACGTGTGAAGCACTCCATTCACTAGGACAGCGATCTCACACGTGTCGATAAAGAACCCTTTCTCAAATCGATTTTCAAGTTATTGACCAATAGCTTTTTAAATCATGCACAATGACTTGTAATACCAGGGCCGATATATCCAATTTCTCCGCCGAGAAACGCTGATTGTCCATTCATACTCTATCTAGTGTACGAAACATTCTCTTCTTCGGCGAAGCATTTTAAAAGATACTGCAGTTATAGTCGATACCTCCCTTGAAACTCCGCTGAAAGCGTCAAGAATAGGCGAATGTTACTTTGACTAGTTTACCACTTCGGTTATCCCAGCTCTTATCTTTGTATTGGCTCGTATAGGCCTATCTGTAGCTTCTCTGTATTTAAATATCTTTTTAAGATATTATAGTCTAGTGGAGTGCAGTGGACTATAGTAGCTTAGGATGCAATGTTTATGCGGGATAATCCCTTCTTCTCTTTAGGAAGAGTGTAGTTGATGATTCAGTACTATCCGCAGAGATTGATGCTGACGACTGCTAAAATCGCAATTTAATTATCTTTAACTAGTACCGGAGATACGGCGAGGGATGCAAAGAGGATCTACTAAGAGATTCCCTGTTCGGATCTGACTAGAGAGGAATCCTGAGCAAACCATCTCCAAAAATCGAGCCAGAGAATCGAGAATTCAACAGGTCGATCTTAATGAGTAGCCTTTCAATTAGAACTAGACGGGTTTGTAAGTGTATTTTGAAAGCGGTAAATATACAGTATACTTCGAAGTTGATAGACGCAGGAATACTATTCCCATTCCCATTTCGGAGGTCCATCCAATAAAGAAAACGGGTATGCGAAAAATTGCACAAGGTGATGTATTGGATTCGCTTTTTGTATTTATCTTTTTGAAGCGTGTGTCCGTGAGGAAATGTAGTAATACGACGATACGAGAAAAGCAAGGAGTGGAAGGAAACAAAATACGTAAGATTACAAGCCGCCCACGGCGTAAAGCGAATCAGGTTAATATATGTAACAAGAGGAAAGGCATGAGTGGTGGAGGATGAATAAATATTTAGGGGTTTAGGTTACGAAATCTGAAATAGGAAAAAAGGACTCGACGAGGTAAGATACTGGTAGCAAGCTCTACAAAACAGTCGCATATATACTATACTTATGGTTGACTAGAAGTTGCAGTCTTCCTGCTGTTCTCTATATGATCTGGAGAAGATTTGGTGCTAGACGTATAACCGATGCATGCATCACTTTATACCTCATGCCTATGAGGCGAGCGTATGGCGATGTTTTTACCAAGTCATCCATGGATCAATCCCCATGTTCCCATGCAATATCCCCAGGCTTCTTCTTCTCGCAGCAATTATGGTTCAAGCAATGGATCGGCTTGGTTCTCGGGGGATGGTCGAAATACTATTAACGGGTGCCAATGCAATTAGCTGGAAGCTGATGTGGTGACCTAGGATTAGTATCGATATATACGCGATCGATGAATCTAGCTCCTTGAAAGCGTGAAGTTCGGGGTATACAGACTCGGATGGACTGGGCAATTATGCACCGGGTTGTCTGTAACCCAGCTTATTGTTCGCTGTTATCCTCGTGTTTTATACAATGGTATCGGACAGAATACTGCGTTTAGGTCCATAGAGATGGTTTGTGTGCCTTGGGGCTCTTACTGCATTCCTATGAACCGTGGAATGCGTAGGAGAGCAGGGGCGAAACCGGCACATTCACCGTCGCGAACAGAGAAGATCCTTCCGCTTCGATGTAGTGGACGGCAGAGCAAGCATCGTTGCAGTCGAAGGCGTTGATAAAGTGACTGTTGCTTTCGTTGCTGAAGCCCTATACGCCGAAATCCTTGCATGGGAAAGAGCGACCATGGGTTGCTGCTAAGTAAGAGGTACCCATAGAGAATCTGCTGTGAAGGTCAGCCATCAACTCAACTGTAACGTTTGCTAGTTTCTCGGTCTGCTTCTTTTGCCGTCACACCAGGCCATACATCATCCCGTCACCACCTTCCCTTCCTTTATCCGTCACCGCTACAATGGCATACACTCGTGCCTTGATATCCTAAATAGCGCCCTCTCAGCCCAGCTTCAAGATCAACGGATTCGTGCCCCCACTCCTTGAGATGCGCCGAAGAACAGCTGATGTCCACGCCATCGGCTATCTTGATAGGGTCAACTCCACTCAGTAACTTCGGATCCAGAATCTAGAGCGCGGATGGTCTCGACTGATATCCGAGAATCTTAACCTGCGAGGTCGGAAAATAGAGCTACAATGCTGGTTCAACAACGATACCGGAGCAGATATCATCAGTACCGTGAAGGAAATTTCGAAGACGAATATACCGCTCAGGGGGAAAAGGGACCGCACGGGATAGACATGTTTCGCCGGCAAATGCGCTCAAGGCATCGAGATCTCTTATACATTTTCCTGAAGCCCGGTCAATCATCAACGTACAGAAAAAAATAATTCCCGGTGTTTAAATGAGTTGGTACCCTCGCTGATTATAGCTTATAAGCGAAGCGCTAACATATTCTGAAATACCCGACAGGGGTGCCTCTGGGTAAGGATCAAGGGTCCCAGGGTTTTGTTTGTTGGAAGGGAGAAGAGAATCCATCAGTTTCGATCAGATCCGATGGCTATTGACCTTAAGAATGCCCCCAGGACCCAACCAGAAGTTCGAGGATCAATTAGGGGGCGCAGAGTGAGGCGCGCTGCTGCCGTATACGACGATGTGCTATAAATTGCGGGTGGTTTGGCCGGCAGTGGGATATACACGCTGATATGTTTTAAGATTATTGAGTTTTGAACACTTGGAGATGAACGCAGGATCCTGCGGCAACGTCCAGGATATCTCGCACCGAGTGAAAGAATTGGGAGGAGATATGAGTGCCAGCAAAGGACCTGGACGGTAACGATATGTACAAGTTGGACGAGGGACGAGACCTGTTGCTGGAACAGCAATGATTTAGAGATAAGGTGATGCAACGGAAAGCAGCAAGCTGATTATAGTCTTGATAAAAATGCTGTCCAGTAGCTACCTATATTTCGATATGGACTACTGAATACCAATCTGTTTTCATTACAATATCTGAACTTTTCGATATCGGAGAAGCTACGTATTAAATTATCTCTCTAACACCACAAGAATTTTAGTGCGTTTCAGAAGGGTAAAGAGCGTACGTATTCGCATGCTTCGATCTCAAGAATTTGTTTTTGCACTTGAGATATGTTCCAAATTTAGTATACCTCGACGTAACCAATACCAGCAAGGATTGCTGATGCAAGGCTTGCAAGGTTTGTTGATCAGACCGAGCCAGTAAAGTTCTCTATGGGTATCTTCTGACGAGATAAGGTTTCATTGGCAGAACGAGAAGGGTAAATAGGTCAAAGATTAGGCATTGCGCATCCTAAGTCGAAAGCATTCGATCCTGATAATAATTCAATAATTCAAGACCTCGTATAACCTTAACGCTCTCGCTGTTCGTTGGACTAAACGAATACAATTCAAATTGTTAGGGGCGTATTGCATATAGGAAGATTCTGCAAGCTCTCTATCCTATGCGCGAAGCAATTCTCAATATTACACTTCGGCCTCGGATCTAAAGATATTGGCAAGACCCCAGGTTTCTGGTGTTTGGAATCTTGCTGTAATGGACTTGTAACACCTACGTATTAGAGAATACAGGAGCTTTAATATCTGTTTTGTATCGCGTTTCTCTCTATATCTCATGTGCAAGATGCGCTGGTTGACAAGAGTATCACCTGATCGCCACCGGAATGGCTCGTGATAAAATCGTTTATGATTTGCGATTACAAAATTGGCTCAGCTATGGTAGATACCAGGTAGCGTGGGTAGTAGAGCAACCATTCAAGCGAGCACGTCAAGGGCATACTAGACACGCGACTTTGATTAAGAGAAACCCGGTGTTGACTGCTTGACGAGTTGTCGAGAATCAAGTGATACATGTATCACTTTTAGTACGCTTCCACAAGGTCACTGAAAAACAACCTTATCCTTGCTCAGTATGGTATTGAAGACGCTATTGCTCGCGTATAAGACGTATTTATTTGTACTTGATGAGGAAAGTTTTGCGATCTCGCCACCGAGTGGGCACGTTAGGCTGGCTCGATGGACCGAAGATCAAGCGATGCATGCATCACTTTTAGCGGGCCTCGGTAAAATCTCGTGAAAGCGAAAGCTTGGCAATCTCGCTTAGTCGAATCGGTGATAAAGTGCCAAGGACAATGACTAAGCTCCTCGGCCTCATGGCGCGCGTTAAATGTATCTTTGTTTACTGATAGCTCTCATGCAATCTTCAACCCAATTGCTTGCTGGCTTCCTCGCGAATCTCTTCCAACGAAATGCGCTCGAGAAACTTTTTCGCTCAGCGATCATGCTGCATGACTATTAATCCATAGCTCCTCGACTGTCGTCTGTGCTGAGCTTCGCTTACCTTTCCCTACCGCTCAACTCTCCACCACCGGATACACCTTCGATATCAACTCTGCATCCTTGATTCGTCGCAATGCCTCCCGCTAAGATGGATTCTACGGACACGATTGCTGAGATGGCAGCGGAGATGCAGGCTTTACGGCTCAAATTGCTGGACGCGACGCATGGACAAGAGGAGGCTGAGCGCAAACAAATGGAAGCGGAGCAAGGGAAAGAGGAGGAGAAGCGGGGACGAGAGGAGGCAGAGCGTCAACGAGAGGAGGCAGAACGTCAACGAGAGGAGGCAGACCGTCAACAAGAGGAAAACAATCGGCAAATCCGTCCTACAACGCTCTACGAAATGCTTGGGTTCTGCCACCAGTTCATTGACAGTAAATTTGTCGTAGAGACAGACCCTGCATTGACGACGCKTGGGAAAATCACCGATGTCAAGGGCAAGCATTACCCTCATGTTCTCGAGCCTTGGGAAGATTTCGAGGAGCTTCAGGCCATCAGCTTTGGTATCATCCAATCACTCTTTCATCCTGCCGATGCCGAACCCATCCGTGCTTTCAAATCACGGCACTTTATCGAGGAAACCGGCAAGACATGGATACAAAAGATTGCCAGTGAACCAGATCTTGTATCGTTCCAGCGTCCCATGGTCGAAAACTTTGTTCGCGATGTCCTCTCATATCTAATGCCAGCATCAGATGTCACTTTTGACAATACTACGCACGCTCTTGGCCAAAACACAGACAGTCAAGAT
This sequence comes from Opeltia flavorubescens, assembly GCA_000442125.1. Taxonomy (NCBI): domain Eukaryota; kingdom Fungi; phylum Ascomycota; class Lecanoromycetes; order Teloschistales; family Teloschistaceae; genus Opeltia; species Opeltia flavorubescens. The sequence continues at coordinate 626,879 of KE546985.1, forward strand.
CCAGGGAGCAATCCAGAACTCGACCAAGATACATCCATCGCTGCAGCCTCAGATCAATACCCTACTCGCTCGAAAAAGCTTCCACCAGTACCCCAACCAGGAGGCATTGATCAGATTTGCGTTTTTCGGGATATCAACGGCGAAACAGAATTGTTCATGGTGGAAGAATACAAGGCCCCGCATAAAGTAAGCAAGGAAGCTCTGCGCGCTGCCCTACACTCGCGGGATTCTATCCATGTTGGGGAGATTAAAGACCAGGAAACGATCCCGACAGACCCTGACAAGAATTTCCTCTATAACTCGAAGCTTCTTGTCTGCATGGCGGCAACACAAACGTATGATTACCTCATACGTGGTGGGTGTACACATGGGTGTATAGTAACGGGTGAATCAATCATCTTTCTAAGAATCAACGAAGAGGATTCCACTCGTCTGTCATATTATCTCACCGAACCCTTTCTGGATGCAGCAGCCAATGTGGAATTTGACTATTCCAAAACCGTGATTGCTCGGCTCACCAGCTTTTCTCTCATGGCTTTCGAGTCGCCGCCAAAAGATCAGAAGTGGATCCGAGACGCTAAGGACATTGCGGACAAGTGGATCATCACCGAGAAACTTTGGAAGGAGACGCCTAAGAAGTTGCAAGCATTGATGGAGAAAAATGATCGGAAAGATACCTCCTACAGTCCACCCAAAGGATTAGTCCCCGGCGATAGATTATCACCTGTCAAGACTCGCCAATTCCTCAAACGTTTGCAGTCTTTAGGATGCAAGACTCCGACGAAGGGTTTCAAGTATGAACAGGATGACTTCGACCCTGATCAGCAGGGCCACGATGACCTAGCAACGCCGACGAAACCATCGAGCTCGAAAACCTGCCAAGGAAAACAAGTACAGCAAAGCAGCCGAGGATCTGGTGCCGCTGGAAAGCAACGACAGCGCAAATATTGTACCCAAGCGTGTCTCCTAGGCCTGGCGCAAAGACGTACGATTGACGAGAGCTGCCCCAACGCCGGTCTACATCCAAGAGGCAAAAGAGGCGACACGCATTCTTTGACAAAGCCTGTCCTCCGCCAACTTCTCCGTCAACAGCTTGTTAGAACCATGGACGAAGATTGTGAGAATCTGAGGCTCAAGGGCGCTCGAGGCATGCTATTCAAGCTATCTCTTGCGGAACATGGGTACACGTTCGTTGGGAAGGCGACCATCGATCGATTCATTCCTTATCTACAACACGAGGGTCGCGTCTACCATCAGCTGCGTAAGTTCCAGGGTCAATTGATCCCCGTCTGCCTTGGAAACGTCGATCTTGAGATACCCTGGTTTGGAATTGGTGTGGAACTCGTGCACATGCTCCTCCTATCGTACGGCGGCAAAGACCTCTGCTGTCACCCCATCGAGGATCAATGGCAACAAGCCGCAGATTTCGAGACCATCATAGCTCCTTTCGGTGTTACGCATGAAGATATGCGATCAAATAACATGCTCTGGAACGAAGAACTTAGGCGGGTGCTTTTCATCGACTTTGAGCTCTCGACTCTCAAGCCCCAGCCGAGATCGCCAAAGAGCAAAGCATCAAGGACCATGTCGCCAAAGGCCAAACCCGCGAAGCTTAAGACGAATGCCAAGACTGCGAAATCCAAGGGTCTTGTCAAGTCCAGAGCACTCCAGGAACTTTCAATTAATCAAGTCTCTACGTTACCGAAGAAGTCTGCAGCTCCAACGGCAGACGCAGAGAAGTCTTTATCGCCAGTGAAAACTACAGTATTGGGTGTACCACCGTCGAAGATTACAGGACTAGGGATCTCGCCAACCAAGAAAACCTCAGCATCGGCCCAAGAGGCGCATGATCAAGAATCATCGATCCCCGACTTCATTTATATTTAGTACCAACCCTACACTTGCCGCACGGTATGGATCGTCCAACAGCTTTCAGAGTCCGGGACTCTGACCGAGCATGGGGAGTACACATTGAGCGAGGGGAAAGTGGAAGGCTAAGGAAACAATAAGATACCATTGATGATGCAAGCTGTTTCATTCATCCTGCACAAGATACCCCTATCAGCAAGGCGTTGGGGATTGACATTGTTTTTATCGACTTAGATAGAGAGTTAATAGAGGTGATACGAGCAGTATCTTGGCTGGTTCTCTTCCACGAGTAACTGATCTCTGAAATAATACGAATTTTGTAACCAATGCTGGAGTTGATAGTTAATCAGACTTTTCCCTTTAACTCTAATCGCTCTATCCGTAATTTAACTACTGATTCTGCTGGGCCTAAGGGACTGACGAAATAGTGCGCTGGGGAATCAGAGAATTGAGAAGGTGAAGAAGGTGGTGAAGGGACTGTTGGTCGTGATAATACAGGTGTCGTTGCCCATGGAGGCGTAACAAGATTGGTCTTTACTATTAGGTCGTCGAAGCAGAAGCGTTCTTGGGGCCTTAGGAGGTATTTTCGGGAGCAGTCGCTGAGGCGGAGACGTTTACGATGGTGATTGTGGTCGCCTCTTGAGGTGGTAATAAGAAGCGGGAGTAAATATATTCTTGGTCAGTGAGTGGTCTGTACTATCAAGGGGTAGTAAAAGGTGAAGCTTTTTCTAGAGAGGGGATGATGCGCTGATAAGGTATAGTAACGATACATAGGTATTTAATTTATTTAATGTTACCAGGTAAAAATATCGAGAGATGACTTCTATTCTTCCTTTTATTCAACGGTCGCATTTATAGGTCGGTGATTCGTTCGTCCCCCTTTTGTTTTGCTTCTAGAGGTTGCTTCTAAAGTCTCAAGTTATACTAATCTATACCTTTTCCTTTGCTGTAAATTTTGCCCTGTACTTACACTCCTTTTGGGCAGAGAAGGTACTATAGGGCTGAATAATCAACACGGGTGCCGAAGTTCATCCGACTCCGCAAATTGGACTCTGTATACAATCGTTCCAATGTCTAGTGCATCAGGAATCATCGAAGATTATACACCGAGGTATCCATTAGAGGTTACTTCATCAAACTAAGTAACTTCAGGTCCATTATCTCACACACTCTCGCTTGAACTCCGAAAATAGAAAAAGGAAATTGAATTGGCTGGATCTATCTACTCCATTATCGGTTACAGTCTGACCTTTGGTGTCTTTCATCTCGCTTGTTTTTTGGTCTGCTTGTTTGATAGCTGTTTGATCTTTACTTCGTTGTTCACCCAATTGACCTTCAAATTCAATGAATCATCCCTTGGCCCCCACGACAATTGGATGGATCAGCCTAGTCTAGAGAATACCTGGAATAAAGAGACCACTATTAACTAGTCAGCAAATCTGCAAATCTAATTTTGAACTCTCTTCTCCCCCCTCCAGTAAAAGAAGGAATATTTTAGAATATAACACAGTATAGGTAAAGAAGAGAAAAAAATCTTACAACTGTTCTCACGCCAAGTAGCGGAATAATTCATCGACCATTCATCCTCGTTTGCATGGGAAAAAGAGCCGCAACTGAAGAAGAAGAAGCTTGCTGGACCGGAATGGTGGTCGTGCGGGTAGTATTCCGCGGCTGTTGGAGAGACCAACTCCAGGACAAAAAGGCGCCCGCGAGGGAAGCATTGACTTGTATAATACTGGTCGAGGTAACGCTGCTTTTACGAAAGAGTATCCATGGAGTTGCATTGTATAGAAACCTCTGACCGTGGTGGATTTTGGCAATGCCGATTCGAGTCGGGGGAAGTATCTTGATGTTGATGAATGAGGAGGGTAGCCATGGAGTTGTCGTATCGTATGGAAACCTCTGAACCTCGTGGCCATTGCGTTTGGTAACGCCGATTTGCCAGCTGCTGGACTGGATTTGGATCTGAGTCCTGTGGGAGTGTAATCGTTGCTGTAGCTGTCCATACCGTTCTCGCCCCGTTTAATATCTTTGAACGCGAGGAAGAGGTCTGGTGTTCTACTCATGTAGTCGCTTGCGAAGAATTCGAAGACTGTCGATAATTGGTCGTACTTCTGTTGGACCTCAATTGCCTTCGACTCCGGATGCCCGGCTTGCCCAGTTTGATCTTTGGGACCTTCCTTGTTATTGTTTTCATTATCTCCGCACAGCTCTCCTCGGATGCGTATAAAGTTTTGAAGCACACTTTGCCCGGGCCTAAGTGGATCTTGGAGTCAGCAGTGTTTTCTAGAGTTGTATTCAGGTCGATCCAATTAAACTTTTCTGCGCCCTCCCATACTTCCAACTCTCCGAATTCCAACAGGTTGATAGGGATGAGGATCCTATTATATTGATCACAAAGCCCAAATCTAATCAGTATGAATATATCCGAGAGCCGTGCAGCGTATCTGAGTGCACGGTCCTCAGAGGAGGTCATGTATGCGAGCAACTGCGGGGATGTCAAGGTTACAAGCTCCAAGAAGTGTACTTCTGAAATATCTTCAGGGAGGCCTCCGATGTATTGATAGATATCTTCTCGACTTACAGCCCACAGTGTTCGCAGAGCTTGATATACCTATCTCATTGTGAAAGTATGGGTATATGAGATCTCAAGGTCGCTTTCAAGTTGGAGTTGATCCGAGTCCTGGATTTTTGGCTGCGTTGGGAAAGTATGACCTTGCCGACGAAGTTCTCCATCTTCCACACGCCATTCATTGAGGCGGATCGAGTTATAGATATCCCGAGTAGCAATGAGGCGGTTCACACGTTTGAGCTCAGCTACTTCTTCTATATGGATGGGCAGAAGCTTATTATCTTTAAGTGTTGCTAAAAGGTCCTTTTCGTTGCTAAAAGGTATAACTTATCACTAAAGAATATAATTTCTTTAAGGACCGCTATATCACAAGACGCTCGCTGCTTTACAGTTTGATAAGAGGATAGGAGTAGACGTGCAAGATAAGGAAGCCAAGTAAGAGCGGCGTGCAAAAGATCTGAAAAGATCCCATATACTTTTTCTATCAACAGTTATATGGATCACAGTTGAAGTGATGATAAAAAAGGAATAAAGGGAATCAGCAGTATTCAAGATTAATTACAAACAAGATTTTCTGTAATTTCAAAGGAACAAGGAGGAAACTGAAAAGTTACACGTATATTTCTTTGTCAGTCAATGCGCATCAACGCCGCTGCGTTATCTAAGAAGAATATTGAATAATGGTAGCTTCCGCTGTAGGTATTTGCTACTCATCGGTACCTACCAAGGGGGTCCAACGGTTTTTCAAGGAAACAAGAGATCATCCACAATATCCGAAGAGACTGCATTTGTCGTGGAATATCTATAATATACGTTATCTACCGCAACAGTGGTAAGCCTGTCCTTTATCATTACCCCTACTATTTTACTCAATCAAGCAAATGGATTCTATCAAGGGGACGTTGTACCAAGGCTTTAATATATATATACGATTTATAGATCCAGTAAAGTAATTCTTAGCGTTAGCGAGATCCTTCTTTATTGTGAATATTAAGCTTTATAGTGCAGAGAGGTGCTCCTGGTATCCTATTTGCCTACTAACGACGTCTCGATCTTATACGCACCAGAGCATTTGGGCGTGAGTGTATACCGGGAGTTCCTAGTTACTCTAGTGTAAGTAGATTTTTTCTTAAAAATGTATTATTAGAGTGTTGAGGATATACTATAATCGACCTCAAGGCCCTTATCTCGAAGCCGCAGATATTGCAATACTTACCATGATAACTGGCTGAGGCGGAATCGCCCATGGTTTCTTTGCTCGAATAACGCTATTGATTTGTTAAAAGCGAATGGAAGCAGCCTTGGTATTCGCTGTTTCGGCTTGCGAGCGTACGATTTGGAGTTTGTTTGAGCAATATCCTTATCGAAAGAACTCCGTCACTTCAGCTATTCTTTAGCCTCGCTATAAAGAATTGAAAAGACTTTGAAACAACAGGGTTTATATTGTAACAACGAATCTTTTATAGGCCTGTAAATGTTAATTTCAGCCGGGAAAATTTGCGATAGCCTCTGATGTATATAAGCTCGCTGCTTTTTGGTAGCCCCTATTCAACTTGAGGTCTTCGACAGCCTAACGAAGGAAAGGATAGGATAAGAGAAAATAAGGAAGGGTCAATCTAAGAATAAGTATAGGAAAAACGATGCGTCCTTATAGATAACAAACGAGGACTTTTTACAACAGTTTTGACTGGAGAAAATTATTAGGTTGTATGCGTATATAGCTACGTTACCTGTAAAATAGTATTTATCGAGTACTAATATCACCTACTCGCTGTACCAGTTCTCTATCTTTGACTTCTAAAATCTGGATTGCTATAACTATCCACCCTATTTCCGCTTTTTATCCTGCGCCAATATCTTGAGTAATTACAAGTCCAGCATATTGTATACAACTACGTTCGCTACCTCGAATACTTTATACAGGATCGCAAACTGCGCTTAGGCTTTTGTCGCTCGAGTCTCCGTATCAGATACGCTAGTCTTCATCTTTTACATCTGCTCGTTGACCGCGCGAGCTTCCCGCTTACACTGACTGTTCCCGGTAATCAGCTTTATAGTTTGTGATACATGTTCGTTCATCCGACTACTCGCCTCCTGGAGCTCTTTCTCTAGCCGGCAACATCGAGCTTCGGAACCTTGAGCGCGTTTCTCGAGCTCCTTCACTTGCTTCTCAAGCTCCTAGTTGGCGATATACTCCTTCTCTAAAACTTGTAATAATCGCGGTTAGACTGTTTCTGGATCACAGCGTCTAGGCTCGCTCCGGTAGTATTTCCGGATTCTGTGAAGTTCAGCGTAGTCTTATTCGGAGACGCGTTATTACGGACCGGATGTAATCCGTGTGATTTCCTGCTATATTTTATCTGTCATCCAGTTCGTCGTCTCTTGAGCCCAGGATTTTTTTTCGTCCAGGATTCGTTTTGCTGGTGAGTCATTGAGATCGCGGTAAGTATTTTTCGACGTGTCTATATTCATCTCACCGATAGTATTATTGAATGATTATACGAGGATTGATGGGAATTAAAATGATATTAGAAGATTTATTTGATTACTCGACGAATTGCAAGGTCGGACCGATGGAGAAGAAAATAAAGAAGAGAGTACAGGACTATATTAATAGAAGTCTAATTTCGCTTTGCGCACGCCCGTGATAAAGAAAGCTCTATAAATAAATTCTTGTCCAGAAATAACCGGTAGGAACTCTAATCGTGTTAAAAAACTCAGAGAATATAGTAAACGCAATAGAAACCGGAGGATAAAGAAACAAAAGATACATAGATAAAGGAGGTACAGATTGAGGAATAATACTAGGAGATGTCGGATAATAGCTGAAATGAAATCTTCGATAACGATTCATCCGTCTTGGCTACGGAACCAGCGGGATCAAGTTAGTCGCCGGCGGACCTGGAGTAGTTCGAAAGAGCTGGACTTTATTCGACTATTATGCACCAATCGGGAGAATAACAGCCGAAGGGCCATCGTCAAGTCCTGCAGCTTGCTCTCGGGAGGTGCAAGAAAGGCGAATCAAGGCTGTCCCGTGATATAATTGCGAAATATTGTAGGAATTAATACCTAAATAATAATTCGTGCTAACTGGCACTAATTTACTACATGAACATTAAAGATTTTCAAAGCTCAAAAACTCGTTGGGCCGTCTACGGTTAAGCGGTTAATCTCCTATTGCGATACCAATTACCAGTTCATTAACCTGGCTGGCGTTAATCGTAAAGGTCCAGGCGTAACAAAAAAGGTAGCTATTAATATACCGAGCGAGGTACAACTAATAGTATTCTAAAGCTTCGTGGACCAGTCCCTATAGCTTTTCTACAGTCCTGTATTATATCTTTAGTATGCGAGTGCGCAAATAAGTATATTATTGAGCACCCCCGCGCCAAGGAATACGATTCCCATACCTTTGCTAGGTATGACTTTCCTATTAATCAGAATTCAAATGTCGAAAAACTCGATAGTGTTGGTATCGTCTCATTCGACAACTTTGGAGAAATCAAGGACGAATCGATCCTATAGGCAGTGAGGAATCTGTGGACCGAATATATTATATCGGCTATCAACGAACAAAAGGTAGTAGCCACGGAGCTGAGGGCAAGCTGCTCGACCTTTTCTGCCAATTCTCGCAGCTCTATCGCTGGCGTAGCTTTTATAGGCTGAGCTGGAGGCCCAGTATAACACGCCGATAAGGACGAGTGGTCTAGTTTACAGCCCTACCTATACGGCTAGACTCCACAGCGCACCGATATACCGTTAGTCCTGTCCTTAGTGAAAAGTATTATAAAGGCGGCACGCGAGGATAAGAGCGCCAGCTATAAACCTTAATAGGTATCTAAGATCGCTACACCGATTATAACTCGACTTCGAGAGCTTGATTCCTCCGTGGTAAAGGGTAGAGCTATTAAAGACTTGAATATATAAGCATACTTCGCAAGCGGCTGAACTTCGCTACTAACGCAGGTGGTGCAGATCTTTAGTGTTTATTCCCAGTTCGAGCTTTGTCCAAAATCGGTGGTTAACACTTTCAAGCACGGGAATAAAAAGGTCGACTATACCTTTACTCTCGAGTTAACTAATATAGAGCAAATAATACACAAGAGTACTATTACTAAATATTGTATCTAGGGCGGTACCAGCATCAACTATACCCAAGGCTGGACTGTATTTATACCGATGTTCCAGTATACCGAAGTAAAAGTCGACGCTTGCGACCCATTGATCCAGTTGGCAATCCTGATATCAGCGGAAATAACAAATCGAGATCTTAAGGGTCTAAAGATAGGAGTTGCTAAAGCTGCATCGCCAAGTGGATCTCTGAGCCGCAAAGGCCGGAACGGAAATCAAGTATAGGTCCCGCTCCCGAAAATAAAAGACCCTTTGGCCTCGTAAAAGCCTAGTCGGAATTGAGTACTGGGCAGTATAAAATCCTCCTCTCCTAGCTTTCCTCCTGTTATAAATTGTTTCAACTCAGCTGAATTATTGTGGCCAGATTCTTGGGTGGGCGACTCTTGAGCATCTGCTAGGGGCTCTCGACTTGCGTAGTACCAGGCAGACCCATTGGGATAGGTGAACGATGGTATAGGGTTTGAATGGGCTGGTATACTGAGGTGTGAGTATTGGATGGTGGTGGAAGATGGTGGAGTGGACGGAGAGGATAGAAGTGTCGTTAGAGCAGACGATAGCAACCTTACCCATACCGAACTTCAAGTACTCGAAACATGGATGGTTTTCACAGCGGATAAAAGAGCTCGGAATCGATGTTCGGGCGTATATAAAGGAATACATAATCAATTGTCACGTGAAAGGTTTTTTGATAATAAGAAGCAAGGGCACGATAGTATAAGTAACAAGACAATACACTGCAAGGGCACTATTGGAGATGGAGAGGCTTTGGAGGGGACTGAAATCTGTCGGCTTCAGGTGGTAAGAAACATGCGACCACTGACCGCTCCTTGGTCGCGTTAACTATTCTATGCTTTGTCTCTCCATAGGCTACTCCCTGTCCTTCCCGATGTTGTCCCTATACAAGCCAAGTCCTGACTTCCTCGCATTTCCTTGACCTGTCCCTCCGCCAGCTCCTCTTAAGCCTGCTCGATGTTCCCTGTCTCGTCCCATTTTAGCCCTATACTCGGTGTAATGGCTTATGCCTTGTCCTGCCCAATGTTGCCATCTGTTGTGCGAAGCTCTTGCTATATCCGCCAGCGGCCGCTCTTCCTTTCTCCACCTTTATTAGCTCTTCCGCCATCAGGTGAGACTTATGGACCATTCTCGCATTAGTATCCCTTCGTAGAATAGACCTAGGGAAAGTCTCCATGATCGTGGGCAAGTCTGGCGTTGCTCAAGCTTATAGACTATCACTTTGGTTTTATCGGGTTTGATAGCTTTGTTTGTTGTTGGAGGACTGCTCGCCTGAATGTTTAATGAGCGCTGGGCTGTTGCCAGACGAGCGGGCTCACCAGAACGAAGGTGAGCCGGCGCCGCTGGAGCTGTATATTCGGACCAATACTGACTGTGCTTGTTTGCGTGATGGTTATAGGTCTTCCTATACTATATTTCGAAGCACGAAAGGAGATTAAGAGGCTTGTAGTTCTGCTACTACTATTATAAAAAAGTTTTGCGGTTGTAAGAAAGCTGCTATAGCTTCTTACTATAGGAAGCATTTCTTTAGCTTACTCGAATACCCTTATCTATAGGGTAATAGTAGCGTTTAAAATTGCTCGAGCCTTTTAGGCTCTCTTTCCCTTATAGCGGCTCCGCTCCGAGCGGAGGKGTATTTAATCTATTCCTACTCTTTCCCTCTTAAGGCTGCTACTAGCGAGCGAGCCTCCTAGATAGTGGGCGTATAGTAGCCGGTACGAGGTGTATATAAGAGGTAAGATAGAGAAGGGTGCGTGTTAGAATAGTAGGAGAAATTAGTGGATATAAAGCCTTTAAAACTTATTATACGAGGATTAATAAGTGGCTGTAGAAGGTATAGATATAATTTATCCGCGTAAATTATTATTTACCCTATTAGTATAACCTTTCTCGAAGTTAAATAATAAATAAGACTTGTTTATACTATTAGATTTAGTTTTAAAAGCTTTAAAATTGAATATAACTAGTAGCAGTAACCTCTAGCTAGTAATATTATTAGCTATATACCTTTTTAAAATTTTCTTTAATAGTACTAGAACAAATAATAGCTTTTATATATAACTAAAGATAAGATTAATTAATATATTTTATATCGTGATATATAGTATATATAAGATACTTTTTTCGAATCCGAACTACTATATATTGCCGCTTCTATATATAATCCTTACTATAGTCTATTAATATAAGAGCTAGAGGTTGCTAATATTATATATTCTTTTATAGATTTAATAGCCTAGTAGCTTATAATAAAATTGATATAGATTTTCTAGAAAATATTTAGCTAATTTCTACTTTTTTTTATAGATTATTCTACTTTTATTTTAAGCCTTTCCTCTACCACAAAATCTCTCTTATATTTTAAGCCTTCCTTTTACCGCGAATCTTTCTTTAATTTACTGCTTACTCCTCCTGTTATATAATAAACAGATTTTTATCTATTAATATTTAATAAGCTATAATTAATACCGCTATAATTTAAATAATTTTAAATATAAAAAGAAGAAGACCTATATTATTTTATCTATATCCTATTTATCTTTATATATAAGGTTTTAATTATATAATTCTAGAGAAAAAGAAGTTTTTAGCTCTAATAGACGAATATTATAGCGATATTTTAATTATCTAGCGGCTTATTTTATAATTCAACTATACAGGCTTTTAATTATATAGTCCCTAGAATTAATAGTTTTTGGATTTTATAAGAGGATAACTTTAAAGGGTATATACCTATAATTAAGGTATATACGGTTTATAATTCTTTTAAGGGATAGGGCAGGGGTTTTTTTACCTGGCTTATCCGAGATGTTTATAAGAATCTTAGAAGTGGCGCGGTAACAGCCACTTGTTCGACGAGTGGGAGATAAAGCGGTATTATTATAGTTCGGTTATAGTAAACGGCTGGTTAAATATTTAGTATAAAGAAGTTCTATAATAGGTAATTTATTATATTTACTTAGTATAATTATATTAGCGATATTTATAATATTTAATTCGGTAAAAAAGCTTTACGGAGAAAACTAGAGGGAAAAATAGTAAAGGATATTATTAATAGGGATAAAGTATACTATATAGACTTTAATAAAAGAAAAGGATTAATAATATATAAAATAAATATTAAGTAATTTAATTAATATATTAATTTTTAGTTTAATAGGTAGTTATATTACTTTTTACCTATAGTTTTAATAAGAGGCCTAATATATAATAAATAGTTATAATATATTATAGTATACCGAGTTCTATTATATAGATCCGAATATAAAAAAAGTTATTTTCTATATTAGGGTTTTCTATATTAATAGCTAGTCTAGTTTAAAATTCTATCTATCCTTAATAACCTTTTTATAAGGGATATATACTGTATTTAGCTTATCTAAACTTATTTATACTTTAAAAGCGTTTGATTTAAAATACTACAGTTAATATAATAGCTTTAAAAGGGTACAAATAGTAATATTATTCCTTTATTAGGTCTTTTATATAGTAAAAAAAAACGATATAGGATTATTTTTAATTTAATCTATATAGGCGCCTTTATATACTACTTTTACTATAATTTTCTAATATAATTAATAAAAGGACTATAATAAAGGTATTTCTATTAAAGCGTTAAATTGGTAAGCTATACGATAAATTTCTATATATAATTATATACTTCTTTATCTATTTCCTATCTTATAGCTTTTTAGATATCTTTTATAATATTAATACGAACGATTAATAATCCCGAGTACGTTTTTACTTAATTTAATATCTCTCTTTCGAATTATACCCGATATTTTATAGTCCCTTAATTAAGTAGGTGTATTAGTTAATAGTATATCTCTTATATTTTATAATAAAAATTTGTATTACTAATTTCAATCGGTTTAAGTATAACTTAAATAAATAATAAGTTAGTTAAAGTATAGTAGATTATAAAAAATATTAAAGTAGTTAACTAAATATTAATTTTATTTAAAGAAAAGGTAATAAATCTACTTATACCCGTTAACTACGATTTTTAATATTAATAAATTAGTATTTTAATTTATAAGCTTTTTTTTATTAAAGCCAGTACTAGTTTAAATAGTAAATTAAACTTTTAAATCTTTTATTATCTATTCTTTTTTTAATTTAAAGTTTAGGAAATTTAGATATTTTTAAAGGAAATCGGTAAAAGATTAATTTAAGCTATAGTAAAGGAATAGAATACTTATAAAAATATTATTAATTAATATATTATTTCTATAATCCAGTTTAAATACTAGAACCTAATTAATTATTCTACTAATAAGGATAGTCGAGCTTTTATTATTAGTATTAGTAATACTTTTATTAATAATAATTGGTTCTTTTATTAAAGAAGTTAGCTGGATTTTATTAGATATTATATTATAACTCTTTTTAATACTATTATTAGTAAATAGTAGCTTTAATAAAGTAAAAACCTATTTATATATTTTAAGCGATAGTATTATAATAGAAAATCTTATAGTTTAATAAAATAATAGAGATTAATTTCCTTTAATTTCATTTATATACTTTCGCTTAATAGTAATAGCTAGCGTTTTTATAAATTATATCTATCGACTTTTTTATTTACTATATTTATTAAGGTAGAAATTATTTTATAGTATCTAGGAGGAAGTAATTATTAAAAAAAAACTTTTTTAATTTTTATAAAGTATCGAATTCCTTATAATAGTACTTTTAGGATTTATTAATTAGTAACAATAAATTTAATTTTAATTAGATTAGAAAAAAAATCTAGATACTTTAAAATTTAATAGAATATATATATACTTCAAGCCTATTAAATCCTTATAGAGCGTATATATAGTTAGAAAAAAGAATCTAGACTTCCGTATACGTTAAATATCTATTTAAAAAACTTTTAGTTAATAAAATTTAAAATTTATTATAATTAAAGTAGAATTAAATTTAATATAGTTTAAAAATAATATATTTTTTTTTTTTTTATAAATTAGCGAAGCTCTTTTACTCGGTAAAGATATAAAAGAGATTCCTTGACTTTTAGCCTGAAATTATAGTTCTAGATAATAGGTCGAATTAAAGGCGTTAGAACCTTAGAGTACTTTATTTTTAGATAAATAACCGCGTTTTTTTTAAACTACCTTTTTATTATTTATCTCTTTATAATACTTATCCGAACCAGTTATTATCCTTTATATATTTTCGACTTTTAAAGGGCGTTTTTAAAGTAGCTGATTATTAATAATCTTATAAAGCGGTTACCGCCCTTTAAATTTATCGGGTTTATAAGCGCGAGAGCGTAATTTTATAGTATATAATAGACCTCTAGATTTTTATAGCTATTACTATATTTTTTTTACAATATTTTAAATCTAATATTGGATTTAGGTATAATAGAAATATCCGGTTGATAGTATATAAATTCTAGAAGATTAAGAAAGGAAATCTAGTTATTATTACTGCGTTAACTATTTATAGCTTTATACTAAAGAGAATATTACTAATCTATATATAGTAATCGACTCTATATATATAAAAGGTTAAAATATATTAAAAAGGCGGTTTAGTTTAAATTTAGTAATATAGATACAAATATAGAAAAAAATTTTATAGAATAAGTATAGTAACGTTATAAATAAAACTTAGTTGACCGGGTAATAGGTAAGACTTAATATTCTTTTCTATATTTCCGCTATTCTATTTCTAATTACCCGTGGTCTTTAAAAGCTTAGCGCCTTCTATAGTATTTATTTATTTATATATATCTAAATTAGGCAATTATTAAGCTATTTATATATTTTAAAATACTTTTTCTAGTAAAGTAGGCTAGTATATAGGGTAATATTATATAATACGTATCTAAATAAGCTATATAGGACTCGCTGGCGCCTCTCTCTATTAGATATTTTAAGAAAGTGGAGTTATTAACCTCTAAACCCCTATTATTAATACTATAATCTAGGCTGGGAAATAGCGACTTCTCGCGATTAAAAATTATATCAAATTATTTAGATTAAATACTATTAAAAGTATATTTAAGTTGTCGATATTCGTTATTAATATATAAAATTTTTATATTTATTTTTAATTTAGCGGTATAGCTTTTTATAACTATTAGTTAGTAACCGAATTATACTACCTTTAGTTAGAGAATATAAGTATTCCGTTTTAGTCTATTTATATAATATACTTATCTAAATTTAATAAAAGTTAAATAGCTTTTAGCGCTATATTTTAAGGATAGATCCTTAAAAATAGCTACCGCCTTTTCTCTATAGTTATATAGAGTATATTAATAACCGACCTCCTAACCTATTATAAATATAATAAGTATTTTTAAATTAAGCCGTCGACTAGTAATAATATTTAAATAAAAAGAAGGTAATTATTATTATAGAAAGCGGTAATAATATAATTAAGGATAAATAATTAAAATCTATTTAAACCTTATTTTTAAAAACGCTCCTATATAATCTAATATACGGTTAGAAATTTTAATACCCGCTTTTAATCTAGCGAGCCTACGAAGAATATAAAAAGAAGTACTATATATTAAGCTAAAAAACACAAAAGTAATACGGCCGATAAAAGTATAAGTATAAAATATAAAACTTCTATTTTTTAGTAAAGAATTATTAGGATATATATTACCTAGTTTTTTTAAAAATTTTTTTTTAATATTAAATAGGTTATAGTATTAAAGCTTTATTTTTTCTTTTAAATATAATATATCGTCTAATATTTTATAGGATTATAGATATTAAACTGGAGTAGTATACTAATATCTAAATAGCGGCTACTAAATATTATTTTTACCTATATAAAGATTACTTTAATAAATAGGATAAAAAGTAATACGGGCTTATTAACTAAATAGTAATTTTTAGATATTTATCCACTTTATCTTCGCGTTAATAAAAGAGTAGTACTTAATTATACTTACTTTATATTAGATTAATATTCTTTTAATACTATTCCTCCTATTTTAATTTTTTTAAATTCGAATCTTTACTAACCTGGTTATATTAATATTTATATATTATCCAACCATCTTCTAGATTCTTACTATATTTAAAGAAATAATTTTTATAGTAAATTTATATTTTAATCCTTTCCCGCGTCTATTAACCGGCTACTAAAACGTAAAAATAATTAAAAAAAAATTTATACTGTAAATAAATTCGTATTTTTAATAATACCAGGCCTTTTAAATAAGTAGTCGCGCTTATATTAAGTTTTAATACTAATAAAAAAGGTTTATAGTCGTTTATAGATAATTTTAAGCCTGTTATAGTACTAATATAAKCTTACGGAATATTATATATATAGATAGGTATATAAAGTTGCTTATATAAAATCACGCTACTTAGTACTTTAGTTAAACGATAGAAATAGAATTATAAATTATTATTTTTAATAGTATTTACTAGAATTTCTAAAAATACTCTATAAAAAATATTTATAAGTTCGGTGTAATAGTATAGATAACAAATAGCGTTTTTACTATTACGTATCTATTTTAAAGGATTTAGTATATTTAAAACGTTAGAAAAAAATAGAAGAGACCTTTATACTTAATAATTTATACGAATTTTTTATTAAATAACCGAGTTTAAATATTAGTTATATAAAGTTTAAAGAGTTTATTTAAGCGGGCTTTATTAATTTATCTATTATAAGCCCTAAATTAATAGATTATAGAACCTGAATTACGGCTTATAAGAAGCGAATTCGGGAAGCCTGGAAATTAGGTCCCTACGATATATTATTAATTAAAAAGTATTAGCCTATTAAACTACTATTTCGAAATACTATAAAGCTTTTATATAAATTGGCCGAATATATAGATTATTATTATAGAAAATCGGCTATTTTTATAATTATTAAAGAAGATATATTCTAATACTTAGATTCGAAATATTTTAAAATCGTACTTGAATTTTTAGTATTTAATAAAGACTATATTTATAGCTTAAAACCGCGTAACGTTACTACTATATTTTAGAAGATAAGCGATACTAGTAGAAAAAAATAAATCTAGACTGTAGTATTAAATTTAATATAAAGTTATAATATCGAGAAATCTATTACTAATAGCTTTATTAGGTCTGATTTTAGTAAATATAATATATATACCGGCTATATAAATTATAGAGCCGCACGGGAGATAATAGATAAAAAAAATTAAATTAGAAATACGGACTTACTAATATAAACTTAGAGTTTATTAGTATAATATTTTTATAAATATAGTAGGTTTAATAATAAATAGGATAAAATTAGAAATACGAGCTTATTAATAGAAAATCAGAGCCTATTAATATATTATCCCTGAAAGCGCCGCGAGTTATAGAAAGTAACTAATTTAAAAGTTAACGATTATTTAATAAAAATAAGATTATTAGATTATACTACTAAAGTTAGCAGCGTTAAATAGTACTTTTTTATATTTATCTCGGATTGATATATACTTTCCGTTTTATATATATCTAGAAATTTAGGTTACCTTAATTCTTTAAAGTTTCTACGAAAAAGAGAAGATTAATATATAATATATATATCCCAGTTAAATTATAGACTTTTTTTATAGATTTAACGTTATTAAATTATATTAAGAATATAAATTTAAAGGTCCCTCGATATTAAATAAAAGTTTTTAGCAATTATAAAGCTTAATCGCCGATATTAATCTTTAATAGTTTAAAAGACGATAATAATAGTATAAAAGTAATACTAGAATATACGAGTATTTACGTTATTTATATTTTTAAGGATTAATTAAATAATAATACTATCTATAAACTTATTATTCGGATAGGTTTAGGCGTATATATCGTCGTTAATAGTTATTAGGTTAGAGAGGTAGTTTTTTCTAGACCCTTGTATTAATATATTAAAAATGTTCTATATATACCTTTAATAATCCTTTTATATAATAATAAATCTAAAAAAAATAATAATCGATATAATTATTAATCGCTTAGAGTTTTCTATCTAAATATTAAAATTATTATTTATTATAATTTATATATCTATTTATAAATCGTTATTCAAGCGAAGCCTATTTTATAATAAATATTTTTATAACTTTTAAAAGAGGATCTATATAATATAGTATAGTAAGAGATAATAGAATCTTTTTTTTTATTTTAATATTTATTGTTACTAGCTTATAATTTATTAATCGGCTTATTAATAGCTGAATAATATAGACTATAAATATTACCTAATTAAAAATCTGTACTCTATTATCGCTTACTAGCTACTGTCGAAAGTTATTAACTTAATATTCCTCTAATAATTTTAGGCGAACGATTTAAAGAAGTAGAAAAATATATAATATTTAAACTTTATAGTTATAATCTAAGATATTAATACTATATTAAGCAGTTACTAACTATATAAAAATAATAGTATAGACTTTAAACTATCTAATTTAATTAATATATATTAGAAAAAAATAAAGTAGAATATAAAAGATTTTAATAATAATTTAGATATTTAAATAATAAAAAAATAATATACGCGCTAAACGCGTAATAATATATATAAAGAAATAATTCTCTAGATAAATAAATACCTTTTTTTCGAGTTTTATATTTAAAGAGAATAATAAATCTAGACTTTATAAGATAATTTTTTTATACTTTTATAACTTTAGTACCCGAGTTTTTAAACTCTTAATATAAATATTATAATATTATTTATTATAAAGGAGATATTTTAAAAAATAGAGAGTTTGTTTTAAGAAGCTAAAAATAATCTAAAAAAGATTAAGTCGTTTTAAAAAAAGGCAGTTAATAATATTATTAACGAGTTATATAAAATATTTATACTTTTATTATAAGTAAAGTAATAGTATAGATATCTAATTTAATATTATAAAATTTTAATATTTTATAGTATTATTTAATATAAATAAAGATAGTATAGTTTATAAATAAAGTATTAAAAAATATAATATTAGATTTAATTTATATTATTCTATTTACTTTTTATTTTTCTTTACTTTATATTTTATTATTTTTTTTTATCTTTAGCTAGCTTTTACCATTATATTCAGTAAAATTATATCGTTAATATATTTATAGACCGTCGGTACCAGTAAAATCGATTATAGTCTTTTCTAGTATAGCTAATTATTCGGGATATTTCTAGTATATTATTATTCGAATATAAATACTTTAACTAGCTTTAAATATTATTATAATTATTATATCGACTTTAATATAATTTTTATTATATCCGCTAAATCTTACTGCTTTATTAAAGTAAATACGCCTAATTTATTATTTTTATATTTAAGTTTTAGTAAAATTTAGCTCTAATTATAATCGTTAACCGAGGTTATTATAAAACGCTAATATAGGAAAATTCGATAATTTAAAAATAAAGTTAGATTGGATTTTCTAGCTCTAGCCCTTTAAATATAATTCTAGTATAGGGCTGGGTTTTTTATTATTTATTTTATTAAAGGTTAAATTATCTTTATTAAAGATTATATAATTTTTATAGGCGTCTCTTCTTATAATTTATATAAACTAGGTAAGTATTAGATATAATTTATATTAAGATACTTTTATATTTTTTTCTATTTTATTTTCTATTAAAAGAACTTTAAAAGCTTTTTTATAATATTAATTCCTATAGATATCCCGGTTCTACTTTATATTTAAATAAAGGTTTTCTATAGTATAGCCGGATTAAATAACTATTAAGATATTAGCTTCCCCTAGAATTAGGGTAGTTATACTATCTCTATTATTATTTTACCTCCTTTTATTATATAATATCTTTACTATAAACTTTATATTATATTAATTATTAGTTTAAAACCGTTTAAATCGCTTTAAACTAGTTATAATAAAAGTTTAAATAAAAACCATTCGAATTAGCCTCGAAAATTAGATTTAAACAAAAGTTTAAGTATTACTAATAAAATATAAAGCCTGCTACTAGATTACAAGCTCTAAATTATATTTAATTTAATAAATTATAAATTTAACTACTGTATATTTTAAATAGCCTATATTTATATATTAAAAAGCTTTTAATTATATATCTAATAGTTAGATTAATAATATTTAACCTCTATATAATTAAAAAAATCTAATTTTAAATTTTAATAATATATTTATTTTCTATAATCGATTAGGGTTAAATACTTAACTATTTTGCGTTAAATTATTATATTTTTTAGATTAAAGTTACCCTAGTTTAAACGCTTTATTAGATTTTTTTCTATTATAATTTAAGTATCTTAGCTTTAAATTAAACTAGTTATAAAAATTTTTTAATTTCGACTAATAGTATATTTAAATAGTTTTTAAATATTATAAATAATATATAGACTATAGTATTAACTTTATAAGTAATTTATTATTATTTATAATATAGCCTTCTTTTTTTTTATAATTTATTTTATAAATTTTAAGCTTACTTATTATTTACTAATAATAATTTATTTTATTACTATTAGGGAAATTTTATAAGTTAATTTCCATCTAATAAAATTATAATTTTCGTTCTATAAAGATTTTTTACTCGAATATATTAAAATAGTAGGCTAATATCTTAATTTTATACTATAAATTTTTTATATTTTTTTTTATTTAAAATAGGTTTAACTTAATTTTTATATATATTAATATAATTTTTTTAGTTACCTTTTCTTTTAAACTTTTAATTATATTTATTAACTTTTCTTATAGATTTTAAAGGCTGTTTATTTATAAAAGCTAGATTTTATAAGTTTTATATATTATTTTCCTTTATTTTTTTTTTTTTTTTATATTTTTAGGTTATTTATTTATTAAAGTTATTTTCTTAATTAAAAAACTACTTAAATTAATATTATATTATATTATTATACTAGCTTATATTTTTTATATAATTCTAATAATTTAGGTTCTACTTTATTTTATTATTTAATAGTTTTATTTATTAAATTATTATTCTTATTATTAGTTTAATATTAATATTAACTATAAACTAAAAATCTTTAAAATAAAATTATTAAAATATTAAAAATATTAGACTAAAAATCTATTATAATAGATTTTATTATAAAAGAGCCTTTTTATATTTATAATAACGTTTATAGCTAAAATAATATAGATTAGCTTTATAAATTTTAAAACGGCGTTAAGGTCCTGTTTAATAATAAAAATAATATATTAATAAATTACTCTATATTTTATTTTTATTAGATTAAACTTATAAATACTTATAATAAATATAATTAAAGTTAAATATATTTAAATATTAGTTTTAAGGCGACTATTAATTTTTTACCCGATTTATACTAATTTAATATTATAAATATTAATAGATCTATAATAAATTTATATAGTTATTTAAAGCTGCCGTTTATTTTTTTTCTATCTACTTTCTATTAATTTATAATAAGTTAGAAAGATAATAGTTAGTTTTAAAATTAATAATTACTTATCTCGGCTACTTATTTATATAATAGAAACTCGATTTTATTAAATTTATTTAAGTATAAAATCCGTAATCTTAATTTATAATTAGCGCTGAATAATATTAATAAAATTAAGCTAATAGTTTATAATTCGTTTCTTCTTTTAAATAAAATTAAAAAAAAAAAATTATTTATACTTTATAGCTTTAAATTACTATATAAAATTATCGAGGTTAATAATAATAAAAAGAATATATAAAAAATTAATAAAAATAATACTTTAATTATAAAGTAATTTTATTATATTTTTAATATAAATTCTAATTAATACTTAATAAAGGTAAATTGAATAAAAAAGAATATACTATATTAAAGCCTCGGGATAATTAGGAATTAAAAAAATTTAAGGATAAAAAAATTAGCGCGAGCCTAGTAATCGATTTATAAGAGTTTATAGTAGCTAGAAATAATAAAAACGAAAGATAAAAAATTATAGCCCCTTATTATAATATCTAATATATTTAAACTAGTAAAGTAGGTAGTAAACCTAAATAGGTTTAAGACCGAATAGTATAGTATATTTAATATTATAAATTAGGAAAGTAAAAAAAAAAATTTTTTAAGTTATAGTTTCTAGTCTATAAATTTATAATATTTTTATAGAAGCTAATACTAATTTAAAGCGTATAGTTTTATTTATTATATATAAAAGTAATAAGTATAAATATATTAATACTCTATTTTTTAATATTTTAAAAAAAGATTATATAAATTTTAAAAAAGAATTAAAAAATTAAATTATATTGTAATAAATTTTAAAGCCGGCGTTATTTTATTAGATAACTATAACGGCTAGAAAATTAAAGGTATAAAATCCCTTTTATATTATTATTAGCTATTAGGTACGTTATTTATAAGGTTGAAAAAATTAGGTAAAAAATAGCCGTTTAATAGTTTACTAGCCGATAAAATAGACTTTAAAAAGACGGTTATAAAGATATAATAATAGTTATAAACGCTCTTAAACGTAAGAATAAAATAAAAAATATTTTAATTATTTATAGTCCTTCGCTAATATTATAATAGTAGCTGGAATTAGATAAATATACTAATAAGAGTATTTTTAATTATATTTTAATCTATTATAGCTTATTAAAAATTAAAAAACGCGGGTAAAAGTATATAATAGAATTTATTAATATAGTTATTATAACCTATTAAAATATAATTTATTTTTATCTATTTTTTATATTTTTAAAGGAGTTTAAAACCGATAAAAAAAAAGAATAATAGTAGTAAAAGAATTAAAATAATAAATTCGGACTTTTTTATAAAGTCTACTTCTATTATATAATTTTCGATAAAATATAAGTAATTAAGAACTATATATTATATATATCTATCGTTTATTAAACTTTTTTAGCTTACTATAAATAAATAATTTTAGGAATACTGATTTATAATAAAATCGAGAAACTTTTTTTTTATTTTAAAATCTTATATATTAAGTATTTAAGTATTTTTACGATATTTAAATAGGAGTTTTATATATTTAAAGATTAACTTTATATTAATAAACTTTATACTTATTTATTATAGTTTATAATTTAGCGTATTTATATAGATTATATATTTAAAGTATTAATAATTAAATTATCTAAAGATTATTTAAAAATAATTACTTTTACTATAAGTAAAATCGAAATATTTATTTATATTATAATTAGGACGAGTTATATAAAAGCTATTAATATTATAATAAAAACGGGCTTAAAAAAAAAGATTAAATATATAGTAATAAAAATATTTATACGCTTATATTAAATAATAGCTTATTTATTTCTAGTATAATATATTATTTAAAATATATTCGACGAAATATTTATTACTTTTCTAGCGAAGTTGGTAAAATATAATAAACCGAACTGCTATTTAATAGTAGTTATAAAGATATTAATTATTATTAAAAAGAAATATTAGATTTTTAAAGACGGCCTTTAAGCGAAGTAAAAATATAAAAAATAGAACGATTATTTTAAATCTTTTATAGTATTTTTTAAGGAGTTTTAATAATTTCTACGCTTTTTTATAATAAATTCTAATATATTTAGTCTTACTAAACGAATTAATTATAGATTTTATAGGGAAGTTCTATAAAATCCGTATATAACCAGCTGTATATATATTTTTTATTATATATACTTATCTATTATAATTTATTAAATAGTAGAAAATAATAAAAATAATATTTTATATAATAAATATAGTATTATATTTATAGTAAATATATTATATAAAAGTATTAAAGAGCTCGGGTAGATTTCTACTTTAGAAATAATATATTTATAAAAAGGCTTTAAAAGATATAAGCCTTTTAATAATTTTTTATATTAAATCCGCAGGCTATATAGTATTTTATTATTTATAAAAAGTATAGCGGTCGTTAATTAGAATAAATAGTAGCTAATAAAAAACCCCGATAATAAAGTTCTTATTTTCGCCTAATAGTTTATAATATAAATAGTTTATTAAATTGTTACCTATTAGGTTTAATTAAAAATAGGCTCTTTATTATAGTATATAAGTATATATAGCGAGATTAGGGTTATATAATTATAATTTCGATTTTCTACTTTAAGTTAATAGAATTAATAGTAACTTATAGTATATTAATAAGATAAACTATATAGCGCGAAATTAAATAATTTCGAATTTTAAATAGGATATAAATAATAAAATTATATTTATCTTTTTTAAAGCCGGGGTATTAATTTAAAATTTATAATAATATCGAAAGTTATTTATATAAACCTATAATTTAATAATTATATAGAATAATAGAGTAAATTCTAAAAAAAGGCCGAATATATCCTTTTTAATATATTAACTTATAGAATAGTATATTATTATATTATTTATATCTATTAAAGGTTAGAAATATATATTAAACGTTTTATTTTTAAAAGAATAATCGATAAATATTTTATTACTTTATAAAAAAAGAAAAAAAGAGTTATTAAGCGTATATTTAATAATATATAAATCTTTAAGTAATTTACTTTTAAAAATCTAATATTTTTATTTAGTACTATTCGCTCTTTTATTATTAGAGAAAAAAAAAAAGACTATATTAATATTAAAAGTATTAAAAAAAATAAAGAAGAAACGTTAATAAAAATCTAAAATAGATATTTATTAAATTTTACGGCTTTTAATTAATAAAGTTATTATTTTTAAATATTATTATTTAGCGGTATAAATAATAGATAAAATATATTATTTATATTATATAATATCGATATTATTATTATATTATTAGATTTTTTCTAAATTTAAAAATTTAAAATTTTAGAATTTTATTATATCGATAATATCTATTAAAAATATTTAATATATATTTTAATAGGTTAATTATTTTTTAAATTAGCTATAGACTTTAAATATCCTATTTTTTAATTATATTATATAGAGTTTTAATTAATAATATAACTTTATTTATTATTTTAAATTAGACCTTAAATTTTTAAAATATTCTATAAATAGAATAAAAATTATAGTATTAGCCTAATATCTTCTTTTTAATAAAGTAGAAAGAAGAAAAAATCGGTTAGTATTTTTAAATAGTTAATAATTTTAAAAAAATTCTAATTTATAATTTAAATCCCGTTATAGCTTTTTTAATTATTTATAATATAAAGAAATAAATAATTTAAATATTTCTTTTAATAATAATTATATATTCGCCGCTTATTTATAGTTTAAAATAAAACTATTTAAAAAAAGTAATATAAGTTAAAAAATTAAGAATAGGAATTTAATTAATCTATTTTTTAAAAAATTATTAGTAATATAGTAATTAAAATACTTTTTTAAATTTAAAAAGAGTATAATAATTAAATTTTACGCTAGAATTCGATATTTTATATAGATTATAAAGTTTATAAATTTTTAAATAATAGTATTTCGAAATAATATAAATTAATTTATATTATATATATATAATATTAATTAGTATTTTATTTTATAATCTTATATTATTTTAATTAGAATATTTTCTATTTTAATATTAATATTAAAAAAGAATTATTTTAAAAATATAATAACTTATTAAATATTTATTATTAATAAATATTTTTGCTTTTATAATTTATATTATAAAATAATATATTTTATATTTTTAAAATTATTATTATTAGTTTATATTTTTTATTAAATATTTTATTATATATAAATAAAATAATATAATTAATTCAGGCTTTTATTATTTTAAAGCTAATAATAACCAGTAAATTTTTAATATTATAAAATTTTTTTATTAAAAAGGTTTAAAAAGATTCGTTTTAATTTAAATTTACTATTTTTCTTTATTTTATAAAAAAATATTACGTAATATATTCCGCGAGATTTATTAGTAACTATTATTTAATTAAATTTATATTTATTCGCCCGGTTATAAACTATTTATAATAATATTATATTTTAATTATTTAACTATATTAATAATTATCTAATTAAGGTACTAATAATAAAATTTCTATTTTAAATAAATCAGATCGATAATAAAAGTTTTATCTCGCTAGTTATTTTTTAAAATAAAGCTTAAAATTTTTTTTAATCTTTTATTTTATAAATATTAATATTTTTTTATTTTTTTTTCTATAATTTAATTCGACTAAAGTTTATAAAATAATTATTAGTTATTCCGAAACTATTATTACTATTATAATTTTTTTTAATATTAATATTTTCTATTTTATTTATATATTTTAAAAAAGAGTTTTATTTAAACTAGCTTATAAATAATATTAAAGAATTTTATTATTTTTTATAAAAAATTATCTTTTTTAAATTAATAACTTTTTATAATTTTAAATAATATATTTTTAATAGATTTACTAGGCGGATATATTTAAAAAGTATTAAAATAATACTTCTAATATAAGTATAATCCAATTTAACTAGTTAATTTTTTATTTATTTATATTAGATTATTATAAATTTTTTTAGCTATAGTTTTATTCTATTCCGCTACTATAATAAACTTTATTATTTTTAATTTATCTAATTTTAGGGTTTTAGTTTTTTTAAAAAGATAGTTTTTATATTATATTAAAATATTAGTTTAAATTTTTAATAAAAAATAAATATAAATTTATTTTATTATATTTTATATTAAATTTATAGTAATTTAATAGTATAGTATATAATAGCTATAATTACTTTAAAAAACGGAGTTTTAGTATTTAAACTTAAAAGGGTTAGTCCTTCTAAAAAAATATAAATTTTATTTAAATTTCTAGAGTAGAAATCGGCTTATTTTTATTATAAAAGTAATTAGAAAAGCTAATATAGAAAAAAAAGAAATAAAAAAAAATAAAATAAATATAACTTATTAATATATTATTAATTATAATTTTATTAATAAAAAAATAAGTAATAAAATTTTATTATAAAATAAAAAAGAATTTTAATTATTTTCTATTATATAATATATTAATATAGCTATAAATTTTAGGTATATATATAAAATAAAAATAGATTATTAATATTAGAAATATATTTAACGCCTATTAAAATAATATAATTCGTTTTATAAATAGGCTTTTATATTAATTAATTTAATAAAAGGTTTAAAATAAAAAATTATTTAATAATAATTTTATTTAATTACTAATAATAATTTATATTAAAATATTTTTTTTAAAATTTAATATTTTTTTTCTAATATATCTTTTAAACTATATATTTTATTAATTTATAAAATATTAAATCGTTTAATTTTATTTATATAATCTAATTAATAGTATAATTTAAAGGGTAATAAAAAAATTTTTTATTTTTAATTTAGTTTTTTACTAAACTATATATAATTAGATTACTCTAGTTAGATTCTATAATTTTTAATAGTTTATTTTCTTTTAGATTATTTATTACTATTAGCTATAAAATTTAAATTTATTATTTTTTTATAATTTATAGTTTAAGTAAAAATATTATTTTTTAATAAAATCGATTTTAAATAATAATAAAATTTATTATAAAAATATTATAATTTTATTAGGATCTTCTTTATAAAGTTATATAGATTATATTATATATTAATATTCTAAAATTTTATATTAAACGAAGATATAGATATTTAGTTATTACTAGAAACTAAGTATATATTTAATAGATTTTTTTATTATTTTAATAGTTTATTTCGAAAAATAATATATTATTAAACTAGATTATAATATAAATTTTTTTATTAAATACTATATTATATTTTATATAGTATTTAAAATTCTATAATATATTTTATTAAATTTTAAAGTTTTAATATTTTTATTTTCTTAATTATTTAAAATAAGTATTTATTATTATAATTTTTACTAATAGTATTTATAATATATATTCTTATTTTATAGTATAGGAAATACTATCGTTTAATAATTTCTATAATTATTAAATTTTTTACTATTATATTAAAGGCTTTAAATATAAAATAATAGCTAATAATATTAAAAAAACGGATTTTTACTTTAATAAAATAGTATATATATAAAATATTATAAAATATATATTATTTTTTTTTTTAACTTTTTTTTAAGTATTTTTATAGTTATTAATCTTTAATCCGGTTATATTAGGATCGTAATAATAATAAATTTCTAAATATTTAAGAATTTACCGGTTATACCGTCTAATATTACTTTTAGTTATAAAAATAAATAAAAATAAAATTAATATTAATTACTAAATATATAAAGATAGTATAACTACTTTCGATAATATTATATATTTAGATTATAAAAAATATAATAATTTATTAAAGCTATTAATAGGTATATAAATCGAATATATTATAATACTATTTAATATAACTTTTCTTAATTATAGAAATAAAAGAAGGATTTATATAATAAAATATCGAATATTAAACTATTAAAAGTAGTAAAAATAAAAAATAATTAATTTTTTAGATATTAATATTTTATAAACTATAAATTAATTAAAAGTTTAATACTATTTATAATATTAAAATATTTTTATTTATTAAACGGGTAGATCTATTTATAATATTATTTTCGACTTTAATTTCTAAAATTATTAGAATATATTTCAATTAAAATTTAATATTAAATATTTTAATATATAATATTTAATTTATTAAAGATCGTTTAATATAAGTAAAAATAAAATTATAAATATTAATAAAATATATTATTTCTATATAAAATTATTAAATTATCTATATATAATATTATATAAAAAGCCGGTAGTAAATTTTATAAATAATTGAAGCTTTTTTTAATTTCTAGTTATTTTATATAGTTAATATATTTAAATATATTTATTTAAAATATTTAGAATTATATTTATTAAATAATATTCGAATTATATTAGCCGGGAAATAATTTTCTACGGTTATTATCCTTTTATTAAAAAGTAGATAATTTATAATATTAAATAGAAACTTTATAATAATTTAGGGAAAGAAGATACTTTATATTTTATCGAAGTATCGACTTTTATATAGTTTATAATAAGCTTAAAATAAGTAAAACAGATAGATATTAATTAAAAAAATATTCTAGATTTTAGAAAATCGCTATTTAAAGACTGGTTTTATTTTATTATTAAAAAAATTATTAAAAATAAAATTTAAAATAATAATAGTACCTTTAATATTATTTAATTTATATTTATAAAATATTATCCTCTTTTATTTTTAGTTATTAATATTAGATAATATTTTATTTATAGATTAATTATTATAAAAATATATTTTAATTTAAATTATAATATTTAGTAGTTAAAGTTTAAAAGTTTTATATATATTTATAATTTTTTTTTTATATTCTACTTAGATCGAACCGCCATTTTTTTTTCTTTTTTTTATTTAATTACTTTTAGAATAAAAAAAGATATTAAAACGTTTTAATAGGATATATTAATTTTAAAAAAAAAAGATTATATAAATATTTTTATATTAAAAGAGAATTTTTTATAAAAAGTTATTTTATTAATTTATAATTTCTTTTTATTATTTTTATTATTAAATTTAATCTTTTAAATCTTTTATTATTAATTATTATTATCTCGATTTTTTTTTTTATTTTTATACTTTTATTTTTTTAGTTTTTTTTTTTTATATTCTATCTACTAATTTATTTATTCACCCCGCTATTTTGTATTAATTAAAGCCTTATTATATTTTATAACTAATAATAATCTAGTATATTTAATATTAAATTTAAAATCTTAAATTCTAATATACCCGCCGTTTTTATTTTAAGCGCGTATCTATTATAATTTTTAAAAATATTAAAATATTTATTTTTTATCTCGCGAATTTTAATATAATAAAGTTTATTTATAAAGTAATCGATAAGATTAAAATATTAATAATAGATATAGGTAGTAATAAAAATTAAGCTTTTAAAGCTATTAAAACTAAATATTTAAATTTTAAAAAAAAAATAATTTTTTAGAACTTTTAATATATTTTTAAAGAATTTAATATAAATAAAATTATATTTAAAGCTATCGAGCCTATAATAATCTTATTTTTTAAACTCTAGCTTATTAAAGGTAAATATATACTATAGGTTCTAGTAATATTTAACTTTTATTATTATTTAACTCGTTTATTATATTTATTAAGCGATTTTAGTTAATTATTTATTTTTATTTATTTTAATCTCCGCTTTAAAATCTATTTAAAAATATTAAATATTTTATATATAAATTTAATATATTATTATTAATTAAAAAGTAATCGATATAATAGAATTAAATATATTAATAGAATTAGTAAAAATTATAATAAATATAATATAGATTTTATAATATTTAAATTAATAAAACTAATTTTTTAATTTTAACTATTATTTTTATTATATAGGCTAGCTTTATTATAAAAATCGTATACTTATTTTTATAGTATTTAAACTATTTAATTAAAAATATATAAAATTTTATTTATATAATAAATCTTTTTAAATTAATATTAATAGTAGTTTTCTATAATAATATAATATAATTAATAAAAAAATTCCTATAAAAATCTATAATTAAATAATATATCGATTTTTTTTTATAATTATATTTTTTTTATCTATACTTTAATAATAGATTAATTCGAAATTAGTAGTATAATTACGCTATTAATATAAAAAGTATTTATAATTTTATATTATCTAATAATTATATATTATTTAAATAATATTATAGACTAGTAAATTTAATAATAGCGTTATATATAATATTATAAATATAATTATAAATTCTAAATAACTAAATTTTTTATTAGTAGAATAATTAATTTAATAATTAGATCGCTTTAATAAAAAAAAACGCTATTAATAAATTATATAATTAGATTACTAAAATTAAATATTAAAATAATATTTTTTATTATTTTTATAGGGTATTTTATATTATAGTTTATTTAGATTTTTATTAATATATTTTATAAATATAAAGTTATAATTTTAATCTATATAATATAATATAAAAATCGAAGACGAAGTATTAATTACTAGAAAAATTTTTATTTTATATTATAATAAATAATATTATTAATAGTAAAGTTTTATAGAATTTATTAAAATACTAGTATTATATCGACTAGTTTAATATTAGTTTTATAAAAAACTTTATACTTTTTTTTTTTAAAAATTTAAATTTCGAATCGATCTAAAATAATCAAAAAAAGCGCTATATTTATAGAAAGTATCGTTTAGTTTATATAATTAATAAAAATATCTATAGTTAAACTCGGCTTTAAAAAAGCGGTAATTAATAATAAAAATTTAGCTAATTTCTAATTAAATTATTTTTATATATTTACGCGTAATTTTTTTTAAAAAGTTTATATTTCTAATTATAATAATATATAATATTATTATTAGCGTCTATTAACCTTTAAATATATTAATAGTTAAAATTTTTAATTTTTTTAAATATTTTTAGTTTTTAACTCGGTTTTTATTATAGTTATATATTATTTTATAAAAAATAAAAATTATAATAAATTTAGATATAAATTCTATTTTAATATATAAATCCGCTAATATTAATTTTAATATTATATCGAACTTTTTTTTATTAATTTTTAAATAATTAATTTTTATAGTATTATTATCTATTTTTTATAAATTTATAAATAAGTATAACTATTTTATAATATTTTTTATTTATTTTTAAATAATTAATATTATTTAAATTAATTTTAATAATATTATATTATTAATACTATTTAAAATTTACTAATTATAAAATATATATTTTATAATATTAAAATAATCGCGGTTTTTATATTAATATTATAAATATAGTTTAACTTTTTAATATCTATTTTTTATTTTATTTATAAACGAGCTTTTATTAATTTAAATAAAAAAATTATCGAATATTATATCGTTTCCCGCTAGAATAATTTAATAGATATTTTTAAATACGGTTAATATTTAGTTTAAATTATTTATTAATACTAAAATTATAATAAATTCCGTATTATTAATTATAATTATTTTTTATAATTAATTATAATTAATTTAAAATATTATAATTATTAAATAAACCGCTATTATAATCGTTTTAATAAAAATACCGGTTTTTTTTACTAAAAACCGATCCGCGATCTTTTTAAAAAATTTTTAAAAAATTATATACTTATTTTTTTTAAACGACCCGCTTTAAAATAAATATATAAAAAAACCTTTATATTTTATATATAATTAGTTATATTTTTTAAATATTTTTAATTTAGATAATTTTATTTTTATTATTTTAATAAGTATTATATACTTTTTTTATTTTATAAAAAACTATTTATATATTTTTATTTTATTTTAAAATATATAATATTTTTTATTTAAATTACTACTAATAAAAAATATTATTTTTATTATTAATAGCTTTTAAACTATTATAATAATATACTATCTAGATATTTATTAATTTAATATATATAATAAAAAAACTTTTTTATATTATAACCGCGATATTTATAAATTCGATATTTATAAAAAAAAAAGTTTTTTATATTAAAACCGTAGTATTTTCGGGTTTAAAATATAGGTTTAATAAAATTTCTTTATTTATAATTAAAGTTTTTAAATATTCTAATATTAAGCCTAATAGTAATAAAAAATAGGAATATAGTATATTTTTAGAAATATACTAATTTAATTAGTTTAAGTCTACTAATTTATTTAATTTTTCGATTTATTCCTAGTTAATTTTTTATTTAAATTTTTATCGTTTAAAATTTAAAATATCGCTAAATTTTTATAAATAGAATTTAAAAATAAGCTAAATATATTAAAATATATTTTTTAAAATTTTATTAAAAGGTTTAATTATAAAATAATTAATTAATAAAATTATCGCTAGCGAATTTTAA
Organism: Opeltia flavorubescens; assembly: GCA_000442125.1. Lineage (NCBI taxonomy): Eukaryota > Fungi > Ascomycota > Lecanoromycetes > Teloschistales > Teloschistaceae > Opeltia > Opeltia flavorubescens. Next base: position 659,264 of record KE546985.1, read on the forward strand.
TAAAAAATATTAAAACGTTTTTTTATAATTTAAAATTAGTTTTTTATTTTTTTAAATTTAATTATATTTTTATTTTTTATTATTAAATATTTTTTTTATTTTAACTATTTTTATATTTAATTTAAAAATAATTTTTATAAATTTAAAAAACTATTTAAATTATAACTACTAATATATAAATAAAAGAAATAATAAATAATTTATATTAAATTAAATTTTATAATTAGAATTTAGAATTATTATATTAATTATAATAAATATATAATATATATAAATATTAATATTAACGGTTATAAATTTTTATATTAATTTTTAATTTTTTATAATAAAAAATAAAGGTATAATATATTTTTATAAATTTATTAATTTAATTAATTTAAATTTATTAATTTATTTAAATTTTTAATTTATTTTTAATCGGTTTATATTTAAATTCTAATTATTAAAAAATTAAAATATTATTTAACTTTTATAAATTAAATTTAAAAATAAATTAAATATTATAAAATATATTTTTTAAAGTTCTTTTAATAGGTCCGATTATAGAATAATTAACTAATAAAATTATCGCTAGTAGATTTTAATAAAAAATACTAAGTTATCCTTTTATAGCTATTTTAATTAAAATTAAATAAAAAATTAATAATAAATAATAAAAATATAATTAAATTTGAAATAGTATAAAATAAATTATAAATTATAATATTAATATTATAAATCTAATAATTAGATATAATATATTTATATCGTTTAAATTTTTTAGAATATTAAAAGTATTAAAAATATTATAATTATTTTTAATAAAAAACTATTATTAAAATTATTTAAAAAAAATTATTAAAATATTAAAAAATAATTTTAAATTTATTTAATTTAAAATATTTTATTTTATAAAAAAAATATTAATATTTTTTTAAATAAATAAATAATATTTATAATATTAATATCTATTATATTTTATTTAATTATTTATAATAATTAATAATAATAATTATAAATAATATAATTTAATTTAAAATTAAATATAAGATTTAAAGAAAATTTCGAACTTTTTTTTCTATAATTACAGGATTTTTATTTTATTTATTATATTTATTTAATTTTAGATAAAAAAACTTTTAATTAAAAAAATTTATAGAACCTTTTTATATAAAATATTCTATTATTTTTTTATTATTATCTCTACTTATTAATAAATATTACTAGTTTTTAATTTAATTTTCCTTTATTATCGACTTTTAATATTCGGATTATTAATAGTCTATATAGAATATTAATAGTATATTAACTAATTATAATTAATTTTTAAAATTAAACGCGGATTTATTATTAAATTTTTATACTTTTAAAACTTTTTAAATTTTAAACTATTAATTAAATTTAATCTTTAAAATTAAGCGTAAAAATTATTTTTTTTTTATTTTATATCCCTAATATTATTTTTTTAAAATAAAACTTTTATATTTTTTTATTTTATATATTTATATTTTTTTTTTTATCTTTTTATTTTATTTTATTTTCTTTTTTTAAGAACGTTTTAATAAATAAATAAAAAAAGTCTTTTATTATTTTTAATAATAAAGAAAAATATATATAATAATTTTTATAATAATAAATTAATTAAATAAATTTTATAGCTTATTAAATAGAAATATTAACTATATAATCCGAATTTATCACTCGAAATTTATTTATAATAATTATAGTTATAAATTTACCTTTTAATATAGCTATTATATAAATTATTTTCTTTTTTATAATTATTCCTCCTACTTTTAAAAAAGAGAATTAAAATTTAATTAATATATATTCTTTTATTTATTTATAAAGCCCGAATTTATTTATAAATAAATTTAAATATTAATTAATCTATTTATAATCTAGGTTTTACTTACTAATAATCGATATAGGGTTATTATATAAAATCCAGCGTATTTTTTCTTTAAAACTATTTTTTTTTATAAATATATCTAGTTAAAGTTTATTTAAATTTTTTACTAAAATTTAAAATCGATTTAGTTATAATTTATATTTTTTATTTTTAAAAAGTAATTAACTATTATTATTTACCTTAAATATTCGCTATAAAGTTAAATATAAATTATTACTACCCGCTATTTATTTTATTATTAAGCTTAATATAAAGTTTTATATAATATTAAAAARGGATAAAATTAAATTAAAATTATTTTTATTTATTATCTATTCTATTATTAAATTTAAGGAAAGATTTTATATAATTTTAAAAATAGATAAAATTAAATTTTAACTATTTTTATTTATAGTTTATTTAATTATTAAATTTAAAAAAAAATTTAATATAATACCGGAAGTAAATTTATTTAAAAACTATTATATTTTATACTTTTAAACTAATCTAATAAAATTTTAAATACTTATTATAAATCCTTTTTTTTTATTTCTATCTATAACTACTAATTTCTTTAAGCCTTAAATATTTATATATTCTATTATCTATTATTTATTAATATATAAAATCTAAAATATAACTATTTCCTTTATATAGCCTTTTTAACTACTAATAGTTATATAAAATTATATTCCTTTAATTTATTATATAGCTACTACTAGGAATAATAAGTCTAGTATATCTAATAAAAATAATTTAAGTAATAAATTAGAGGATAAATAAATTTTATAATTTTTCGAGCGAATTTTATTAATAGGCTTATTACTTTTATATTACTAGTATAGGTTATTTTAAATTAATTCTTTTTATATTTTAAAAAATAGCTTTAATAATAATTATAACTTTAATAAAAATTTTAATAATAATTTTATTAAAGGTTCCGATAATAATTTTAATAAAAATTTTAATAATAACTTTAATAAAAGTTCTAATAATAATTTTAATAAAAATTCTAATAATAATTTTAATAAAAATTCTAATAATAATTTTAATAAAAGTTCTAATAGTATAATAAATATAAATACTAAATTTTTTTCTACTATCGATTACTATAATATAAATTTTAATATTTAAATTCCTTTTTTAATATTATTTTTATTATATTATATTTTTAAATATTTTCGATACTAAATTAATATAGTTTTAAATACTACGGCTTAATATATATATTTATATAGTAAATAAAACTTTATTAARRTTTTAAATAGTAATTAATAGYRGTAAARATTYTATTATCTAGTTATTTATAATAGCGCGATATATTAACTAGTTATAATATAAAATATTATAAATTTATTCTTTAAAGATTAAAAAAGAGATTTAATTATACTACTATTTTTATATTTTATAGAAATATTTAAATAGGGTACTATAAAATAAAATTTTTTTAATAATAAATAAAAAGTTTTTTTTACTAGCTAGTTATAACTCTATAAACTTGACTTTTAAATTTTAGAATATAGATATTTAGAATAGATATTTATATTAAATATTTAAATTTAATAGAAATAAAATATTAATAATTTTATCGCGTATATTAAAAATCTAATTATTTATAAAACGGTCTTTAAATTTATATATTATTTATTATATAATTAATATATTATAAAAAATTAAAAAATAATTATTAATAGAATTAAATCTAACTACTATAAATACGTCCKGCTTAATTATAATATCGATAATAGTAGCTAGAGTTATAATATATATATATTATTTTTTATAATATATATACTATAATATATTTAGAAAAAGAATAGAAAAAAAAAGAAAAAAAAAANAAAAAAAAAAAAAATAATCCTTTTATTTTATATAATAAATAAATAATTTAAATTAATAAAATTATTATTCTAGTTTTAAAGGCTATTTATAGTATTAAAATTTTTAGTTAATATACCGCGATATAGAATAATATATTTATTAAAACGTATATTTATAATAAATACCGGTAAATAAAAAAATAACCTATTAATCTAATCTATTCTATTTTAATTTTCCGCTTTAAAGTATTTTAATATAAAGTATATATATTAATTAACTAGCGGTTAGAGTTTTAATAATTTATTTTAATATTATATATTTATAGTTTTAAATTATTTATTATTATTAATTTAATAAATTTTAATTAAATATAAATAGATTATTTTATATATTTAAATTTACTTTTTAATACTTTTTTTAAAATTATACCTTTTAAAAAAACCTATTTTAATTTTAGTTTTAACAATTTTTTTATTTATAATAAAATTATATTATTATTTAAGAAATTTTATTTATAAAAATAAATTAAAGTTTTTAATAATTTTTAAAATATAGTATAATATTATAAAATCGATTTTTATTTATAAATATTAACCCGTAATACGGTTTTAATATTAATAAAACTAGTAAAAAATAATTAACTCTATTATTTATAAAAAATCGTATATTTTAAAATATATAATATTATTTTTAATTTATTCTATTTTTTTATTAAAAATATTTTTCTTTTTATTAATTTTCTATTTAAAGCTTTTAATTTTATTTAAACTAAAATTAATTAATAAAACGCTATTAATAAATAAAAAAATAATATTTATTAAAATTTATATAATCCTAATACCTCTATATAAACTATATAAACTAAAGTTTATATTATTAAATAGTTTTTTATAATAAAAACTAGATTTAATAAAGCTTTTTATAATATAATAAAATAAATTAAACTTTTTAAATATTTAAATAAACTTATATTTAATAAAATAATAAAATTTTTTAAAATCTATTAAAAATTTTAAATTATTTTTATTATATTTAAAATTCTAGACTTTTTATTTTAAAACGTTAAATATTAGTAATTTCTAATAATTTTTAAAAAAACCAATACTAACCTCTTTATTATAACCGCCGCTACTAACTATTAACTTTTTTAGCGCTTAAATATTTAAAATATTTTTAAATTTATCTATATTTAAATTAATTAATAGTTTTTTTTTTTAAAAATTTTTATTATTAAGTTTAAATTAGTTTATAGGTAAAAAACTATATTTTTTATTATATAAAAATATTTTAATATTATTATTTAAGTTTTTACCTATATTTTACGTATAATATATAAAAGCTAAACTTTATAAAAATTCGAAGCTTTATAAAAAAAAAGCTGGTAATAAATAGTTAAAATAAAATACGTAGGGTTATTTATATAGCGAGATTCCGTTTATTTTAATATTTAGAAAATTAAGCGGTATAGCTTTAATTATTAATAAATCCTATACGATTTTAGTTTAATATTATTATTTTAGGTTTTCTACTAGAAATATTTTTCTATTTTTAAAATCGAAATAATTCTAGATTTAAATATAATTAACGCGTTTTAATAATACTTTTAAATATAATAAAATATTATTAATATTATTTTATAATAAAATAATAAGCTTATTAAATTATAAAAAATAGTTTTATAAATATAAATAGTATAAAATAGATCTATAATATATTTAAAGATTTATTAGAATTTATAAAACTTTACTACTAAATTAATTATTTAAATATATTTAAAATAAATATAAAATATTTTTAAATATTATATTAAAAAAAATTTCCTTTTAAATAAAATAAAAAATATTAAAAAAATATTTTATAATATACTATTTTAGAATTAAAGTAACGGTTTTAAAAGTTTATTATTTTATTTTATATTTAAAATTATTAAATTCGAACTCTAAATTACTTATTTTTATAAATTAAAAGATTTAAATAATAAAAGCTTTAAAATTTTTAAAATTTAATCGGTTTTTTTATTATAAATAAATTATATATAAGAATTATTTAATTTCGAAAATCGTATCACAGGTAATTTATATAAACTTATATAAAAATAAAAATAGTATTATCTATATATATAATTTATATTTATTATTATTTAAGATAAACTAACTTTAAAATATATATAAAAGTGATTTAAATATTTAATCTAGTTAATTAATTATTATTTTTTAATTTTTTTCTATTATAATAATAATCAAATTTATAGCGAGTATAAAGCTTTAATTTTTATTAGGCTAGTAGTAAAAGCTAAAGCTAGAAGTAATTAATTTTAACTATATTATATTAACTGGATTATTTTTATAATTTTAATAAAATTATTCTAGCTTTTTAAATATAGATTAAAAGGTTATAAATTCTATTTATATTCTTTTAAATCCGTCCTTTATTTAAATAGTTACTATTTTTTTAAAAAATAATATAAAAGATTTAGTAAAAATATTAAAAAGGCGTTATAAATCGCCGCGATAAAGGTATTTAATATTTATAATATACTTATTAAAGAAATTAAAAAAAAATATATTTTTAAAATCGTTATAATTATAGTTTTTATATATAAATAAATAAAAAAAATAATTAAATATATATATTCAATTAAATAATTTATAAAATTAAATAAAATATAAAAATTTATAACTTTATATAATATTTATAAAGATAGAAATAATAAAAGAAGCGATATTAATAATAAAAAAATATTAAAATTATTTTTTAAATTTAAAGATTAGATATTATAAAATTAAAAGAATCGGGTAATATATAAAAGATTTATATAAACAACCGTATTTATTTATAAACGACTTTAAATTTTTAATAATTATTAAATAATTATACCGAATTTATTTATAAATAAATTTAATATTTTATTAAATTTATTTAATAACTAGAATATTAATTTCTATTATTATATAATAAAGTATTTAATAATATTTATTTTAATATTAATTTATTTAAATTAATAAAGTTATAATAGTAATTTTAGTTTTAATAATTTATTAATAGCTATATTAAAGGGTTTATTAAAAAATAGAAATTTAATCTTCTATATAGTATTATTATATTACCGTTATATTAAAAAATAAAAAAGCTCTATTTCTTTAAACTATAATTTCTAGTATAAAAATTTTATTAACTTTTCTATAATTTTAATATTATATTAGCGGGTTTTAATAAAAGCGATTTTTTAAATTAAATATTAATTAAGTTATTTAATTAAAAACTTTTATAGTTAAAATATTCCTCGTTTATTTTTTTAAATACTCTTTATTACTATATCTTTTTATAATATCTAGATCTAGTAAAATTTTATAATTTTTTCGTTTAATTTAATTTTAAAGTAATAAAATTTATTAAAATTTAAATATTAGTTTTTTTTAGATTATTATTAAAAGATTTATTTTTTATTAAATTTAAAATATTTAAATACTTTTATATAAACTAGTTTCGATATTATATTAATCTATTTAAATTATAAATACTATTAAATTTATTAGTAAACGTTTAAATATTATATTTTAACTATTTATTTTATTAAATTTATTTATAAGCGAGTTAATTTTATATATTTTTTTTTTATTATTTTTATTTTATATTATTTTATTTTATTTTATTTTATTTTTTTATTAATAAATATTTATTAATAAAGGAAATTATATTATATAACTTTTACTAATAATTATTAGGTATATAAATTAATATAAATATAAAATTATTTTTATAAGCTTTAAATTTCTAACTTTTTCTATATTATATTTTATATTCTTTTTCTTTTATAAATATTCGGTTTTATTTACTACTTTATATTTTTATTTTTAATTAGATTTTATAACGCGATTTAATATTTTTAAAAGCTTTATTATATTATACTATAATTATTTATTATTTATAGTAGTATATTATTTTATTTAAAGCTTTATTTAAAGGTTTAATATATTATTAATTAATATTTATAATATAATAGAATAATTTATACCGATTTTAACTATTTATTATATTAATTTTATAATTTTTATAATAACTTTAATACTTTTAACTTTTATTATATCTTTTTATTTATTAATTAACCTTTATTCTATAATATATTATAATTTAAAAGATAAATTTTAACTAAATTTAATTATAGAAAAGTTAACTTATTTATAAATAAGTTCAGCGGCTTTTTATTTTTTATTTTATTTTTTTTTTTTTTTTTCTAGTTAGCCTACTAATAAATTCGATAGGATATCTAAATTTTTAGTATTTAACTTATTTATAAGTAAATACTATTAATTAGAGCTTTTATAACGACTAGAAAATATATTAAAAAATATAAATTAAATAGGACGTTAGAACCGATTATAAAATTAGAGAAAGTTACTATAAAAGCCGATTTTTATTATATTATAGATAAAAAAGTTTAGATTATCTAGAAAAACCTCTTTAAAATATTAGCTATTAATTCTAATTAGCTTAATAATATTATATAGCTCGTTTTTTACCTTAAAATTTTAAATATTTTTAATATTTATAGATTTTTATATAATTTTATTATTTAACCTATTTTTATTAAATATTTTAAAAAGTATATTAAAACCTTTAATAAAATAAATAACTAGATTTTTATAAATATATTCCTTATATTTAATTTTAAAAAATATATTTTTTAATTATTTATTTTAACGCTTCTAAATAGTAATATTATTAATATTTATAATTATTAAAAATAGGTAATTATTTATTATATAATTTTAGAAATTTTTAATATTTAATTTAATTTAATATAGGATTATATTAATAATAAACTAGCTATTAAATATTAGAGGTTTATTATAAAAAATTAGACTCGCGGCTATATTTTACTATAATTTATTTAGAAAAAAAAAAAAATATTATAATTTTAAATTTTATTCCTTTTAATATTTATTAAATTTTAGCCGTTTTTATAATATTTATAACTTTTAATAATTAAAAGCTCGATTTAAAGATATTATAAAATATATTAAATATTATAATTAAAAAAAATATACTAATAAAATTTATTAAAATAATATAATAGCTAGAAAATAAAAAATAATTAAACCCGCGACTTAAATTAAAAATAAATTAAAAAAAAAAAATAAAATATACAAACGATTTTATAAGCTATTTAATTATTTTTAATTTAAATAAAATTTAATTCTATAATTTTATAAAATATAATTATAAAAATAATCTATAGGTTTTAATATTAATTTAATAGTAGGCTATTTTAATAAAAATCTAGTATAATTTTAAATATATAAAAATTATTTATTTTAAAAATTTTTTTTAAATTATTTTATTTATAGTAGAAATATAATAGGAAAAATAAAAATAG
>KE546985.1:668338-678376 GCA_000442125.1 Opeltia flavorubescens
TTATTAATAAAYTTACGGAGGTTATTATTAAAAATATTATTTAAAAAAACTTTAATAATTATTTTAAAAAAAAAAACTTTTTTAATTTATTATTTAAAAATTTATTTATTTTTTAAYTTYTATTTAATAATTTATATAATATAATATATACTAGTATAAATATTTATAATATAATACYYYTTTTATATTTAAAAGTCTATAAATTTCTAGATTTAAATTTTATTATATTAATTTTTAAATATAATATTTAAAAGTCTTTTTATATATAATAAATCTAATATATAATTTAAAAAGCGAATATTAAATAAGTTTTTAAAGATATTATTTTAACGGATAATATAAGTTTAAAAAAAATATTATTATTATTATTCTATATAGTATACGCGGTAGAGAGTATATAATTAGAATAGAAAAAAAGAAATAATAGTAAATAAATCTTTTAACCGTAATTATTTTTTTATTCTATTTTATTATCTAGCTAGTTTAATAATAAATAGTTATTTTATTAAATTTACCTATAAACGAGTAGCTTTAATAGTAGTCCTATTTATTTATAGATAAATTTAGTAAAATACTAGTTTTATTTATTTATAAATAAGTTTAATAAAGTATTAATTTTATTTATTTATAAATAAGTTTAATAAAATAATAATCGATTTTTTTATAAATATTATTAATTTAATTATTATTTTTTTTAAAAATAAAATTATATTTTTTAAAATTATTTAATATATAAAAGAAGTAATATTCTAGTAATATAAATAAAAGATAGATATTTATAAATAAAATTAATTAAAATATTTTTATAATTAATATTTTCGATATTATTTTTAATAATAATATTAATATAGCCGATAAAATATTTAAAAAAAAAATATTTATTATTAAAATATTAAATTAGTTTTTATATTTTTTTAATTAAATTTTTTTTAATATAATTTAATTTTATTTTAAATTTTTTAACTCGCGTTTTAAAATTATTAGAAAAAGAATAATTTAATTTATTATCGATTTTTAAGCGTATAAATATTATAAAATAGTATTATTAATTAATAAAATCAGAAATAGATAATACCGCCTAACTTTTATTATTTATAAAAATTTAAATAGTTAAATATAATATAAAAAGCTTTTAAAAATTTCTATTTTAATATAATATTTTTATCTATTTTATAATAGCTTTAATTTATAGTTAAATTTAGATTATTATAAAATTATATTAAAAACCGATATTATAAACTTTTTTAAAAATATTTAATAATTATTCGATATTTTATATATTTTAAAATAGATATATTTTATTATTTATAATATTTAAATAAACTAATTTCTAGATATAAATTCGAATTTAGATTTTTATAAATAGCGGTATTTTAAATTAAGCGATAAAAATAATATAAAAGAAATAAATAAGCTAGTAGAATTAGATATAAAATATTAATTATTTTATTTAAATATTTTTAAGCGTATATAAATAGCTAAAATCTTTTTTATTAATATTCTATATAACTAGTATATTAATCTATTATATAGTATTTATAATAAAGTATATTATTTTTAAAATATTTTAATTTAAATATATAAATTAATTAATTAATTAAATATTTAATATTATAATTTAATAACCGCTACTTCTATATTTAATAAAAAGGCTGATTTTTAAAATTTATTATATTTTATTTATTTAAATAATATTGAGGAAAAAAATAAATATTTAGATTTAAAAGAATATAAATAAATTAAAAAAGTATTATATAATAAAAAACTATCTATTATATAATTAATTAAATATTAGTACTTTTTTTATTTATAAACCTTTTATAATATCGCGAAATTTTAATAAAGCTAGTAGTTAGAATTTAATACTATAATAGATCTATTTTTATCGCTTTTTTATATAATATATCTATAATAAATATTTATATTTACTATTAATAATATTAATAAGCGTATTATTATTATTAGCGAATTTATCTTTTATAATAAATAGATAACTTTAGAATTTAAAAAAAGGCTATTAAAAATATTTAAATATATATTTATCTATATTTTTTATATTTAAAACTTTAATAAAGGCGTTAATAAAAAAATAAAAAAARYTAAATATAATATATTTAAATATCGYTATTTAAATTATATAATATTCGCTTTTTTAATAAAAAAGTTTATTATAAATTTAAAAAATAGTATTATAGATATAAATATATAATATATAATAAATAATTATAATATAATTAACTTTTTTTTTATAATTAGAACTAATATTTAATACTTTATTTTTTAAATAAATATATAGTCTATTTTCTATAGAATTTATTTATAATCGAATTTAATAGAATTAAAATTTTTAAAATTTAAAATTAACTTTATTATAAGCTAGAGTTAATATTTATAATTATATAATATATCTATTAGTTAAATTAAAAGCTATTATTATTTTTATTTATAATTTCTATTATATTTATTAAAGGAAATTTTTAATCTATTATAAATAGCCGGTTATATAATAGTTAATTAAAAGTTTTTTAATAAATTTAAAGTTTTTTATTATATTAATTTAGTTAATATATAAATAATATAATAAAAATATTATTATAAATAAATTTAACGACTTTAATAATAATATTATAGAATTAATTATTAGTATATATATTTCCGCGATTTTTAAAAACTTTTAATTTAAAAAATCGGATATTATATTTCTAAATATATATATTAATATATAATTTATTATTTAGATATTAGGCCGTATATTAAAGCTTAAATAAAAAAAAAAATATACTTTTTATATTATAATAATATTATATTTATATTATTAAATATTAAATACTTTTATAATTTAGAAAATATATTTAATTATTATTAAATAAACTAATATTAAAGTTCTTTAAACTATAATAAATAAAATCCGCGTTTATATATTAAAAGAAGATTTTAAAAATATTTTATAAAATTTTATTAGTAAATATATATTAATATAATTAAAAATTTTTTATTATAATTTATTTAAATAATATTATTTTTAATTATATTAAAAATTAATTTAAAATATAATAATAAAAAATTTATTATTAAAAAAAAAGAAATTTATAAAAAATAAAAAAATTAAAAAATTTTTAAATTAATTAATTCGGGAAAAAAATTTTTATAATATTTAAATATATTAGGATATAGATTAGATTATTATTAAAAATTTATTATTTTTATTTATATATTTTCTAGTATTAAAATATTAAAATTAATATTAAATAAAATCTATTAAATATTTAATATAAAAAATAATCTAGTTATTTATTAAAAAGAAGAGTATATAATTAATATTATTAGTAATTTCTAATTATTAAAAAATTATTAAGGGGAAAATAGATTTATTAATTTTATATTATATAGGTTTTTTAAATTAATTAACCGATTTTAAAAAAAAAAAAAAAATATATAAAAAAAAAAAAAATTAAATTAAATAAATATTTTAATAAATATTAATAATAAAATCTAGTATTTTTAATAAAAACTATAATTAATATTTAATAAATAATAATATTTATAATAAAAATAAAACGTATAAAAGTTAAATAAAAGAAAATAAAAAATAAAAAAAATTTAAAAATAGTTAAAACTATTAAAAAAATATAAATAAAAAAAAATTATATAATAATTATAGCTATTAAAAAGATTTAAAAAAATATATTAAAATAGTAAAATTTTTAAACTAAAATATATAATTAACTAGCTCTTTATAATTTAAAAAAAAATTAGTAAAATTAATTTAAAAAAAATAAATATTTTATTATAAATTTTATTATAAATTTATATTAATAAYTTTAATAAAAAATTTTTAAAGTTATTTTTATTTTTAAAATTTAAAAAATCCGATAATTTTAAAAAATTTAAAAAATTTAAAATATTTAAAAAATTTAAAATATTTAAAAAATTTAAAAAATTTAAAAAGTTTAATAATTTTAATAAATTTTTTAAATTATTTAAATAATTTTTTTAAACGGTTTTAAATATATATAGCTTTATTATTTATTTAAATATAAAAAAATATAAATTAATTAATATAAATATTAAAAAATATTAATTAATTTTAATTATACTACTATTTACTTTTAGTAAAAAATTTAGTTTTTTTTATTTTTTTTAATATTTATTTTTAAATATTAATATAGATTTATTATTTTTAAAATACTTATATTATAATAAAAAATATTAAAATTTAAATTTTTTTATATTTATATTTATTTATAAATAAATATAATAAAAGTTTTAAAAAATAATATTAATAAAAATTTATATAATATAGATTATTTTTATTTAATTTATTTAGCGATATTATTTTATTTTTTTTATATTTATATTAACTATTTTATTTAAAGGTTATTTAATTATTATATTATTAATAAATATTTTTATATATTTAAATTAAATTTTTTTTTTTAATAATATAGCTAGTATTAATATTATTTTTTTTATACCTGTTTTTAATATAATTTTTATATAAAAAAATTATTATTATATATTTATTAAATCGCGTTTATATATTAATACTTTTTTAATAATATTATTCGAATAAATATTTATTTTAAATAAATTTAATATTTAAATAATTTAATAAATATTATTTATTAATTTTATTATTAATTATTTAAAATTTTTAAAAAGTATTATTATATTAAATAGGCCTTTTAAAATTTATTCTATTTAATAAATATTATTAAATAGGGATAAAGCTAATTAGTACTTTATATAAAATATTAAATTATATAATTATACTATATTTAATAGTATTATAAATAGATTTTAATTATATATAAATAGATTTTTTTTAAATTTTTTTATAACTATTTTATTTAATACTTTTTTTTTTTTTATTTTATTTAATTTTAAATAAAATTTATTATTATATAATTTAAAAGCTTTCTACTTATTTTATAATTATTTATAATTTATATTATTTTTATTTATATATTTTATTTATATTAATATAATTCGTTTATTATAAAATTTTAATTATATTATTTATAATAGTTTAACTACTAATATTAATAATAAATTATAAATTACTATTATTTATAGTTAATATTATTATATAGTTATATATAATAAGCGTTATTATATATAATTATATAGTATATAGTATAAGTATTATTATATTCGATTCTTATTTATTAGAAGTAATTAGTTTTAAAAAATTAAAAATTATTAATAAAAGGTTACTTATTTAATTATATTAATAATTTAATATAGTTATTATTTAATATTAATAAAAAACCTTTTATTAATTAGTAAGCTATTTAAAAATTATAAATAAAAAATTTAAATAATAAAAAATTAAAAAAGATTTAAATTATAAAGGTTTTTTTATTATTAAAATTTTTTAAAAAACGGTATAAATTAATATTAAAGGCGATTTAATAAAATTTCTAGAATTTATATATTTTTTTAAATAAAGTTATTTTTTTTTTTAATTATTATTTTAAATAATATATAGTAAAAATTATAAAAAATTATTTTTTTTTTTAATTAATTTTTAGGTTTAATTATTAATATTAATAGTATTATTAAAATAATTTTTATATATTTATTAGTTTATTATATAAATATTTTCCGCGGTATTTTTATATCCGCCTATTTATTATATAAATATTTTTTATAGTTTTATTATATCTATTAGTATATTAAATAGTTATTTTTTATAGATTTTTTATATCTATTAATATATTATATAGATATTATTTATAAATAAAATTATATATTTTTATATATAAAAATCTATAGATAGATATAATAAAAATATTATATTAAGATATTTTAAATACTAATTTTATATATTAATTTAAATTTATAATTATTTTTTTTAAAATTAATAAATTATAGTTATTTTTAAATTTATTTATAAATAAATTCGGTTTAATATTTATATTTAATTTTTAAAAATATTATTTTTTTAGATTTTAATTAATTTTTAAAGTTATTTCTTTTAATTAAAAACTATAGATATATTATAAAATTTTATTAATATTAGCTTTTATAAAATTCGGTTTTATAATTATTAGTTTAAATTTAAAGGTTATAAAAATATTATAAAATCTAATTAAAGTCCTATTATATAATATTTAACTTTTTAAAAAATAATTTTATTACTAGCTAGAATAATCTATTTTAATTATAAAGGATATTCTAATTTTATATATATATTAAAATATAATTTTATAATTATAGTTAAAAGGTTTAAAATTAAATAATTTATAATTATAATTATAGTTTTTTTAATTCGTTACTTTTAATAATAATTTTTATATATAATTTAGGATTTTAAATTTAGTTTTAGATTATATTAAAACCTATATTAGTATATAATATATAATTATTTATACTCGCCTATAATTAAGTTCGATTATTTTTTAATTTTTATTTTTTATATTAATCGCGACTATAGGATTATAATAAATATTATTAAATTCTATAACCGGTATTTTTAGTATTTAAATAATTCTACCGAAAAGTTAGTATCTATATTATTTTTATTTAATATAGAATTTAATAATATTTATTATAACTTTATAGTCGCGATTAGTATAAAAAATAAAAATTAAAAAATAATCGAATTTAATTATAGGCGAGTATAAATAATTATATATTATATACTAATATAGGTTTTAATATAATCTAAAGTTAAATTTAAAGTTCTAGATTATATATAAAAATTATTATTAAAAGTAATAAACCGAAAAAATTATAATTATAATTATAAATTATTTAATCTTAAATTTTTTAATTATAATTATAGAATTATATTTTAATATATATATAAAATTAGAATATCTTTTATAATTAAAATAGATTATTTTAGTTAGTAATAGAATTATTTTTTAAAAAGTTAAATATTATATAATAGGATTTTAATTAAATTTTATAATATTTTTATAGCTTTTAAATTTAAATTAATAATTATAAAACCGAATTTTATAAAAATTAATATTAATAAAATTCTATAATATATTTATAGCTTTTAATTAGAGGAAATAATTTTAAAAATTAATTAAAATTTAAAAAAGTAATATTTTTAAAAATTAGATATAAATATTAAACCGAATTTATTTATAAATAAATTTAAAAATAATTATAATTTATTAATTTTAAAAAAAATAATTATAAATTTAGATTAATATATAAAATTAGTATTTAAAATACTTTAATATAATATTTTTATTATATTTATCTATAGATTTTTATATATAAAAATATATAATTTTATTTATAGATAATATCTATATAGTATATTAATAAATATAAAAAATCTATAAAAAATAATTATTTAATATACTAGTAGATATAATAAAATTATAAAAAATATTTATATAGTAAACGGGCGGATATAAAAATATTACGGAAAATATCTATATAATAAACTAGTAGATATATAAAAACTATTTTAATAATATTATTAGTATTAATAATTAAATTTAAAGGTTAGTTAAAAAAAAAAATAATTTTTTATAATTTTTATTATATATTATTTAAAGTAGTAATTAAAAAAAAAAATAATTTTATTTAAAAAAATATATAAATTCTAGAAATTCTATTAAATCGCTTTTAATATTAATTTATACTATTTTTTAAAAGATTTTAATAATAAAAAAACTTTTATAATTTAAATCTTTTTTAATTTTTTATTATTTAAATTTTTTACCTATAATTTTTAAATAATTTACTAGCTAATAAAAGGTTTTTTATTAATATTAAATAATAATTATATTAAATTATTAATATAATTAAATAAATAACCTTTTATTAATAATTTTTAATTTTTTAAAACTAATTACTTTTAATAAATAAAAATTAAATATAATAATATTTATACTATATACTATATAATTATATATAATAACGTTTATTATATATAGCTATATAGTAACGTTAACTATAGATAATAGTAGTTTATAATTTATTATTAATATTAGTAGTTAAATTATTATAAATAATATAATTAAAATTTTATAATAAATAAACTATATTAATATAAATAAAGTATATAAATAAAAATAATATAAATTATAAATAATTATAAAACGGGTAGAAAACTTTTAAATTATATAGTAATAGATTTTATTTAAAATTAAATAGAATAAAAAAAAAAAAAATATTAAATAAAATAATTATAAAAAAATTTAAAAAGAGCCTATTTATATATAACTAAAATTTATTTATAATATTATTAAATATAGTATAATTATATAATTTAGCGTTTTATATAAAGTACTAGTTAGCTTTATTTTTATTTAATAATATTTATTAAACGGAATAAATTTTAAAGGGCTTATTTAATATAATAATATTTTTTAAAAATTTTAAATAGCTAGTAATAAAATTAATAAATAATATTTATTAAATTATTTAAATATTAAATTTATTTAAAATAAATATTTATTTAAATAATATTATTAAAGGAATATTAATATATAAACGCGATTTAATAAATATATAATAATAGTTTTTTTATATAAAAATTATATTAAAAATAGGTATAAAAAAAATAATATTAATATTAATTATATTATTAAAAAAGAAAATTTAATTTAAATATATAAAAGTATTTATTAATAATATAATAATTAAATAACTTTTAAATAAAATAATTAATATAAATATAAAAAGAATAAAATAATATTACTAAATAAATTAAATAAAAATAATTTATATTATATAGATTTTTATCGATATTATTTTTTAAAATTTTTATTATATTTATTTATAAATAAATATAGATATAAAAAAATTTAAATTTTAATATTTTTTATTATAATATAAATATTTTAAAAGTAATAGGTTTATATTAATATTTAAAAATAAATATTAAAAGAAATAAAAAGAATTAAATTTTTTATTAAAAATAAATAATAATATAATTAAAATTAATTAATATTTTTTAATATTTATATTAATTAATTTATATTTTTTTATATTTAAATAAATAATAAAGCTATATATATTTAAAATTATCTAAAAAAATTATTTAAATAATTTAAAAAATTTATTAAAATTATTAAACTTTTTAAATTTTTTAAATTTTTTAAATATTTTAAATTTTTTAAATATTTTAAATTTTTTAAATTTTTTAAAATTATTAGATTTTTTAAATTTTAAAAATAAAAATAACTTTAAAAATTTTTTATTAAARTTATTAATATAAATTTATAATAAAATTTATAATAAAATATTTATTTTTTTTAAATTAATTTTACTAATTTTTTTTTAAATTATAAGGAGCTAGTTAATTATATATTTTAATTTAAAAATTTTACCGTTTTAATATATTTTTTTAAGCCTTTTTAATAGTTATAGTTATTATATAATTTTTTTTTATTTATATTTTTTTAATAGTTTTAGTTATTTTTAAATTTTTTTTATTTTTTATTTTTTTTTATTTAATTTTTACGCGCTTTATTTTTATTATAAATATTATTATTTATTAAATATTAATTATAATTTTTATTAAAAGTACTAGATTTTATTATTAATATTTATTAAAATATTTATTTAATTTAATTTTTTTTTTTTTTATATATTTTTTTTTTTTTTTTAAAATCGATTAATTAATTTAGGGAATTTATATAATATAAAATTAATAAATTTATTTTTTTTTTAATAATTTTTTAATAATTAGAAATTATTAATAGTATTAACTATATACTTTTTTTTTTAATAAATAACTAGATTATTTTTTATATTAAATATTTAATAGGTTTTATTTAATATTAATTTTAATATTTTAATATTAAAAAGTATATAAATAAAAATAATAAATTTTTAATAATAATCTAATTTATATTTTAATATATTTAAATATTATAAAAATTTTTTTTTTAAATTAATTAATTTAAAAATTTTTTAATTTTTTTATTTTTTATAAATTTCTTTTTTTTTAATAATAAATTTTTTATTATTATATTTTAAATTAATTTTTAATATAATTAAAAATAATATTATTTAAATAAATTATAATAAAAAATTTTTAATTATATTAATATATATTTA